>SJYA01000097.1:663540-786554 GCA_006410615.1 Neotragus moschatus | reverse complement strand
AGAATGGACTGGTTGGATCTCCCTGCAGTCCAAGGGACTCTCAAGAGTCTTCTCCAACACCACAGTTCAAAAGCATCAATTCTTTGGTGCTCAGCCGTCTTCACAGTCCAACTCTCACATCCATACATGACTACTGGAAAAACCATAGCCTTGACTAGACAGACCTTAGTCAGCAAAGTAATGCCTCTGCTTTCGAATATACTATCTAGGTTGCTCATAACTTTTCTTCCAAGGAGTAAGCGTCTTTTAATTTCATGGCTGCAGTCACAATCTGCAGTGATTTTGGAGCCCCCCAAAATAAAGTCTGCCACTGTTTCCACTGTTTCCCCATCTATTTCCCATGCAGTGATGTGACCGGATGCCATGATCTTCATTTTCTGAATGTTGAGCTTTAAGCCAACTTTTTCACTCTCCTCTTTCACTTTCACCAAGTATGTGGTTGGCTTAAAATTTCACATGTTCATGACAACTATTTTAATACTTTTGGGCAATGCGTATACTAAATATAGTATTTCTTCTTCATTTATACCTCATGTGTGTGAAAAACCACAGTCCTGCCTGAAACTGTGAGAGGATAATAAAGGAAGACAGAGAAGAATGGATAGGAAGATATTGAATATCATATCCATATCACAGTTTCCCTGCCTCTTTACCTATACACCCCATCTTTTCTCATGTTTATTCAAGCTCAAATTCTCCATTATCTGCACTAATGAAGAAAATCTCTAGTATACATGATGACTCAGAAAGTAAAGAATCTGCCTGCAATTGAGGAGACCGGGGTTTGATCGCTGGGTCAGGAAGATCCCCTGGAGAAGGGAACGGCTACCCACTCCAATATTCTTGCCTGAGAATTCCATGGACAGAGGAGGCTGGTGAGCTACAGTCCACGGGGTCTCAAGGAGTCGGACACAATTGACACACACATAGTATACAAGTTTCAAAGAGCAGACAATCTAAATTACCTCCTTGTCCTGCAGAACGTGTCATACAGAAGCAAGAGCCCTAACTTTAGGAACATAAAACTGAAGTCATACTTCCTACCTACAAGATGACCCTGGATGAGTCACTCAACTGTTCTGAAACTCAGTTTCTTTACCTGCAACACTTACCTTTCCTAGCCATAGCACAAGTGTCTGCATGGCACAATTTGTACTGTATTTTGCAAATCAAAAAACAGGGTACATGTCTAAGATCATGTGAGTATTACATTTGGAATGGAATTTGATAGCAAGGAGTGATGAATAAGTTGACATAGAATTAATAGTCTCTGCCAAATAAGTGTTAAAATAAGTTTATAGTTCTCAAGACTAAACCAAGTGGCACTGTGGGTAGGCAGTCCATTCACCTATTAGGTTCAGGGAGAACTGGCTGGGGTTATAAAAGAGCCATGACTGAACCATTATATGGTTGGTTCCTCTGCAGATAATCAAGAGTTGACTAATTCACAGCAAGGGCACAAGACAGCACCTTGCTCCGCCGTTACCCATATGGTGTAAAAACGAAGGTGGCTTGTGCCAAATGCAGATCCAATTAAAACTTGGAAAGGTTGCTCCATTATCACATTTGCAGTCATAATTAAATTTGTCGCTGAGAAGCGCTGCCAAGCTTGCCTCTCTGTTTTGGAAGGTGGGACATCTGTTAACATTAGCATGGACATGGAGCATGGGAGAAAGTCACAAAAATGCTGCTTCAAAATGAACATTCAAAGTAAACTGTAGTTTCTTTTAAGGCTCTGACTACTAAGACTTCTATTGTTCTATTGCCTCAGTTTCCTTGTCACCTCTTGTAATTTGTGATTTCTTAATGTGAGTGAAAGTCGCTCAGTCGTGTCCGACCCTTTGCAATCCACGAACTATACAGTCCATGGAATTCTCCAGGCCAGAATACCGGAAGGGGTAGCCTTTCCCATCTCCAGGGCATCTTCCCAACCCAGGGATTTCTTAATATAAAGGACTTTTCCCTGATATTCCTCATTGCCAGAGTCAAAACTCTTAATGATTACGATTCACATCTGACTAAAATTCAACAAGGAAGGTGATCTATGATAAGAATTGAAAAGCTTTAAAGAAGACTCCCCNCAGAATACCGGAAGGGGTAGCCTTTCCCATCTCCAGGGCATCTTCCCAACCCAGGGATTTCTTAATATAAAGGACTTTTCCCTGATATTCCTCATTGCCAGAGTCAAAACTCTTAATGATTACGATTCACATCTGACTAAAAGTCAACAAGGAAGGTGATCTATGATAAGAATTGAAAAGCTTTAAAGAAGACTCCCCTTTGATACCTCCTACAGAAGAGCTACCTAGGAAATGCTGGGATTGTATGTGACTTGATTCAACCACATATAGGAGCCAGCAAAGCTAGAGGGCTCTGAAGCACACAGTTAAATAATAAGATCAATGTATATGCATTTTGTCTTATAGACAGCATGAGCTTTCACATTCACAAATTATTTTAAGCCAGATGGCAATCTTATGTAGTACATAGTTATCTTCTCATTTTGCAGAAAAGTAAATTAAAACTCTGAAACATTGAAATGCTGATAATCTCACAGCCAAATGGGAGAGAGAGGAGAAATGGAATGCAGGTTTTCTAAATCCTACAGCACATATTTGTACTTAAATTATAAGCTACATTAATTTGTGTCAATAGAGCCAAACATGCCACATTAACAGCTAAGTGTTTTCATCTAAACAATTTTTAATATTATGATACTGAAAGATTAAATTAAAATCCATTTTCCTGCCTACTAGGATGAAACATGAAATTGAATAATATAACCCAAAAGCAACACTCTCACTATATAGCCCTGACAAATCCTACAATGGACTGTGAAGCACCAGGGCCCTGAAATTTACAATACCAAGAAGGGGAAGGAGAAGAATGCCATAGAAAGAGCTCTAAGCTGAGAGACTTGAGCTCTGGTGCTTGAAGCAAAACCTGGGCCAAATCATTTTGTTCATTTCAGCATCATTTCCATAATAAGAGGACGAGATATGGCAGAAATAGGTTCTCCCTAAGATCCTTTCCAGGCTTAAAAATATCATGATTCCCATGAAGGACACTGAACTAGAATTGGATCTTATATTTTCCAGATGTATTGTCAGATCTGAGCTTGAATGACTCTCAACTCATGAATGGAGAAGGCAATGGCACCCCACTCCAGTACTCTTGCCTGGAAAATCCCATGAGCAGAGGAGCCTGGTANTATACAGCCTTGACATACTCCTTTTCCTATTTGGAGCCAGTCTGTTGTTCCATGTCCAATTCTAACTGTTGCTTCCTGACCTGCATACAGATTTCTCAAGAGGTAGGTCAGGTGGTCTGGTATTCCCAGCTCTCTCAGAATTTTCGACAGTTTATTGTGATCCTCACAGTCAAAGGCTTTGGCATAGTCAATAAAGCAGAAAAAGATGTTTTTCTGGAGCTCTCTTGCTTTTTCCATGATCCAGCAGATGTTGGCAATTTGAGTTCTGGTTCCTCTGCCTTTTCTAAAACCAACTTGAACATCTGGAAGTTCATGGTTCATATATTGCTGAAGCCTGGCTTGAGAATTTTGAGCATTACTTTATTAGCATGTGAGATGAGCAAATGTGCAATAGTTTGAGCATTCTTTGGCATTGTTTTTCTTTGGGATTGGAATAACAACTGACCTTTTCCAGTCCTGTGGCCACTGCTGAGTTTTCCAAATTTGCTGGCATATTGAGTGCAGCACTTTCACAGCATCATCTTTCAGGATTTGGAATAGCTCAACTGGAACTGTATCACCTCCACTAGCTTTGTTTGTAGTGATACTTTCTAAGGCCCACTTGACTTCACATTTCAGGATGTCTGGCTCTAGATGAGTGATCACACCATCGTGATTATCCAGGTCATGAAGTTCTTTTTTGTACAGTTCTTCTGTGTATTCTTGCCACCTCTTCTTAATATCTTCTGCTTCTGTTAGGTCCATACCATTTCTGTCCTTTATCGAGCCCATCTTTGCATGAAACATTCCCTTTGTATCTCTAATTTTCTTGAAGAGATCTCTAGTCTTTCCCATTCTGTTCTTTTCCTCTATTTCTTTGCATTGATCACTGAAGAAGGCTTTCTTATCTCTTCTTGCTATTCTTTGGAATTATGCATTCAGATGCTTATATCTTTCTTTTTCTCCTTTGCTTTTCACTTCTCTTCTTTTCACAGCTATTTGTAACGCCTCCCCAATTAATAAGTATACTCAAACACATAAAAGGTTATGCTTATGAGAATGGTTTCCAAACATCTTTGCAATGGAAGCAACAGAAAATCACAGCTTTAAAAGCTTTTGGAAAGGTTACAGCACTCCCTGCCTCTCTGTATAACTCAATCATTAAAGTTTTGCCCTGTTTCCAGAAATCTTCAAGGATAGTAAAGGTATAAACAATAATACATGGAAAATAATAAAGGGCTATCAGTTCAGTTCAGTTGCTCAGCCATGTCCACCTCTTAGCGACCCCATGGACTGCAGCATGCCATGCCTCCATATACATTGCCAACTCTCGGACTTTACTCAAACTCACATCCATTGAGTTGGTGATGCCATCCAGCCATTTCATCCTGTCATCCCCTTCGCCTCCTGCCTTCAGTCTTTCCCAGCATCAAGGTTTTTTCTAATGAGATAGTTCTTCACATCAGGTGGCCAAAGTATGAGAGTTTCAGCTTCAGCATCATTCCTTCCAATCAATATTGAGGACTTATCTCCTTTAGAATGAACTGGTTGGGTCGCCTTACAGTCCAAGGGACTCTCAGGAGTCTTCTCTGACACTACAGTTCAAAAGCACTGATTCTTTTTTGTTCAGCTTTCATTATTGTCCAACTCTCATATCCATACATGACTACTGGTCTATAGATGAGGGAAATTTGTCCTGGTGTTAATTTTATAATTAATTACCTCTATGATTTTGTATAAGACATTTCATTGGTCTGAATTTCAAATGCATCATTTGAGAAAGGATACAGCTGGACTCTAGCAGTGATTTTTGATCTTTTGAGTCAAAATTCCTCTCTCTGGAAAGCGGCTTGCGATTTTAATTTCAGGAATGCAATAGCAACCTGCAGTTTATTCATGGATATTCTCTAGAGATTCTAATAAATAATTTCACACATAGAGTCTATAGATGCATGAAATTTTAGAATCTTTCTTCCCTTTATAGATTATCACTATTTGGAGTGTAGATTCATTTTTGTTAATATCTCTTTTATTTAAGAGTAATATAAGCAAAATAACATACTTGATGTCTCAGAAGTAAAGAATCTGTCTGCCAGTACAAGAGATGCAGTAGACACAGGTTCCATCCCTGAATTGAGAGGATCCCCTAGAACAAGAAATCAAAACCCACTCCTGTATTCTTGCCTGGAGAATTTCATAGACAAAGGAGCCTTGTGGGCTACAGTCCATGGGGTCCAAAGATGACTGGTTGAGCGATGAACACTACTACTACTTCTAGTCTTTGAAACAAGTATCAGAAAGTTAAATCATTTTTCTTTTACTCAATCATATTGGAGGTCAGCTTCTCTCAGAAAATATAGTGACTTAATGTGTCAATCCAAGTTGAATATCAAGATAAATCCTTTCTTTGACTATTTTTATTATGAAAAATAACATTAACTTTATAGGCAGAGAGACTAGAATAATAAATATCATTTGGGTTGGAAATAGTTAACATTTTTCTATTTTCATCTTTTTAAAATTTCTCCCTACTTCTTCCCTTTTCTTTTCTCTTTTTCAATGATGAAGTATTTTTAAGCAAATTTCAGTCCTTGATAGCTTTTCACTCATTGTTTTACAATAAAAAGTATGACCATTTTCTTAAATGATTTCAATACCATTACCATATCTAACAAAATTCCTTAGTATTCTTCTTAGTATTTGATCTATACATTGAATTCTTCATAGAAGTTATTTAAATTTTCCCAGAGGTTGACACAAGGGTTAGACTTAAAATGAGATCTTTGGAGGTCTAACGAAGGCAGTGTGTGCCTGGCTTATTTGATAGTCAGAGTGAATCATTTTTTAACTTCTTCCTTATCTACATGACCCAATTATTTTCAAGAATAATAATAAGAGATTGTTTTTTCTCCATTGTATATTTTGTCTCCTTTGTCAAATATAAGTTGTCCATAGGTGCATGGATTTATCTCTGGGCTTTTTAATTTGTTTCATTGATTTATATTTCTGTCTTTGTGCCAGTACCATACTGTCTTGATGACTGTGGCTTTGTAGTAGAGCCTGAAGTCAGGCAGGTTGATTCCTCCAGTTCCATCCTTCTTTCTCAAGATTGTTTGGCTATTCAAGGTTTTTTTTTGTATTTCCATACAAATTGTGAAATTATTTGTTCTAGCTCTGTGAAAAATACCATTGGTAGCTTGATAGGGATTACATTGAATCTATAGATTGCTTTGGGTAATATACCTATTTTAACTATAATGATTCTTCTGTCCATGAACATGGTATACTTCTCCATCTATTAGTGTCCTCTTTGATTTCTTTCACCAGTATTTTATAGTTTTCTACATATGTATTTAGTTTCTTTAGGTAGATATATTCCTAAGTATTCCATTCTTTGGAAAACTGGTCAACCACTTGTAAAAGAATGAAACTAGAACACTTTCTAACACCATATACAAAAATANTAGAGCCTAAAGTCAGGCAGGTTGATTCCTCCAGTTCCATTCTTCTCCCTCAAGATTGCTTTGGCTATTCAAGGTTTTTTAAGCCCTTTGTTAAACTTCTCACTGTGTTCATTCTTCACCTGGGTTTACTGAATATCTTTATGATTGTCATTTTGAACTCTTTATTGGATAGATTCTTTGTTTCTACTTAGTTCTTCTGGGGTTTTGCCTTGTTCCTTCATGTAGAGAATATTCCTCTGTCTCCTCATTTTGCTTAATTCTCTGTTTACTTCTATGTATTATATAGGTCAGTAACTTTTCCTGATCTTAGAGAAGTGACCTGGTAGGAGATGTCCTGTGGGGCCCAGCAGCACACTTCCCTCTTGTTTCCAGAGCTATACCCTCTAGGGTGCCCCCTATATGGACTGCTGCATGGATCCTTTAGTTGCGTTGGGGCCAACTAATATGGGAGGGCTGTTAGGCATGGCTGGCCCCAGGCTTAGTTGACAGCCAGGCCTTGACTCATGCATTGACTGCCAGCTCCCTGATGGGTGAGTCCTAGTTCAGTTGTTTGTGTAGCTTGGAGGGTCCTGGGGTTTGTCATGAGCTGCTGGTGGGCAGGTCCCACCATAGTGGCTTTGCAGTATGTATAGTCATAGCGCTGGTTTCAGCCTGTTGGAGGGTAGGCCCATGTCCCAGCTTGGCTAGTTTTGCAGTCCAAGGAGTCACAGTGCTGGTGCCAGCTTACTGGTGGATGTGTAAACCTCTGGCACTAATAGGCTAGAGGGAGAACTCCCAAATGGTGCCTGCCAGCATAAACATCCTCATAGTAGAATGGGCTCCCCACAGAAGAGTGCTGTCAGCGTCTGTGTTCCCAAAGGGAGTTCCAGTTTTCTCCTGCTTTTCAAGGTGCTAAGATCAGCAAGTGGGTCTGACTCAGGCTTCTTTCTACTGCGACTCAGAGTGTGTGAGATTTTATGCATGCCCTTTAAGAACAGTCTATGCTTTGTACAGCTTTCTGGCTTTCTCATACACAAGCCCCATTGGCCTTCAAAGCCAGACATTCCTGGGGCTTGTCTTCGTGCAGGAACCCCAGGATAGGGAGCGTGGCATGAGGCTCAGTCTCCTTGATCACTGGGGAGAATTTCTGCAGTTGTGATTATCTGCTCATTTGTTGTCTCCTGCCCAGGTGATATGTATCTTGACTGTACTGTATCATCTCATAATTCCTTCTTTATATCTCTAGTTATGGAAAATCTTTTCTGCTAGGCCTCAGGTTGTTCTTATAGACAGTTGCTCTGTAGATGTGCTTTTCCTGTGCCTGTGGGAAGAGGTGTGCTCAGGGTCTTTCTACTCTGCCATCTTGGCCACATCTCCCTCGTATATGATCTTTTTAATGTATTGGGATTTTTAAATATAATTTTATATATCTGGCTATACTGAGTCTCTGTTGCTGTGTGGACTTTAGTTGCAGGGAGTGATAACCACTGTCTAGTTGCAGTATGCAGGCTTGTCATGGCAGTGGCCTCTTGCTGCAGAGCACAGGCTTTAGAGTGTTCAGCCTTCAGCAGTTGCAGCTACATAGGCTCTGTAGTTGTGGTACACAGCATTAGCTACCCTGTGGCATGAGGGATCCTTCTGGAATCAAACTCATGTGTCCTGCACTGGCAGGCAGATTCTTTGCTACTGAGCCAGCAGGGAAGCCCGAATGTATGTTAAATTCTGTTTGTTGATATTTTGTTGAGGATTTCTGCTTCTATATTCATCAGGGATATTGACCAGTACTGTTACTTTCTGGTACTGTCCTTGTCTGTTTTTGGTATCATGGTAATGCTGGCCTCACAAAATGAGTTTGAAAGTGTTTCCTCCTCTGATTTTTTGGAAGAGTTTGAGAAGGCTTTGGTAGAATCCACCAATGAATTGTCTAGTCCCGAACTTTTGTTGTTGGGAGGTTTCTGATTAATTATTCGTTTTCAAACTCATAACTTTTTTTCCCCTTTATATTTTCTATTTCTTTCTGACTCAGTTTTGGCAGAGTCAGTATTTAAGAATTTATCACTTTCTTCTAGGTTGTCCAATTTGTTGGTTCTTAATTGTTCATAGTAGTCTCTTATGACCCTTTGCATTTCTATAGTATCAGTTGTAACATCTCTTTCATTTCTTTCTGTTTTTTATTAATTTATTGCTTTAATTTATTTTAAAAAATAATGCAATTTTTTATTGATTTATTTTGGCTCTGCTGGGTCTTCATCGCTGTGTGGGCTTCTCTCTAGTTGCAGCAAGCAGGGACTACCCTCGAGTTGCGGACTTGGGTGTCTCGTTGTGGTGGTTTCTCTTATTGCAGAGCAGGGGCTGTAGGGCGTGTGGGCTCAGTAGTTGTGGTTCCCAGGCTCTAGAGCACAGGCTCAATAGTTGTGGCGGATGGGCTTAGTTGCTTCAAAGCATGTGGGACCATCTCAGACTAGGGATTGAACTTGTGTCTCCTGCATTAGTAGGGGAATGCCTTACCACGGAGCCACCAGGGAAACCCCTCCCTTTTCATTTCTAATTTTATTTGAATTTTCTCTTTTTTCCTAGGTGAATTCAGCAAAATATCTGCCAAATTTGTAATCTTAAAAAACACCCTTACTTTTAGTGATCTTTTCTGTAGTCTTTCTAGTCTCTATTTCATTCATTTTCATTTTGATCTTTATTTCCTTCCTTCTAGTGTACTAACTGTGGACTGTTTGCTCTTTTTCTAGTTTCTTAAACTAAAGTTAGGATGTTTATTTGAGATCTTTCTTATTTCTTAGTGTAATCATTTACCATTATGAACTTCCCTCGTATTAACAGAACTACTTTCACTGCATTACATAATTTTGGTATGTTATATTTTCATTTGTCTCAACGTATTTTTTTATTTCTCTTTTGACTTTCCTTGACCCATTGGTTATTCAGTAGCATGTTTAATCTGCACATGTTTATGAATTTTTGTTTTGTTCTTATAATTGATTTCTAGTTATACCATTCAGATCAGCAAAGATGCTTCATCTGTGATTTCCCTGGTGGTCCAGTGGTTAAAACTCCTCATTTCCAAAGAAGGGGACACAGATTCAGTCCCTGGTTAGAGAACTAAGATCCCACATGCTGCATGGTGTAGCCAATAAAAAAAAAATAATTAAAAAATGCTTGATCTGATTTCAGTATTGTTAAAATTATTAAGATGTATTTTGGCCATGTGCACTTTGAGGAAAAATATGCATTGTTACTTTTAGATGAAATATTCTGTATGTATCTGTTAAGTTCCTTTAATATATCATTTAAAGGTACAGATCTGTTCATATGAAATAGTTTGAACTGTGAGATTCATTAATTTGGATATCCAAATCTCTCTTTAGATTTGGGAAGTTTTCAACTATTATTTCTTTAAATAAGCTTTCTTCCTGCTTCTCTTATCTTTTTCTAGGATTCCAATAATTAACAAACTTTCTTTTGATGTTGTCCTATAGACAGTTAGCTTTTTCTTTTTATTCTTTTCTCTTACTGGATACTTTCAAAGATCCTATCTTCTAATACATACATACTTTTCTTTTGCTTGATTCATCCTGCTGTTAGTGCTCTCTATTGTATTTTTCTTTTACTTACTGAATTGTTCAGCTCCAGATTTTCTGTTTGGTTCTATTTTATTATTTCTACCTCTTTGTTAAGCTTCTCATTTTGTTCACGTACTGTTTCCTGATTTCATTGAATTGTTTTCTTGTGTGTGACTGGGCTTCCTTAAAACAATTCTTTTGAATTCTTTTATTTGATGAACTGGAAGTCTCCCTCGCCTTGAGTTCAGTTGCTAGAAAATTATCGTGATCCTTTAGTGTTGTTATGTTTCCTTGATTTTTTAATGTCCCTTAAAGTCTTGCATTGTTGTCTTCACATTTAAAGTAGTAGTTACCTCCTCTTGTCTTTGATAACTGACTTGAAGTCCATGGACTGTATAGTCCAGGGGTCACAAACAGTCCGACTCAACTGAGCGACTTTCACTTTTAGGAGAGAAATAGCTTCTATCATCCTGCTAGGAATTCTCAGGGTTTATTAGATTCTTTGACTACATCTGCTCCAAGCTTCCTGCTCTCCCTCTTTTGGCTGAATTCTTAAGCTTGTAGGCCTTCTCTCAATGCTGCAACATACTCACAGGTGCTGACAGCCACCTCTTTGCTTAACCTAGGACAGACTTAAAACTTAAAATAACCTAAAGGTTCTGGTCTCTCCCTGGTCTCAGTCTGGTTTTCCGCGAGTCCCCATCTGCCATCTGCCAGAGCTCACTCTAGTCCCATCAGGAATGTGCACCAGGAGCCAGACGCGCGGGGTCTGGTAGGACATGAGTAAAGCAAGCAGAGTGCTCGAGTTGGGGGATCAGCGGGCGAGGCGTCACCAGTGACTCCTGGGTGGGCTTCCTGGTGCAGTAAGTCTCTGATGTGGTTAGGATTTGTCTCTTTAATGCTCTCCAGGAGTTCTATCTGCCACTCCCCCAGCCTCTACAGTGATGTAGCTTATGACTCAGTACTTTGGATAAGATAAGTAAATGGGTCTCATTGGCTGTGTCCTGTACAGTTGGGGAAGCTACTTTGCCCAGGTTTTAATTGCGGTGGTGGTTGCTGAGTTTTAGGAGTTCTTTGTGTAGTCTGGGTATTAATCTCTTATAGGATTTGCAAATACTTTATCCCATTCTGTGGATTGCCTCTTCTCTCTCTTGTTGGTTTGGAATTTTACACAAAAGCTTACATTTGGTAGTGTGCAATTGATATATTTCTTTTGTTGCCTGTGCTTTTTGTGTCATATACAAGAAAGCATTGCCATGTCCTTTTCCTCAGTACTTTTATAATTTATATTTAGGTTTTGGATCCATTTTGCGTTAATTTTTAAATGTGGTATATGATAAAGGACCAATTTCATTCTTTTGCATGTAGACATCCAGTTTTTCCAGGACCATTTGTTGAAAAGAGTCCTTTCTATCACTCAATGGCTCTAGAACCTTTGTCAAAATCATTTAACTATATATGAAGGGGTTTATGGTGGGATTTTTTATTCTGCTGCTGTTGCTGCTAAGTAGCTTCAGTTGTGTCCGACTCTGTGTGACCTCATAGATGCAAGCCCACCAGGCTCCTCTGTCCCTGGGATTAACCAGGCAAGAACACTGGAGTGGGTTGCCATTGCCTTCTCCAGTACATGAAAATGAAAAGTAAAAGGGAAATCGCTCAGTCATGTCTGACTCTTAGCGATCCCATGGACTACAGCCCACCAGGCTCCTCCGTCCATGGGATTTTCCAGGCAAGAGTACTGGAATGGGGTNCTGGAGTGGGTTGCCATTGCCTTCTCCAGTACATGAAAATGAAAAGTAAAAGGGAAATCGCTCAGTCATGTCTGACTCTTAGCGATCCCATGGACTACAGCCCACCAGGCTCCTCCGTCCATGGGATTTTCCAGGCAAGAGTACTGGAATGGGGTGCCATTGCCTTCTCTATTTTTATTCTAGTCACTGTTACTTACATTTCTTTCCATAAGTCAAGACACAATATTTTGATTGCTTCAGCTTTGTAGTAAACTTTGAAATCAGAAAGTATAAGTCTCTAGCTTTGCCCTTTAAAAATTATTTAAGCTATTTGGGGTCCATTAACATTCCACATGAATTTTAGAATGGGTTTTTTATTTCTGCAAAAAAAAAAAATGTCATTGGGGTTTTAGTGGAAATTGCATTGAATCTGAATCTATGTATCATTTTATGTAATACTATCATCTCAACAATAATAAGTCTTTCAGGCCATGATTAAAGAATGTTTTTCCATTCATTTGTCTTTACTATTATTTTTTTAATTGAGGGGAATTTAATCAACAACTGTTGATGGAGGTACCCCCTACAAAGTGAGAGAAACTGGAGTTGGTGAAACACCCTGGGACAAGCAGAACTGAGAAGGCTCACCTTCAGCTTACATACAAAACACTATTTTCCAAGAATACTCATGCCAATCAGAGATCTTTACTAGATAATTCCATGGCTACAAGTCAACATAAGCCAAACATCTGGGCAAAGACGGAAAGAGATCTGGAAGGTCAGGGGCAGCTTCTCAGGCCTTTCCTTCCTCTCTCGGATGGTTTTAGCTTTACACATGCTCTCAGGTATGCCCCATCTCTCTAGTGCTTACATCATAGTCACACTCTTTTCCTACACTTTCATTGCGTTTCTGTCTCAAGGATAGCCTCACATCAATAACAATGAAAACAGTGACCACGACGCTATTTATTAAGTTCTAACTATGTGCCAAACACTGTGCTAAATGCTATAAAAATATTATCATCTCTGTTTCTTAAAAAGTGTGAAGTAGGCAATGTTAGTCCCATTTAATTTAATTTAATTTTTTATTTTTTTCCATCCCAGGTGTACATGAGTTCCCAATCTTGAACCCCCCCACCTCCCACCCCATATATAAGGCAAATCTCACTTCATTGTGCTTTACTGTGTTGTATTTTGCAGATACTGCATTTTTTAAGAAAAATTGAAGGTTTGTGGCAATCTTGCACTGTCAGATGATGGCTAGCATTTGTTTAGTGATAATGTAATTTTTTTAAGATTTTTTATTAATTTATTTTTGGCTGTGCTGGGTCTTCGTTGCTATGCGCTGGCCTTCTCTAGTTGTGTTTCTTTACTTTAGCAATGTTTTATAATTTTCAGTTGACAGTCTTTTACCTCCTTGGGTAAATCTATTCCTAAGATTTTTATTCTCTTTGATGCTTTTGTTACTGACTAGGGTTCTTGGTGAACTTCTCTGGTGACTCAGAGATTAAGAATCCCCTTGCCAATGCAGGAGACAAGGGTTCCATCCCTGTGTTGGGAAGATCCCCTGGAGAAGGAAATGGCAACCCACTCCAATATTCTTGCCTGAGAAATTCCATGGATGGAAGAGCCTGGAGGGCTATAGTAGTCCATAGGGTCACAAAAGAGTTGAACACAACTTAGCAACTAAACACCAGTAACAGGGTTATTGGCATTCTCTAATCAATAGTATTGGCTACAGACCAGGCAAGAAATTCAGGCAAGGTTTTATTGGGGCCCCTGCTGCAGCAGAAGGGAGGGCCAGAACAAACAACACTTTCCTTTGCTTGCTTGCTCCCCAGGCAGGGCAAACTTCTTCTTTACTTGCAGGGAGGGTGGTGGTGTGTCTGGGGTACGGCTGCAGGGGTGGCTTGGGTGTTTTGCCTACCCCGTAGGTGGTGGTGTGTGTAGGGGGCATGTGCAGTACCTGCTCCAGGCTCCTCAAAAGTAGCAACTGGGTTGTTTGGTCTCCTTGTATATTTTGGGGTCCAGAATTTGCCCCAAGTACACGTGCATGCAGTTATTTTTATCCCCATACAGTTTGTTTGTATTTTGTTCCAGGAGTAAAGGAGTGTCCAGGTGCAAGCATTATGCATTTCAATAAAGGGTCCCAGATTCCAGCCTGTCTCATTCCTTGCTGAGAAACTCTACGCCCTTATTCTTGAGGGGTAGAGACTGAAAGTCTCTTCTTCTTAAACTTTTTCCTGCTAAACAGGGGCCACAGACCCTAGCCTGCTATAGAGCTGTGTACAAGTCCCTCACTGACTGTTGCAAGTACCTGTAGGGACCTGGGCCACTTCTACNCCCACTGCTGGGCATACACACCGAAGAAACTGGAATTGAAAGAAACACGTGTACCCCAATGTTCATCACAGCACTGTTTATAATAGCCAGGACATGGAAGCAACCTAGATGTCCATCAGCAGATGAATGGATAAGAAAGCTGTGGCATATATACACAATGGAGTATTACCCAACCATTAAAATGAATACATTTGTCTGGGAGGGGGGTTCAGGGAACTCATGTACACCTGTGGCAGATTCATGTCAATGTATGGCAAAACCTATACAGTATTGTAAAGTAAAATAAAAAATGGAATAAATAATAAAATCTAGTTAAAAATATATATAAAAAAAGAAAACATTTGAATCAGTTCTAATGAGGTGGATGAAACTGGAGCCTATTATACAGAGTGAAGTAAGCCAGAAAAAAATAAAATAAAACACCAATACAGTATACTAACACATATATATGGAATTTAGAAATATGGTAACAATAACCCAGTATGCAAGACAGCAAAAGAGACACAGATGTATAGAACAGTTTTTTGTGTTCTATACAAAAAGGGAGAGGGAGAGGGTGGGATCATTTGGGAGAATGGCATTGAAACATGTATAATATCATTTATGAAACAAATCGCCAGTCCAGGTTCGATGCATGATACTGGATGCTTGGTGCTGGTGCACTGGGAGGACCCAGAGGGATGGTACAGGGAGGGAAGAGGGAGGAGGGTTCAGGATGGGGAACATGTGTATACCTGTGGTGGATTCATGTTGATGTATGGCAAAATCAATACAGTATTGTAAAGTAATTAACATCCAATTAAAATAAATAAATTTATATGAAAAAAATAAAGTGACTGAGCCACACACAAAAAAAGAATAATAATAAGATAAAACAAGTGTCAAATATGGTCCAAAAAATGATGGATAGAATTTTGTCAAACTTCATATGTATGAAATTGTCACAGAAAAAAAATTGTATAAAGAAAAAATAATGGAATTTTACTACTTTGAATTGCATGCAATATAATTTTTAGAAAGAAGAAAAAAATGCCTTTATATCAATCTTTTGCATTAATAAATAACATTATAGTTTTTGTTTTTGAGGCTGAATTTATACAAATTTGTCAGTGACTTCTTTAAAGTTGTTCTTTGTTATATTCATTAGCTATTACTGCAGATTTATTAATCTATTTTCTCTCCTTATTGGTCAAGCATCTTATTCATTTTGAAAAGCATTTTAATTTTCAAATTATTATTTTACATGAATTAGTATGTACGAATGGTTAAGAAAAGTCTTAAATATAAGATATGTGAAGATTCATAACAATCTAAGAAATCTGTTATAGTATTATTTTGTGCTTTCTCACAAATTTTCCATGAAATACCTTAACATATAAAAATATATCATCAGTTCAATTATATTTATTAAAAACTTCTGAAGATATTTTTCCTTTAAAAAAGCACTTAAAATGGCTAAATGATAGGGAAGATTGACATTATTGATTCATTAATTCAGAATGAGTATCCAGTTCTTGATGGAAACAATCAAGGAAATAAAACATTTCTTTTTTGAAGTCTTTGGCAGCATAAGATGAGCATCTTTTGTCAGTTCTCCAAGAATTCTCTTTTGAAATTTGAATCTACTTTTCTTTGGAAGTTTCCATTTCTTTAGTTTTGTGGTTTCATAACGAATGGCCTACTCGACAATTTCCATACACAGAGTCTCAAAGGATGATTTCAAAGCTTAGCGTTTCACTGTACACTTTTCAATGCTAAATCTGGTTGTTTGTGAATATATTTTGCTTCTGATTAACCTCATTAAAGCTTCACATGGGGGGAATGATAGCTGATAAAAGGAAAATTTCATATGGCTCTTGCAAAAAGGATTATATAATACTTTTGAGGTTGGAGCCAAAAAAGATGCACTGAAAGAAGATAAAATAAATGTGAATCCTTAAGACCTTACTGTCAAGTTGAACTTGCATAGCTAAGCATTGGAGGATGTCTCTGTGGCTAGAAATTCTCCATATTAATTTTCACATAGAAATTCTTTGTATTAATGTTTGATAAAGGATAAATAATACAAATGCAATAAGTTGAAGCTTAAAGATATATTGAGTTGGGAGTGTGTTAGTTGCTTAATCATGCCCAACTCTTTGCAAACCCATGGACTGTAGCCCACCAGTGTCCTCTGTCCATGGAATTCTCCAGGCAAGAATACTTTAGTGGGTAGTCATTCCCTTCTCCAGGGCATCTTCACCCAGGGATCAAACCTGGGTCTCCTATAATGCAGGCAGATGCTTTACCATCTAAGCCACCAGGGAAGCCTTATTTAGCATTTAGGGAAGGCTTATTTAGCATTGTTCAGTCAATCGTAATGATGAAACAAAGCCAACTAACTTTCAGTAAGTGTATTTATGCTTTCAATTTGTCTGCAAAGTACACACATCTTTGTTGCCTTTATACAAAGTACACTGTTCTCCAGAAAGAGAAATATATCATATATTAATGCATGTATGTGGAATCTAGAAAAATGGCACAGATGATGTTATTTGTAGGGCAGGAATAGAGACACAGACAGAGACAGATACGTGGACATAGGCAGGGGTAGGAATGAATTGGGAGATTGGGACTGATGTATGTGCATTGCCACATGTAAAACAAATAGTGGGAACCTGCTACTACAGCTCAGGGAGTTCAATTTGGTACTTTCTGGAGACCTAGATGGGTGACGGGAAGTCCAAGAAGGAGGGGATATATGTATACATACAACTGACTCAGTTCATTGTACAGCAGAGATGAACACAACATTGTAAAGCAACTATACCCAAAAAAACAGAAGCAAAGTAGACTGTTCTCACTGCCACGCTATAGACATACAATTGAATGAGGATACCCAAGCCTTCTCTTATTTTTATTTGGGAATTTGGAAACTTTGAATCCAGGCAGCTAACATCTCTCTCCTTAGCTCTAGCAAAATTCACTGTTGTTATCACTAGTCTCTTGTGTGCCGAATCCAACACTTACGCTGAACCTAGATTTATGAAACAAAGCTGTGCACACACCTTCTGCTTATTTCCTTTTGTCTGTATAATAGTGCCTTGAATTCCTTAACCTGACATAAAATCTTTCTGGCCTGTTTTCCCCACCCCAAATCCCCATTCACTCATCCTCATCATCTCTCCCTGTCAGCTGTGTCCCAGGTTTCGTCACACCTTGAGCCTTTCACATGTTACTCCTTTTTTTTTTTTTTTTTTTTAACTAAGAAACTGAGAAATTTTAGTGTGGTAGTTAGGATAAAATTTTGAAAATTTAAGGCCCAGAAAATACCTGTTCATTTCAACATATTCCTGACATCTATCGCACTGAATGACCTTTTCTTGGTCCATACCTTTAGGGCCAGTCTTATTCCTCTTGAAATGTCTGATGTGAAGAATGTGCCCACCATTTATAAGTTCAGTAAATGTTTTTGGTTAATATATACATATTTAAAATGCATTATATATATATATATATAAATATATATATATATTTACATTTAAAATTGAATAATGAGAGAGAATGGGGTTGAGAGAGATACAAAGAGATAGAGACAGGGCCAATAGCTGCAAATTACATCATGGGTGAAACTGTTTCAATGCCCAGTATCTTATAAATCTGAAAAATACTGAGATGGATATGTTTTATTAATGTTTGATTCCTGTCCTCAAAACATGCTTAAATGTAACCCAGTTTAAAAACAAAACAAAGCAAATTAGGCCTCACTAGGGTGAAAAATAATAAAATGTGGAAAAGTATATATCTTAACTACATTCATTGTCAACTATTCATAAAGAACCCAGTGTGTACAATGCATGCTGCCAACTGATATATGCCATATGATATACAATGTGTGGTATATTTACCAACTGTTAAATTCAGTCATTTGGGACAATGTGACTGTGATATTACAGAAAGGCACACATCTACCACCATTGTCATATTGCTGTCACTCCTTTTTGGAAAATCTTCCAAGCATCCCCCTAGTCCTATAAGGAAAAGCATCAATTGATGTGCTCATCTTACTCAGCTTAGGGAATATCTCCATCACTGCAGTGAACTCACTGTACTATACTGTCATTATGTAATCAACCAAAGTGTAAGTTACTTAAAGACAGGCATAAAAAATGGATTCATCATTTTCCCTCTCTGATGCCAGGAATCCAGTGTTGCATATGCAAAATATGATTGTCTAATACATTTATAAATATATGGTAAGCCCCATATATCACATGAATTTTCTTAGAGAACATTCAGTATGTGTATATTTAAATTTCTTTAAGCATTGCTTTTGCTAGTGCCTTCACAATTTCTGGAAATGTTGCCATAGTGTAAAGATCATATTTTCTAAAATAAAGCTTAAAAAAAATATTAGTTAAAACTTCACTCTTGGGTGCTCAGGGACTTGAGAAACAATGAAGCTTTGTGACTATAAGAAAGAAAGAATTTCTTTTCCCTATAACTGAATGTTGCCAATTCTATCAAATTAAAGGAAATTATTTATCTGTATTTCAAATTGTTTCCAGTGGCATTGATGTGGGAAAAATATTGAACAAAAGATGGGAGCAATTATTTGCCGTTAACCGTAGTTTATTTTCTTACCTCACAATTAGAATAGCTGTTATAGAGTGTGTTCAATAGCACATAACTATTATGATTTAAAAATTCAGCTTCATCACCTATGAAATATAATTGACAAAAACATTATAGTAAAGCAGTAATTTTTTATAATTTTATAAGTTTAAAAAGTAATTCACAATCACAGAATGGAGAAAATATAGGCAAAACTATAACAAAGTTACTCATATTAAAAGGGTATATATTATACTACCTTTTAGATAAATAGAAAGACAGAAAGGTGACATAAGTATACGAGTGCATTTCTTCTTTACATGCAATATGTACTCGCTTTACACTGAATACTTCTAACACATTTCATGCAATGAGCTTTAGGCTACACATGTGCAGTGTTTAGGGTTTCAAAATTAAAGTGATCAATAAAGTGATCAATTAAAGATATCAATATCAATATCAAACTAATAGCCAATGCTTACTTTCAAAATTTTGAGTGTAAACTAAGTATGTCACACTTTAATTTTCATCAAATTGATTTTCCTAATTATCTTTTAAATTAAAAATATGTTTATTGGTTATCCTGTTATCTGTTAATAATTTATGGATCATGACATCTCCTGAGATCTTGAAAACTATTGCTCTTTTCCTCATCAATTAGCAGAGATGCACATAGATAAAAGCTTCCACATGCATTGTCAAGATATTCATTGGTCGTTTAGTCACTAAGTCATGGCCAACTGTTATGACCCCATGGACTGTAGCCTGCCATACTCTGTCCATGGGATTCTTCAAGCAAGAATAGGGGAATCGGTTGCCCTTTCCTTCTTTAGAGTATCTTCCTGATCCAGTAATCGAACCCGGGTCTCCTGAACCGGGGTCTCCTGCATGTAAGATATCCATGCGCACACTGAAATACATTAATGAATCCCTGAAAGTTTTTGGAAATGAAGGTAGGGAAAACTCCTGATTTCATACTCCAAATATCTTCCGTTTAACTCTAGGAAAAAGTATTAACTGCATGATTTATATATGTAACATTGTTTCTTTATTACTATTCAATTATTTTCGAGAGCTAGGTAACAGTAGTAAAAGCGTATTGACTAAGTCTTAAGTGATTCTCTGTGTGCCTCAAGACATATATTGTTACATAATATTTCCCATGTTCCAATAACTGTAAATTATCATCATATTGGTGTGGCTTGGTGGTAAAGAATCTGTCTGCAGTACAGGAGAAACTTGCAGGAGAGAGGGGTTCGATCCCTGGGTCAGGAAGATCCCCTAGAGAAGGAAATGGCAACCCACTCCAGTATTCTTGCCTGGATAATCCCATGGACAGAGAAGAATGGCGGGGTATTGTCCATGTAGTGGCAAAGAGTCAGACATGACTTCGTGACTAACACAACAACAATATACGTTATGTGTGTGTGTGTGTATGTGTGTGTGTGTGTGTGTGTGTGTGTGAATGCTTTTGTACTCAGAGTACTGGAGAGGGTTGCCATTTCCTTCTCCAGAGGGTCTTCAAGACCCAGGGTCCAACCCATGTCTCCTGCATTGGCAGGTTGATTCTTTGAGCCACCTGGGAAGCCTATACATATATATACACATGCATGCATGTATAGACATGATAATAAGCGTGTACAATATATATGCCATGCTATGTTCAGTGATGATAGTTATACTCCCACTAAAAGTTATTGTGACCTTCAATCTTGGTAACAGATATTAACAGGAAACAACGAAAATTTCCTGATGAGATAGTTCGGTCTTAGAAGTGTTTTAGAAAACAACTAAAGTGCAAAGTTTCACTAGGCCCCTCAAATAAAAATGATGTAAACCCACAGATGACAGTTTAATGGGTTTAGGCAGCAGGATGGGGCTATATAATATCAAGATAGATGATGTTGAATCCCATGGATAGATTCAGTTACTGACTCTACAGATCAATAATGGCAATCATGATGATGATTTACTATTGGGGAAACATATTTTGGTGGTATCTAGGGTTTGTCTGACAATGCATATTCAAAAGACAGATTGAATGCCCTGAAATATTAACCTTGTCATTGATGATTTTAGAATTTTCTTGAAATGCACTAAAAAAGACTATTTTTAATTTTTAAAATTATTAGGCTGAATAAAAATATGTAGTTATATCAGTTCTACCTGAAGACTTAATATGTTTCAAAACACGACACAAAGGTTTTAGACTTTCAATCAGAAAGTCTAATATTAATTACTTTACTCTTTTAAATGTGAGTTCAATATAGATTAGGAAATAAAAGTTTCACCTCAATTTAGCACATTCCAAAGCAAAAAATCACACTGAAGGAGTCCCATTAGAGTCAGACTGAAAAATGATACATTGTGTTGTATTCAGAGAGGGTGCCAGGACTGTGAGAATTTGGACACTATTGCATCAGTTAGGAAAACAATCACTGACCTCTTTACTGTAAGAAAAATTTCATTTTTTCTTATGGGGATTGATAAAAATGCAATTAATTAACAGTCAGTGTCAAGGTAATTGAATGTTCTTCTTTCTTCACTGAAAATAATAAATAATAACATTCAGAGTTTTACTCCTTCAAGTTGTTAATTTCATAACTATTATTCATTTTTGGTGTGTCTGAGAGAGTTACATATAATTGTAATATTGCATATACAATAGCATGTATAATAGCTCAAGTCATATGCATAGGAGTAGTCCTATCATTAGGCACTACAATTAACTTTTCTTATAGCTATTGCTCTTGTCATGCAGTGGTACAAAGAGATGAGACTGAACATGTCTATGTGGGAGGACCGGTATTTTTTTCCTGGAAAGCACTAGCAAGTGTCAACCTCTCAGTTGAAGTCCTGGAAACTACCTATCAGCAAGCCTTTTCTTTCCATATCTGTAAAAATAGTCATCTCACTGACAGATAGCAAACTCCAAAAAAAAAAAACTAACATGTTTATATCATGTGTTGAGTTTGATTTGACATGATTTCAATAATTTTATTTTTCCCAATAAAGATAGTCAATAATGTAGTGTAGTTTATTATTTTATTGTTTTCATGGAAATACATTTTTACTTTTTAGGCAAGAATCTTTAATATGTTTTACATTACCAATAACTGCAAGCTTCATTTTATGTTAAGGATACAGGTTTAGAACAAATATAGTTTCTCTTATTCTCTCATTTAAGTCATTCTTTGTTCTATTAAACAGACATCTCGTGGACCCTATGCAGCACTTTCTTCAACTCTTCTTCGCTTCAGTACTTTCTGTGTATTGCTTGGACTTCCCTGGTGGCTCAGTGGTAAAGAATCTGCCTGCCAATGCAGGAGACAAGGGTTCAATCCCTGGGTCATAGAGATCCCCGGGAGCAGGATATGGCAACTCCAGTATTCTTGCTTGGAAAATCCCATGGACAAAGGGGCCTGGTGGGCTACACACCAAGAAGTCATAAAGAGTGGGACACCTCTGAGGGTGTGCACACACACGCACACACATAAACACACACAGAGATTTAACCCTATAGTCATTCATGATATCCATCCTTTGGTTACATCTCCAGAGAACTTTAAGTTTCTGATTTCACATACTCATTTTGCAAAACCTCATTAAGTTTATCTCCCTGACTTCTACATGCCTATATTGCATGCGGTTGATTGTAGTTGTAAAGAATGTTTTCAATCCCCTCAATTTACTCATTCTAAGCCTGTCTTGTTTTCTTCTCTCTCTCTTTATTTTCAAGAATTCATTCATTTTTAATGTTACATTTAATTTATTACATTTAATTATACACTGTGTGGTTACTATTTATTTCTTAGCTACATCCTTTCCTAGAATGTACATCCTTACCATGGTGGAATCTCTAATGTTTTATTCACGAATATATGCCAAGTGTCTAGTGGATTAAACATTCAATATCCATTGAAAGAATGAATACCACATATCCTTCAAAATTTAGGTTCTCAACTTCAGATTCTCCATATTATATGGGTTTTACAGAAAACTTTACTTTAGACATTACTAAAATAACATCTAGCTTGTGTATGTGTGTGTGTGTATGCTTATGTGTGTATGCTTATATGTGTTTTGCAGATAAAATGTTAATTCACTTTTCTTTCTGATTTCTAGTCTACATGCTGAATGGATATATTGCTATCAAAAACTTTCACAGAATAATTATAGTGGACTCTAGACAGGTTGTATGCCTTTTGACACTTCCCTGCTTCTGAGTCATACCCTTTCTGAGAAATGCATGGTTTCTGCAGGAGACAAAAACAGAACTTCTCCAAGTATATGTGGGCAAAACTTAAGTTTATTGAGTTGGAGTTTTTTATTTTTAAGCATTTTTCGTTAAAACATTTTTAATACAAATTCAGCTTTGAATGTCAATCAATTTAATAATGTAATTTCTTCAATCCCATTAAATTGATAAATCCCACTGCATTCTTTCCTTATTTAAAAAGTGGATTATTTTCTAGGCTTGTAAAACTTTTGGTTAACAGTTTAGTGAGGGGACGTTTGGCTCATAATTCTCACTTTGGAGATGAGGAAACTGAGGCCCTGAAAGATTATAAAACTGGTCCAAAATCAGTAATATGAATCCTTCATACTTTTAAATAGTTCCTGAGACTATTCTTTTCAGGAGCTAATATAAAACATTTCATGCATGCAGGAAATTATACTTTCATGTCTCTTTTGGGAAAGGAAAAATTACAATTGAAAATATTTCTCATTCAGATAGCCTTAATTCTATTTGACATTGTAACTGTACTATCTTTATCCTATATAATGAATGGATTAAGTAATTACATTTCTCTATAGATTCTATTAGCATAGGCAGACATTTGAATTTGGGAAACCAATTTGGCTGGTAAATTAGATGAAGAAGTTAGTTGGAATAGCCTGAGGAAAATGAAAAATAGGATTTCTTTTACACTAAGTCACAGGTTACAAAATTAGAAGTCTACATTGTTCTTTGCTTAAAAAAACCCCATCTCATTCACATGATAATACACTCTACTACATTTTATACAAATTCACTGCACAATATCATATTTTTTCCTTCTTGTTACCTGATATAATCATTCTCTCCCTTTAATATAGCTAAAAAGTAGTTGAGATTCCATAGTTCTTTCTCATGTTCTTTATTATAATACATCATCACTTCAGAATGGAAGCTAGATGAACTCCATCTGTAAGATTTTTTTTCACCTGAATATGCACATCATATGATAATAGAGAAGCCCGCTGTGCCTTTTGACTCTGCAGCCACAGCTGTGATTATCAGAGTCTCTACACGCTTATAGAGTTTGAGTGAACTCGGAGTTGGTGATGGACAGGGAGGCCTGGCGTGCTGTGATTCATGGAGTCAGACACGACTGAGCGACTGAACTGAACTGAACTGCATATGCTTATAGAAGATGATGATTATTTGATAGAGCATATATTTTTAATATGTAAATCAAAGCAAATAGAGGTTGGCCTTTTGAAATATTTTACAGTACCTAAATAATTATAAATTATACTTAACTTCGAAAAATAGATAATCATCATGTCCTTAATAAACCAGGTGTCACAGGCTTACATGAGATTCTCTTCTGTCCTTAAAAATATCTTTACAGTTTCATTATTATGGTTTCTTATTACTTCAAATGAGGGAACACAGTCAGTGAAGCTCAGATGTGTGTGTGACACACACACAATGTCAGAGCTAGAAACATCCTTATTTTTTAAATTTAAATTTATTTATTTTAATTGGAGGCTAATTAAAATATTATATTGGTTTTGCCATACAGCAACATGAATCTGCCAGTGTACACGTGTTCCCCATCCTGAACCGCCCTCCCAGCTCCCTCCCCCTACCATTCCTCAGGGTCATCCCAGTGCACCAGCCCCAAGTATCCTGTATCATGCATTGAACCTGGACTGGCAATTCATTTCACATATGATATTATACATGTTTCAGTGCCCTTCTCCCAAATCACCCCACCCTCTCCCTCTCCCACAGAGTCTGAAAGACTGGTCTATACATCTGTGTCTCTTTTGCTCTCTCGCATACAGGGTTATCATTACCATCTTTCTAAATTCCATATATGCATGCTGTGATTCATGGGGGTCACAAAGAGTCGGACATGACTGAGAGACTGAACTGAACTGAACTGAATTGAATGCTGCATTGGTGGTTTTCTTTCTGGCTTACTTCACTCTGTATATTAGGCTCCAGTTTCATCCACCTCATTAGAACTGATTCAAATGTATTCTTTTTAATGGCTGAGTAATACTCCATTGTGTATATGTACCACAGCTTTCTTATCCATGCATTTGCTGATGGACATCTAGATTGCTTCCATGTCCTGGCTGTTATAAACAGTGCTGGGATGAACATTGGAGTATTAAAGAGAAAAAATACTTACTTTGGAATATGTGAAGAATATAACTAGGACAGTACCTCAGGTTCTAATAATAGCTCTCATTGAGTGAGCATCAGCTGTGAGTTTCATCAGTATCTCACTTTGTCCACAAGCCGTCTGGATTAAGAATTGAGAATTAGAGAAGTTTAATNGACATCTAGATTGCTTCCATGTCCTGGCTGTTATAAACAGTGCTGGGATGAACATTGGAGTATTAAAGAGAAAAAATACTTACTTTGGAATATGTGAAGAATATAACTAGGACAGTACCTCAGGTTCTAATAATAGCTCTCATTGAGTGAGCATCAGCTGTGAGTTTCATCAGTATCTCACTTTGTCCACAAGCCGTCTGGATTAAGAATTGAGAATTAGAGAAGTTTAATACTGTGACATGGCTGAAGTCCCATTCTCTAATACCTTATGTTGACTGGCTTTAGGTGAGAAACTTTGTTGCTGTTCAGTCGCCCAGTCGTGTCTGACTCGTTGAGGCACCATGGACTGCAGCACAGTAGGCCCTGCTGTCCCTCACCATCTCCTGCGGTTTGCTCAAGTGCATGTTCATTGCATTGGTGATGCCATCCAGCCATCTCATCCTTTGACACTCTCTTCTCCTTCTGTCTTCAATCTTTCACAGAATCAGGAACTTATACAATGAGTCAGCTGCTTGCATACAGTTAAAATGTTAAAAACTATAATAAGGGCTAAATAGTTAATATCACAGCTCAATAAGCATTTTCATAATTACTCTAATGTCCACTTTATTGAAAGACTTTTGTCTGAGTTTCAGATGTGTTTAAGACAATTGGAGAATTAAAAATCAATGCTTAATGTCAATTATCCAGGGAGTGATTACATGTATGTACCTACTGCTAATTGAAAGAAATGAATAAATATTTATATTACTAGTATATTCTGATTAGTATTATTCTTCAATGATGTCTTAACTAACAATTATTTACTAGTCGGTCATAAAATATTGCAAATGCATTAACCAAAAAAGGAAAAACCTTTAATGTGTAAGGTGCTTTAAAAAGTCCATTCTTCTCTGAAATTATATAAAAATACACTGAAAAATACTGAACATTTGGTAATCTCAACAGATTAATTAGCCTAATTACTTCAATAATTAGTTGTTTGGCTGTTTTAGGAGTTACTTCAAAGACAAATTTGTTTAGCATAGCTTTATAATTAAATCTGTTTCTAAAATATAAAGTCCAGGGAAGTAAGCCAAGTTCATGATCTTGAAGTTAACTAAGTACACTAATAGTAATAATTCTCGTATGAACTAAATTATTCAGATATAATCAATAGTGTCTGAAATTCCAAATTCCTCAGAGAAACAGCAATTTGATATTTTGTCCAAATATCTGGAAGGCTTCACTGCATCTCTCTACTCTGTGGTTACTGCATTCTTAGTAATTAGACAGCATTTTTGTTAGGGCAAGTTGTTCTATCTTGAAAGAGAGGATAGAATTTAATTATTTAAATAGCATGTAAATAACTCAAGTGCATATGTCATTGTCATGGGGCTAATTGCATCGTCTAAACATTTTTAAAATACTTGCTCTTATGTACATTTATATTTTTAATAGATTCATTTTTAAAGAGCATAAAAATCAGATTCATTTTCCTTCATCCCTGTGATTCCCACTAAGGATTTCTGGGGTGTTAATAAGGAAGTTTGAAATCTTAAATCGTATCTAGGTAATTAAAGATGAATCAGGAACCGTACTCCGAGAAACACTGATAGTGTCTGACTTCCAACACACATAACTATAAATATACATTTCTAGGATGCCTTGTATTGAATGTCATTTAGTTAGATTAGATAAATTGCTAAGTAAAGCCTATGTTGATATTTGGAATTGCTGTATTGAATTGATTAAAGAGTTAGTCTGTTAAGGAAAGTTTCTTGACTTGATTTTCATTTTGATAAGTACATATACATTAAAAATAAGAATATTTGGTGTTTTGGGTCTAATTACTTTGTATTGACAAAGACTGGAATGATACAAAGAGAAAATCTGCCTTGTCCTTGGACTAAGTGAAGAAAGGAAAGTTTGGTGTTAAGTGGATGTTAAGAAGCACTATTACAAAAGAAATCTAGTGGAGGTGATGGAATTCCAGCTGAGCTATTTCTTTTTCTTTTCTTTTTTTTTCATAATATTTAGCTCTATTTGCATCTATCTTGTTCAAGACACATCACTGTAGCAACAATTTTATCTANGATTAGCTCTAGTAATTTTCTGGTGGAGTCTTTAGGGTTTTCTATGTAGAGGATCATGTCATCTGCAAACAGTGAGAGTTTTACTTCTTCTTTTCCAATCTGGATTCCTTTTATTTCTTTTTCTGCTCTGATTGCTGTGGCTAAAACTTCCACCAGCTGAGCTATTTCAAGTCCTAAAAGATGATGCTGTTAAAGTGATGCAATCAATATGTCAGCAAATTTGAAAAACTCACAGTGGCCACAAGACTGAGAAAGGCCAGCTTCCTTTCCAACTTCAAAGAAGGGTAACACCAAAGAATATTCAAACTACTGTACAATTGTGCTCATTGCACATGTTATCAGGTTATGCTCAAAATGCTTCAAGCTAGGCTTCACCATTATATGAACCAAGAACTTCCAAATATACAAACTGAAAAGGCAGAGGAACCAGAGATCAAATTGTCAGCGTTCATTGCATAATAAAGCAAGGGAACTCCAGAAAAAAAAACCTACTTCTGCTTTATTGACTACACAAAAGGCTTTTACCATGTGGATTGCAACAAACTATGGAAAATTCTTAAAGAGAGGGGAAAACAAGACCACCTTACTTGTCTCCTGAGAAACCTGAATACAAGTCAAGAAGCAATAGTTAGAACCATATATGGAAGAGAGTGATTCAAAATTGGGGAAGAAGTATGACAAGGCAGTATATTGTTACCCTGCTAATTTAACTTATATGTAGAGAACATCATGTGGAATGCTGGGCTCAGTGAATCCTAAGCTGGAATCAAGATTGCTGTGATTGCTGGGAGAAATATCAACAACCTCAGATATGCAGGTGATAAATGGCAGAAAACGAAGAGGAACTAAAGAGTCTCTTGATGAAAGTGAAAGAGGAGAGTGAAAAAGCAGGCTTAAAACTCAGCATTCAAAGAACAAAGATCATGGCATCTGGTCCCATCACTTCATGGCAAAAGGAAGGGGAAAAAGTGGAAGGTTACTTTTGGGCTCCAAAATCACTGCAGACAGTGACTGCAGAGATAAAATTAAAAGATGCTTGCTTCTTAGAAGGAAACATGACAACACTAAACAGTGTATTAAAAGGTAGAGACATCACTTTGTCAATGAATGTCTGTACAGTCAAAGTTATGGCTTTTCCAGTAGTCATGTACAGATATGAGAGTTGGACCATAAAGAAAGCTGAGTGCCAAAGAATTGATGCTTTTGAACTGTGATGTTGCAGAAGACTCTTGAGAGTCCTTTGGAGTGCAAAGAGATCAAACCAGTCAATACTAAAGGAAACCAATCCTGACTATTCATTGGAATGTCTGACTGTGAACCTGCAGCTTGAATATTTTGGCTACTTGATGCAAAGATCCAGCTCACTGGAAAAGACTCTGATGCTGGGAAAGATTGATGGTAAAAGGACAAGGGGACGGCAGAGAATGAAATAGCATCATTAAGTCAATGGACATGAATTTGAGCAAACTCCAGGAGATAGAGAGGACAGGGGAGCCTGGTGATCTGCAGTCTATTTGTGTCACAGAGTCAGACATGACTTAGCTACTGAACACACACATAGGAAAAATTAAAGAGCTTTGCAAGGAAGCTTGTCCCTAAGCAGAGGTTTATTCATGAAACTGAACCTGGAACTGAGTAAATGAAACTAGGAAACTTACAGGAAACTGAACCACAGGACAGACTTATGCTCAAAATGATGGTATAATGCTAGAGGTTTTGTTTACCTAATTATAATGCAAGTGAATAGAGTAGAAATTGTTACTGACTTTTCACAAAGTTGCTGCTAAGTCAATGGGTTCTTAGATAACTCCATGGATTTTCTGCATATCTCAGCAACATGACAACATATGAAACAGAATAATTTTCTGTGTAAATCAAAGTAAAACTGAGAAGAGTGTAAAATCAAAGACCACTCTGCTGAATTTTCTGCACTTCTGGAGTACTTCCCAACTAGGAGAGACAGGGAAGAGGGAGAAAGAGAGAGAGAGAGATTTGAAAAAAAAAAAAAAAAAAGAAAGAAAGAAACATTTGTTTAAATTGAAGTATAGTTGATTTACAACACTGTATTAGTTTCAGGTGTAAAATGAAGTGATTTAGTTGTACATATTCATGTATCTATTCTTTTTAAGATTATTTTTCCATATTGGTTATTGCAGTCTATTGAGTAGAGTTCCCTATATTTCTACAGTAGGTCCCTTGTTGATTATCTTTCTTCTTTATAATAATAGTGCTAGTAGTGCATATATGTTAATATCGACCTCGGAATTTATCCATCCCCCACCTTTTCCCTTTGATAACTATAAGCCTATTTTCTAACTCTGTGAGTCTGTTTCATGTTAGAAATTGAAATATGCTTCTGGGACAGGCATTGAATTATATCCAAAGATCAGATAGGCAAAGGAACTTCTCAGATGATGCTTGAACAATGGAAGATAACGAATGGGCAATAAGTACATCTTTTAAATATTTTGTACTGCCAAATTTCACTTATTCTCCTTTAGTCTTATTCAAAGTGCAGGGGCTTAAGAGGCCATATATTAAAAGAAATGTAGTATTCACTATTTTGTAGATTTGGGATTCAAGAAAAATGAAATCATCTACAGAAAAATAATGATAATATTTATCAAACACCTTAGATTATGTCTGGTAAAGATTCAAAATATTTTCTGGGAAAATTAATAAAGAAAGAATGAGCAAATGTATTAAAGTTGGTATTGACAATGTGTTGTGATTATATTTTCACTTTTCATTTTTTTCTTTCTTCATTATTTCAAAAAATATTTATTGAATTCTTAATAATTTGTCAAAATATGCTATAGGCTCTGGGAATATGAGTAAAGAAGCCAGGTCAGATCATACCTTCTGAGAGCTTACAATATTGTAAAGGAAGTGGAGACAGAAAACAAACAAATGTAAAATAAGATGATCGTAAAAGATATGAAGACAATTTAAAATGAAATGATATCTTAAACAGTGTCAGAGAGAGTATTCTAGGAGAAGGTAAAAGAATATATCTTTGATATAATTTTTAGCTTTTACTTCTTAAGAAATCAGCTCCAAACTTAGTGGATTAAAAGAATAAACTCATTTTCTCTATAATATGCCTTTCTGTTTTGTTGTAAGACAAGAGGGGAAGTTTTGCATTGCTTTTTTGGGGCATGGACCAAGATAGCAGAATAGCAAATTTCTGATCTTCCTTCTTCCTAGAGATCTGCTAAATATACAACTTTGTATTGATCAACCTTTTCTGAGAGAAATCCAGAAATGAACTGAGTGACTCTTACCCATTAGATGAGTGAGAACATCTACAAGGAAGTAGATAGGAAAGGCTGACATAGAGTCTGGTGATAGACCTCACCCCTGGCACAGAGTCTTACAAATGGGAAGGAAGCCCAAACTCCCAGTTTCTTTTTGTGGAATAAAGGGTTTGGGCAACACATATAGAACCCAAACTTTTAAGGTTCTCACCTGAAATTTGGACACCCAAGCGACCTGGCTCTAATGGCAGTGTGTTTTGTATTTATGAGTCCCACAGGACCACACTAAAAAAAAAAAAAAAAAGTTTTAAATGGGCATACAAACATTTCCTGCAGCTCCCCTCTCCAGGTTTATCATAGAGGGAAGGTGCAAGCAAAAAATGCTCATCTCCTTGTTTTTCCCTGGAAGGGGTTTTCTGAAACTTTAAAAGTTCCTGCTTGAGAGGCCAGCTTCTAGTCCACCTGTATCTCAGAGTTGGCTAGGATCCTCCTTGCAGTCTGAAATTTTTGGTGGGCACTTACCTTGTCTTTTATTTCAATCTGACAATAAAACTAAGTAACAGAACTTCTCCTTGAAAAGAGCATGTTCTTATATCTAGCATCCTAGCTCGTAAGGATAAGCTAGCTTTATAAGGATAAATTCATTCTAATTGAATGAATTTCCATATTATCTACCTCTGAGAGCCAATGAAGCTTAGCATTCAAGAGTCTTAATGGTTAACAAAAAGACAGTTTTGAAATGGGTGTGCATGCACTTGTAACTAGCTATATGAACATGTCCTACAGACATACATGGAACACTCTATCCAACCAGCAGCCGAATACATATTCTCAAGTACTCACAGAATGTTCTCCAAAACAGAGCAAATGTTAGATCACAAAATTATTACTAGAAAATTAGGGAAGATTGAAATGATATCAAGTATCTTTTCCAATGAAACTAAAAATCAGTAATAGGAAAAATCAATAATTTGCCCAACATATACCTGAACATGTATCAAAGAGGAATTAAAACGGATAATAAAAAAATCTTTACAGAAATAAAAGTGGAAGCACAATAGATCAAACATATGGGATGTAGCCAAATCATTGTAAGAGGGAAATTTGCAGAGATAAACATTCTTAGAAAGGTCTCAAATGAGCAATTAAACTTACATTCCAAAGAACTATGAGAAGATCTAACTAAGTACATAGTATATAGAAGGAAGGAAACAACAGAGATTAGAGAAAATATAAATAAAATAAGAATGAGGAAAACAGTGGAAATATCAATGAAACTAACAGCTAGTTTTTTAAACGGTAAACAGAATTAATGAGCCTTTAACTAGACAAACAAAGAAAAAAAGAGGGAAAAGCCAAATAAATAATATAAGAAATGAAAAATAAGACATTTAATACTTGATACCACAGAGATATCAAGAATCATGAGAAATTGAACACAAACAATTGTACACCAATAAATTGGATAACCTAGAAGAAACTATAAAATATTGATCAAACATGTCAATGTATAGCAAAATGAATACAGTATTGTAAAGCAAAACAAACTAAAAAATAAAAATTTAAATATATATATAAAAAAAGAAACTCAAAAAATGGATATTCTGTATTTATGGATTAAAACATTAAGATTATTAAAATGCCCATGTTACCCAAAGTGATCTACAGATTAAGTGCAATCCTTATAAAAATTCCGAAGGCCTTTTTCAAGAATAGGAAAAAATATTCTAAAATTTGTATAGAACCACAAAAGACCTCAAATAGCCAGAGAAATCTTGAATAAGAAGTGCTGGAAGCATCACACTCCCTGAATTCAAATTATATAAAAAAGCTATAGTGAACAAGGATTGAGATACAGACAGGCACACAGATCAATGCATCAGAATTGAGAACCTAGAAGTAGGCCCACACACAGATGGTTAATTAATTTTTTACAATGCTCCTGAAATACACAAAGGGGAAATAATAATCTCTTCAATAAGTGGTGGTCATAAAACTGGATATCCACATATAAAAGAAGAAATCAGAACCCTATCTTATTTTATACACAAAATTAACTCAAGTGAATTAAAAACCTGGGCATAAGATATAAAACTCTACAACTCTTATAAGAATACATGGGGGATAGTCTCCTGACAGTAGTTTAGAAATGATATTTTTAGATTTGGCATCAAAAGCAAAGGAAACAATTGCAATAATAAATAAGTGGTTTACAGCAAATTAAAAATCCTCTGCACAGCAAAAGCAGTCATCCTGGATGAAAAAAGAAAAGTGAACCTATGGAATTGGAGAAAATATGTGCAAACAATATTGAGAAATCTGTATGCAGGTCAGGAAACAACAGTTAGAACTGGACATGGAACAACAGACTGGTTCCAAATAAGAAAAGGAGTACGTCGGGGCTGTATATTGTCACCCTGCTTATTTAACTTATATGCAGAGTACATCATGAGAAATGCAGGACTGGACGAAACACAAGCTGGAATCAAGATTGCCAGGAGAAATATCAATAACCTCAGATATGCAGATGACACCACCCTTACGGCAGAAAGTGAAGAAGAACTAAAGAGCCTCTTGATGAAAGTGAAAGAGAAGAGTGAAAAAGTTGGCTTAAAGCTCAACATTCGGAAAACAAAGATAATGGGATCCGGTCCCATCACTTCATGGGAAATAGATGGGCAAACAGTGGAAACAGTGTCAGACTTTATTTTTGGGGGCTCCAAAATCACTGCACATGGTGACTGCAGCCATGAAATTAAAAGAAGCTTACCCCTTGGAAGAAAAGTTATGACCAACCTAGATAGCATATTCAAAAGCAGAGACATTACTTTGCGAAGAAGGTCCATCTAGTCAAGGATATGGTTTTTCCAGTAGTCATGTATGGATGGGAGAGTTGGACTGTGAAGAAGGCTGAGCGCTGAAGAATTGATGCTTTTGAACTGTGGTGTTGGAGAANCCTTACGGCAGAAAGTGAAGAAGAACTAAAGAGCCTCTTGATGAAAGTGAAAGAGAAGAGTGAAAAAGTTGGCTTAAAGCTCAACATTCGGAAAACAAAGATAATGGGATCCGGTCCCATCACTTCATGGGAAATAGATGGGCAAACAGTGGAAACAGTGTCAGACTTTATTTTTGGGGGCTCCAAAATCACTGCACATGGTGACTGCAGCCATGAAATTAAAAGAAGCTTACCCCTTGGAAGAAAAGTTATGACCAACCTAGATAGCATATTCAAAAGCAGAGACATTACTTTGCGAAGAAGGTCCATCTAGTCAAGGATATGGTTTTTCCAGTAGTCATGTATGGATGGGAGAGTTGGACTGTGAAGAAGGCTGAGCGCTGAAGAATTGATGCTTTTGAACTGTGGTGTTGGAGAAGACTCTTGAGAGTCCCTTGAACTGCAAGGAGATCCAACCAGTCCATTCTAAAGGAGATCAGCCCTGGGATTTCTTTGAAAGGAATGATGCTAAAGCTGAAGCTCCAGTCCTTTAGCCACCTAATGCGAAGAGTTGACTCATTGGAAAAGACTATGATGCTGGGAGGGATTGGGGGCAGGAGGAGAAGGGAACAACAGAGGATGAGATGGCTGGATAGCATCACTGACTCGATGGGCGTGAGTCTGAGTGAACTCTGGGAGTTGGTGATGGACAGGGAGGCCTGGTGTGCTGCGATTCATGGGGTCTCAAAGAGTTGGACACGACTGAGGGACCGAACTGAACTGAACTGAATAAGGGTTAAACATACCAAATATATAAGGAATTCACATAATAGCAAAATGACACAGCAATAACAGCAATAAAATCAATTTAAAAATGGGAAACCACATGAATAAATTTTTTTTCAATAACAGACATAAATATGGCCAATGGTTATATGAAAAGATGCTGAACATTACTATCAGGAAAACGCAAATCATAGCCACAATGAGAAGTCACTTCCCACTTATATTAGTATGTCTTTTATCAAAAAGACAAGAAATAACAACTGTTGGCAAGGATGTGGTGAAGAGAGTACCCTTCTTCTGTGCAATGTTGCTGTGAATATAATCTGGTACAGCCTTTACTGGAAACAGTATGGAGGTTTCTCAACAAACTGAAAAATATCACACCATATAATTCAACAACTCCAGTTCTGGGTATATATTTGAAAAACTGAAATAATTATCTTGAACAGACGACAGCACTCCCACACTCCATGCAACATTACTTATAATAGCTGAGTTAGGAAAGCACCCTCAGCGTCTATCAATAAAGTAAAGAATAAAGCATGAAAGATGATGTGATATATATATATATTTTTGGAATGTACTCAGTCATGTGTGTCTCTTTTCAATACTTTGGACTGTAGTCCACCAGATTCCTCTGTCCATGGGATTTTTTGGGCGAGAATATTGGAATGGGTTGCTCTTTCCTCCTCCACGGGATTTTTCAGATAGAGAGATTGAAACTGCTTCTCCTGTATCTCCTGCTTTAGAGGGAATTTTTTACTCACTGAGCCATTAGCGAAGATTTCAGTGATTTTTTGCTCTACATATACATATAAATGGGGCTTTCCAGGAGGCACTAGTGGTAAAGAATCAATTTGCCAATGTAAGAAACATAAGAGATGGGTTCGAAACCTGGGCCGGGAAGATCCCCTGGAGGAAGGCATGGTAAACCACTCCAGTATTCTTGCATGGAGAATTCCATGGACAGTGGAGCCTGGTGGGGTGCAATCCATATGGTCACAGAGTTGGACACGACTGAATCAACTTAGTACACAGACACACATATGTACAAATAATTCTAAGCAGATGTAGGCATGCAAATGCAAATTTTAACTTCTTGTTCAGTTAGATGCCAGCTGAAGCCCTCTATAATCCTGTCATCTGCCTTCAGTTCTGAATCCAAGTGAAATCAAGATTTACTCTTGCCTGAAGAATCCCACGGACGGAGGATCCTGGTGGGCTGCAGTCCATGGAGTCGCTAAGAGTTGGACACGACTGAGCGACTTCCCTTTCACTTTTCACTTTCATGCATTGAAGAAGGAAATGGCAGCCCACTCCAGTGTTCTTGCCTGGAGAATCCCAGGGACGGGGGAGCCTGGTGGGCTGCCATCTATGGGGTCACACAGAGTCGGACACAACTGAAGTGACTCAGCAGCAGTGGCAGAGAAGTACAGGAAGGGCTAGAAAACGTGATTGAGAAGGAGAAGCCAGTGTTATAGGAAAGCAATCAAGGTAGTGTTTGTCATGGACATAAGAGAAAATATTTCAAGAAAGAAAGACTGGTCAAGTATAAGAAGTATAGCTGATAGATCAAATCAAATAGTAAATGACATGGATCCATTACATTTGTTAGTTTTTGGCAAGAAGGTATTTGAAATGTCAACAACATGTTATTGTATAGAATTATTTTTTCCAACAGCAAAATTCAGTACTCTGTTCAGGATGAGGAAATGTAGGAGAAGGGTAGTAACCTCAAAGAGATGGGGGTTGTCAAGGAGTAGATGGAAAAAAAAAATCCTGAGATGAATGACTATATTGGTAGTAATTCCCTGATAGCTCAGTTGGTAAAGAATCCACCTGCACTGCAGGAGACCCTGGTTCAATTCCCAGGTTGGGAAGATCCCCTGGAGAAGGGATAGGCTGCCCACTCCAGTGTTCTTGGGCTTCCCTTGTGGCTCAACTGGTAAAGAATCTGCCTGCAGTGTGGGAGATCTGGGTTCAATCCCTGTTTAGGGAAGATCCCTTGGAGAAGGGAAAGGCTATCCAGTCCAGTTTTCTGGCCTAGAGAATGCCATGGGCTGTATAGTCCATGAGGTTGTAAAGAGTTGGACATGACTAACTTTCACATTCACTTTAAGCTATTTAACACTATGATTTAGGCTGTGGGTAAAGTGAAGTAAAATTTTTAAGGCTGAAACATTCCACGTGATAATCAGATTTAAAGATTGAAATAGACTTTGGTCACTGACATAAAATTAAATTTTGGTCATTGACATATTGCACAGGAAGCCCACGTGGAGTTGAGTATCCCAGAACAAGCACAGTTAAATTGAAAAAGTCTTTGAAGTAAGTGTCTGAGTTCTCAGTGAATCAAGAAGTAGAATCAAAAAGTTGATGTGCTGTGTGTATGTTTTTGAGTAATCAGGCTACATTTTCACCTCTTGGAATTAACATATTGGATATAATAGTGTGCCTTGGCAGCTACAACTGGTTTATATGTTTCACGTGGTGAGAAATATTTAAGGTATAATTCAGAATGCTGGAAATGCTTATAATGATAATCCTTTTACTTGTTAAAGTTAGATGGCAAGAATTTTTCTATTTCATTATGTGATGTGTAGCAAAATTTTACACAGTGTTTTAATGGCAATTTGCATCATAAAAGAAACAATGGGAATATGTTAATTGGCATGAGAATTATTGTTCTAAATAACCACACTCATTTCCATTTTGGAGTGAGGCTCCAAAACTAAAATTCAAGCTTACTATATTCAGTTATGTCCTAGGTGACCTTGTTTAATGCATGGTTATAATTACAGTGAATAATCAATGGAAAAACAGGAAACTTCAAAGGCTAATGAACAGAATACTCTATGGTATTTAAGATAAAAAAATGTCTAACTTTTTATTTTTTTTCTTTACACTTTTTACAAAGCTAATTTCCCATCTTTTGCCTTGCATGAAGCCTTTCTGGGACAGATACTATTCTCTTAACCATATAGATTACTTCAATTAAAAACTCTATTGCTCACAAAGATAGAATTGCATTTTTCATCCATCACTTACCACTATTGATTTTCAAAATAACTTTGTTCTGATACATGCTATTTGCATGCTTCATCAAAATAGGAATCCAGGTATAAATGACACCTAAAAGTTTTTTTTGTTACAGTAAGTAATGGTCTCTGATCATATCTACTAGTTTACTGTGCTAATATAATATTAATAATAAAAATTTTTAAGAATTTTAAGAATTACCAACTTTCATATGTACTGAAAGTCTCCCTAGACAAACTATGATATTTGGACCATTTCTAAAAAAAAAATAAAAATTCTTAGAGAATAAACACAAGCTGGAATCAATATGACTGGGAGAAATATCAATAACCTCAGATATGCAGATGACACCACCTTTATGGCAGAAAGCCAAGAAGAACTAAAGAACCTCTTGGTGAAAGTGAAAGAGGAGAGTGAGAAAGTTGGATTAAAGCTCAACATTCAGAAAACTAAGATCATGGCATCTGGTCCAGTCACTTCATGGCAAATATATGGAGAAACAGTGGAGAGAGTGGCTGACTTTATTTTTCTGGGCTCCAAAATGACTGCAGATAGTGATTGCAGCCATGAAATTAAAAAATGCTTACTCCTTGGAAGGAAAGTTATGATCAAGCTAGATAGCATGTTCAAAAGCAGAGACATTACTTTGTCAACAAAGGTCCATCTAGTCAAGGCTATGGTTTTTCCAGTGGTTATGTATGGATGTGAGAGTTGAACTGTGAAGAAAGCTGAGTGCCAAAGAATTGATGCTTTTGAACTGTGGTGTTGGAGAAGACTCTTGAGAGTTCCTTGGACTGCAATGAGATCCAACCAGTCCATTTTGAAAGAGATCAGCCCTGGGTGTTCATTGGAAGGACTGATGTTGAAGCTGAAACTCCAATACTCTGATCACCTGTTGTGAAGAACTGACTCATCTGAAAAGACTCAGATCCTGGGAAAGATTGTGGGCAGGAGGAGAAGGGGACTACTGAGGATGAGATGGTTGGATGGCATCACTGACTCAATGGACATAGGTTTGGGTGAACTCCGGGAGTTGGCGATGAACTGGGAGGCCTGGCGTGCTGCGGTTCATGGGGTTTCAAAGAGTCAGACATGACTGAGCAACTGAACTGAACTGAACTGAAGAGAATATGAGGGAAAGAAAATTACAGATTTAAGAATTCACTCAAAATTCCCTCCAAATAATTATTCTTTGCTATGAAATCAATAGATCTAAAGGACACAAACTTGCATTATAATGCTTACTGAATAGAAGAAATTCAGTTTCTTGTCTACTTCAAATATTTTTCAAATCTGTGCAGAACAAAACCAATAATTTTCCAATGTGCATTTCAGAAACCAGTACATCCACAGAACATATGTAAACATTCCTGCTTCTGTAAATATACAAAAGGAAGTTTAAAATGAACAAACAAAAAGATCATCTATTTATCAGATTAGCAGCGCCATGTGAAAATCCAGAGTTTGATTCACTAAGCTTGTAGCTATGACTTCAGAACTATTGGGTTGACAGACATTCTGTTGGTTCCCCAGGACCATGAAGCTTCTGGCCTTATTTGCCCCACTTTCATATCCATTATGAGTTATGCGTGTATTCCACCTTCTCTCCCCAGTTCCCTCAGTCTAGCTGTTTATTCATTGTGTTCTAATTGAGTGCCTGCATGCATGCAGTGCTAAGTGACCTCAGTCGTGTCCAACTTTTTGTGATCCTATGGATTGTAGCCGCCAGGCTCCTCTGTCCATTAGATTTAATTGAATGCCTTCTTTTGGTCATCATTCTAAGTACCATGCTGTTTTTCTCTGTGTGTGTGTGTGCATGTATGCCTGCTCAGCTGTATTCAACTCTTTGTGACCCCATGGACTGCAGCCCACCAGCTACTCTACCCATGGGATTTTCAAGGCAAGAATACTGGAGCATTTTGCCATTTTCTTCTCCAGGGGAAATTCCTGACCTAGGGATAGAACCCATGTCATCCTGTGTTGACAAGCAGATTCTTTACCACTGAGCCACCTGAGAAGCAAAGTATCATGTTGCCTGCATGGTAAGTCACTTCAGTGGTGTCCAATTTTTTGTAACTCTGTGGACCATAGCTTGCCAGGCTCCTCTATCCATAGGATTTCCCAGGCAAGAATACTGAAGTGGGTTACCATTTCCTTCTCAAGAAGTACCATGCTAGATAATACTAATTCTGGCTAGATATAATTTGTTTGAAAATTAATTTCCCTCAACTGCCTGGACATACAAGCTTCTACTCTACTTATACTCAAAAGCCATGGAAAAGGTCTTTAGTCATCTGGTAGGGATAATCACAAAGCATAGAACTTGAGAACTGAGAGTCTGAAAATAGAAATAGCTGGTATAGAATCGTTTATGTGGCCTTGTGATGTGTCAACGTGGCTATGCTGAAATGCTTTTCCATGCTTTCCTTTCCTGTACATTCTGGTTGGGCTAGGTTACAGGAGAGACTCTTGTGAGAGGTTTGGAGAAAGGCCATGAAGCAGTAGCCATTTTGAAGCTCTCACCCATTGTTGCTGATACCCTGACTCCTCTCTTTCATGTAAGGTTATGCCCATGCCTGCAACTGCTTCACCTTCTGCTTGCTCCTTTTTCCCTTTCTCTAACTCCTAAGTCTGGAATGTGTTAGCTCTGTAATGGAGCCCAGCTTCTGTAGAATACCATCACCACTGAAGACAAAGAGAACGACAAATGACCCAGTTTTTAGCCTCTCCTCATGGGCTCCCCATGTTGCTCGGTGATAAAGAATCTGTCTGTCAATGCAAGAGATGCAGAGACATGCCAGTTGCATCCCTGGGTCTGGAAGATTCCCTGGAAGGAAATGGCAACCCTCTCAGGTATTCTTGCCTGGGAAACAGGGTACAATACAGCCAGCAGGGGTCACAAAGAACCAGTCACGACTGAGCAATGTAACACACACACGCACATGCACACGCACACACATACATACACACGCTATAGCTTGTGCTTTGAGTTCCATTCTTGCTTTTACCCTGATGGCTATCTGTACCTGTGTTCCTCTTAAGCATCAGACACAAGAAAACAGATTGATAAATACTGCTTAACCAGTCCTGGATAAGGTCAAACCGCTGAAATTACTGCAAAGATCAAATAACTGAAGCAAAGTTCTTTCTTTTTCTCTCTCTCACTCTCTTTCACATAGACACACACACATATAAATGTAAGCATTTAAACATTATTGCTAGAAATATAAGCTTTTATCATTCCTAAGAAAAATAATTTTTATTATATGTTAAAACAATATGGAGATTTAGGAATTTCACTGTTTAGAATGAAACAATTCTTAAAATATATGAAAATATATATGCACTGGATTATTTATTGTCGCATTATTTCTAAGTGCCAGATACTGGAGGAAAATATAGCCACAAACATAGTATACTGGCTAAATAAACCCTAGTATTTACACACTGGAGTCCGTGAAGTAATGAGAAAAGTGGAGGAAGATCTATATTAATTGATGTGAAGTCATTTCAATTATTAAAGTTAGGTCAGAAAAAAAAAGAAGCAGTGTATATTGTATGCTACCATTTGCATAAAAAAAAGGGAAATGGGATACTTACATATATTTATATTTAAAAAATCAAACCTAAACATGATGATTCTAAAACATCTAAAACATTTCAGATCTCCCTTCTTTTGATATAATTTTGATATTTAGTTATGCATCAAGATTTTATATAGTCAATAAAATAAGTGAGATTGGAGAAAAATCTTTAAAATGGAAAAGAAGTTAAACTGACTCTGCTTTAAATGAATATCACAACCAGAGTGAAGAGTGGGATAAATAAATAACCCAAGTAAGGTTTAAACACATTATCATAGTACTTTGTCTATAATGCCTTCAGTATAAAGACAAACATTTTTTAAAAAGTTTCAAAATCTATTTAGCTAGATTTATGCATTATCATTTATTATTAAATTTGTAACCACTTTCTATGATAGTAGAATAGGTTTTCTGGTGTGGAACTGAAAGGGAAAGTATCAGCTTGTTAGAGTTAATCAGAGGACAATGTTTCTTAGATTTACAAACAGTAAGAATCATTCATGTTATCCTCAATTTTGAATATTTTGCTAATAAATTTATTAAATAATTCTGAAAATGTTCTAACAATTGGGATTCATTTTTACTTTCTAGCATTTCCATTTCTCAAAGTAAAAACTGATTTAAATGGTATATAAGTGAATTAAACGTGCTTAGAGTATGTGGTCATTGGAAAAAAGAAATTTTGACTTTGTGATCATTTTGTCTTTTAAGGAGAGTTATTATAGTGATATTTCTTCATAATTCATTACAATCATCCTAGTAGACAGACAACAAGGTTGCTGGTGGAGACTTACCTTTGAGGGTTAATATGAAATCACCATTCTTATATCCCTCTTCCTCATTAGATCAATAATGCAAAACATCTAATGTAATGCCAAAGGACTTGCATTTATCAAACTGGAACTATCTCTTGGATGCTTTTCAGAGTGCCCTCCTGCCTTCCCCCCGACCCCATTTTTTAAAAGAATACTGCAATTTTTAAAAAATTGAATCAGTGAATAATTATAGGAGATTTATCAGTCAAGTTAACAAATAGCTTGGGGGATATGTATGGATAATTCATTAATATATTAAAATACAATAAATATAAGATTATGTAATACAAGTTCCTTCCTGTCCCAGATTTAAAAGTTGAACACATAAGATTATTTAAAACACATATATGATGGATTTGAAGCCTCTATTGCATTCTCATTTACTAGACATAATATTGGTATTTTTTAACACTCACTGAATAGTTTGAAATCAACTTTGCAGTCATATTTTATTGATTTGCTATTGAATTTTTATTCTTAGGTGGTGCTCCAGTCTGAAAATACTTACATTGAAACTCACATCATTCTGAAGTTTCATCATTTGCTTTTAGTAATAGGTTTAATTTCTCACAAATGCCTTGCTTAGTGCTATAACAATCAAAAATTACCCTACTGTTTCTGCAGAGCAACTTCCTTTGATTAAGAATCTGCCACCTTAATGACTATAACAGTTTCAACTAATTCAACAAGATATTACAGATTTACCGAGTTACTAAGTCAGGAGGTGCTTACTGAAATAATAAGATGATTCAAGTATCAGCTTGTTAGAGTTAATCAGAGGATGAGAAGGAATTTGAACTCTTTGCTGTACATACAAAACTAATACGACATTGTAAATCAACTATAGTGCAATATAAAATGCAAACTTGATAAATAAACAGGGATATCCAGAGCAGAAAAAGAAGGAAGAATGCATTACAAAGTTACAAGAGAAAATTGTGAGGGATGATGCTATATTCGCTATCTTGATTATGGCACAGTCTCACAGAGTATGCATCTGTCAAACTTATTAAATTTTACACGATAATTTGTGCAGTTTATTGTACATTAATGATATCTCAATGTATCATTGAAAGCTCTTCAAAACAAGGCAGTTATATTTTCTCCCTTACTTCCTACTGAGTCTGCTGCCAGTGAGAACCTATTTTTTGAAGTAAGTTAGGGGTCTTTCCTGGAAAATCCCATGGACGGAGGAGCCTGGTGGGTTGAGTCCATGGGGTTGCTAAGAGTCGGGCACGACTGAGCAACTTCACTTTCACGCGTTGGAGAAGGAAATGGCAACCCACTCCACTGTTCTTGACTGGAGAATCCCAGGGACGGGGGAGCCTGGTGGGCTGCCGTCTATGGCGTCGCACAGAGTCTGACACGACTGAAGCGACTTAGCAGCAGCAGCAGCAGCAGGGGTCTTTCTGCTTTCTTCTATTTGATACTTCCCTTTCAGTAAAAGTTTCTTGGCTTTCCCAGCGCTGGTCTGAGAGTAGAGAGGAATGGAAAGAAAAAGCAAAAGCTTTAACAGACCATGGATCAGTTTAAAATGTCTTTGGGTTTTTGTGATCTGTGATCACATGCCCTATGTTGGACTTCTTCAACTTCAGCTCTCTCAATGTAGACCATGCCCAGCTTTCATCTGCACAGTCCCAGAGATCTTTCTGCTTTGGCATCTGAAGATAGACTCCATCTCTTTCTTCTGAGGACATCTGACTCTCTGACAGAATTCCTCAGAAACCTTTTAAACAGGTCACTGGAAATCACACACTCCTTTGACTGGCTTGAGAGAAGAGTGCAGTTTATTCCCAGACATAGTCCTGCTCTCACCTGGTCCTCACCCTCGTATTTGTCAGGCATGGGTCAGACGTCAGCTCCCTGGATCACCAATGGCAGGAGACAGCTAAGAAGCTTGAAAGTGATTCTTCATTCTAATGACTCGAGATAGTGGTCTGCATACTCCAGTTTGTTGGAGATTGAAATTTTAGTGCAGATCTTTTCAGCTACACCCTCCTCACAAAATTATGCAGACAAATCTGATTCTTTTATATGTTAGAGATATAGGTGAATCCTTTAACTGTTTCTCAATCACCTACCATAAAACATCTGTTCGGAGTTGTACCTTACAAGCTATTTTGGAATGCAACATCAAAAGTCAGGAAACTTTCCTTTAACAGCTCGTTACAGGTGTATTATGTCAGGCGGTATTATTGAATATGTACCTTGTGTAAGATTGTGCCAGCTTCTGTAAAAAATAAAGAGGTGGTAATAAATATATTCTCAAATGTCTTTTTATAGAATCTAATATGGGAGAGGGTGGGAAGATTTGGGAGAATGGCACTGAAACATGTATACTATCATGTAAGAAACAAATCGTCAGTCTATATTCAATACAGGATACAATATGCTTGGGACTGGTGCACGGGGATGATCCAGAGAGTTGATATGGGGTGGGAGGTGGGGGGTGGGGTTCAAGATTGGGAACTCATGTACACCTGAGATGGAAAAAAATAAAAAATAAAATAAAATTTTAAATAAAAAAAAAGAATCTAATATGGAACAGAGGTATATGAATATATAGATATAATTCAAATAGAGAGATACAAGTACAATGAGAAATTAAAGGTACAAAATAACTCTTTATTCTGATTTGTAAGATTTGGGACAGTGGAGAGTGCTGGGAAAATGGATATGAGTAAACAATGATTAAAGCTAGACACTGTGATACTTTACAAGAAAAACAGCCTTCATCATTGGTTATTTCCATTTAATGAAATACTTCAATTTTAAAACCTCAGACAATAATTTTGGTGTTATCCAAATGTCTATTAGTAAGTTTCCAAATATAGTTGAAATGAGTAAATTGAAATATTTATGTACACATTAAATTATAAAAATATAATAAATCACAGCATTTCATTTATACTTTATTAGTGAACCGATTATCTCCTATGTTTCCTGGCTACTTTCATATTGATCAGAGACTTAATGGCCAGACAAGAATGATACTTATACTTCATAATTGGCTTTAAAATTGAATTATTTTTGTATTCTGTGAACAACATAGCAGTCTTATTTCGATTAGAAATATGATATGAAAAGTGGACTTTCTAGAGATGATTAAAAACAAAAAGGAAAACCCAACAAAATCTTATAATGAATATTATATAATAAAAGTCTCTCTTGTTTAGTTATGATAATCTGAGGATGTTTATGAAATGGAAATTTGTAAATCAAGCTTGAGGTACCAGATAGTTTTAGGGAAAGAACTTTTTGGTAGCAATTGTAAGCTAAGAGAGGGTAATGACTGGTAACACGTGGCAAAGTAAATGATCTCCCAGAGCCCTCACTTTGAGCACATTAGAACACATATCATTCGTGGGGAAAAAGTAGACTATTAAATATGTATGCCTGTGTGCTTGCGATCACTCATGTGTATCTGTATACACACATTTTTTTTCATGCCCCAACCGAGTCAGTGGTAGTTTTTTTGAATTATCACTACCTCTTTTTGTAGCATTCAAAGCGTCTTCCGATGAAACACGGGAAATATTATGTAAATTTGATTTTGCTCTCAATGCCATTATCAAACATTTTCTAAGATCTTTTTTTTTAAATCCCATGCAGTTCTTTTATTACAAAGGCAGATGGGAAAGGAGTAAAATTAAATTCACAGATTTAGTGGCAGTAAAGAGGTGACCATGATTAATATTTAGACCTATGTAAATACCATAAGCAAGTTATAGCCTGTATAGAAAATTTACTTGAGAACAGTTGTATCAAAACTATCAATATCATCGATATGCTAATCTAAGTAATGAAATGTTTAACCATATTTTCACTAAATAATATGATAAATGAAAATTTGACAGTTGATATAGTATACAAAATATGATGTAGCATTTTGTTTTAAATTATTTATAAAGTATTCAGAATTAGTTGGAACTTAAATAATTTTAACATTTCTAATCTTTCCAAAGAATAGTATAATTTTATTCTTGTTGATGCCTTAAAAAAACTTTCATATATTTCTCTAGTTGTTCTTTATAATTAAATAGAGACTGGATTTTCCATATGTTTAATAGAATTCTAAGAAGCTCCCAGTGGCTCAGTGGTAAAGAATGTGCCTGCCAATGCAGGAGATGCAGGTTTGATCCCTGAGTTGGGAAGATACTCTGGAGGAGGAAATGGCAACACATTCCAGTATTCTAGCATGAGAAGTCCCATGGAGAGGGGAACCAGGTTCATGGGGTTTAAAAGAGCTGGACAGAGCTGAGTGACTGAAGGACACAAAAATCCAAAGGATAAAAAAGATCATTATTGAAGGGTCTTCTGACTCTACACTTTTTGCTTTTTCTACAATATTTTAGACATGTTATAATAAACGGCATATTAGAAAGTATAAGTGTAACTTTGCCAACAAAGATCCATAGAGTCAAAGTTATGGTTTTTCTAGTTATCATGTATATATGTGATAGTTGGACCATAAAGAAGGCTGAACACTGAAGAACTGATGATTTCAAACTGGTGCTGGAGAAGACTCAAGGGGTCCAAGTCCCTTGGGCAGCAAGGAGATCAAATAAAATCCTAAAGGAAATCAGTCGTGAATGTTCATTGGAAGGACTGATGCTGAGGCTAAAGCTCCAATACTTTTGTCACGTGATGTGAACAGCCAACTCATTGGAAAAGACTCTGATTCTGGGAATGATTACCTGCAGGAGAAGGGGCAACAGAGGATGAGATGGTTGGATGGCATAATTGATTCAATGGACATGAGTTTGAGGAAACTCTGGGAGTTAGTAAAGGACAAGGAAGCCAGGTGTGCTGCAGGCCATGGGGTTGCAAAGAGTTGAACATAAGTGAGTGATAGAACAACAATGAAATGATGATATTCAGATATAAGAAATATGGTTATTTTGAATAAGTGGCGGGCCACATAATGAAACTTAAAAGCAAAAACTTAAACAAACCCAAAACATAAATTTGTCTAAACAACCTCCATAGTACAAATCTATAAGAAATGTAAAATGTACATTTTACATTGCATTTATATTATGTACATTTTTTTACATTATTAGTAGGGAATTAAAATGTATGGTAATAAAATAACCCCATGAAACTGCAAATGCAATAAAATAGGCCTGGACTATCCATAGTGACCATAAATTTGAAAGAATGTATTAAGTAATCAAATATCCTGCTTGACATAGTAGTGTATTTTTTTTTTAAGATCTTTAATTTCTAGAGAAAAAGGTAAAAGCGATAACTAAGAACAGTGTGGACATTCCTTAAAAAATTGCAAATAGAGCTGCCTTATGATCCAGCAATCCCACTGCTGGGNCTTTCACTTTCATCAAGAGGCTCTTAAGTTCTTCTTCGCTTTCTGCCATAAAGTTGGTGTCATCTGCATACCTGAGGTAATTGATATTTCTCCCGGTAATCTTGATTCCAGCTTGTGCTTCATCCAGCCCAGAGTTTCTCATGATGTACTCTGCATATATGTTAAATAAACAGGGTGACATTACACAGCCTTGATGTACTCCTTTCCTCATCTGGAACCAGTCTGTTGGTCCATGTCCAGTTCCTACTGTTGCCCCTTGACCTGCATACAAGTTTCTTGAGCAGCAGGTCAGATGGTCTGGTATTCTCATCTCTTTAAGAATTTTCCAATTTGTTTTGATTCACACAGTCAAAGGCTTTGGTATAGTCAATAAAGTAGAAGTATATATTTTTCTGGAATTCTCTTGCTTTTTCGATGATCCAGCAGATATAGGCAATTTGATCTCTGGTTCCTCTGCCTTTCCTAAATCCAGCTTGAACAACTAGAAGTTCACGGTTCTCATACTGTTGATGATATTTAAAGTTATGAAACAGGATGCAGTCACTGAGAGAGTGATATAATTGGGGAAAAGAATACTGATTCGTACATTAGTACTATGTGTGGATAAGTGTTGACATGGTTGAAACAAAAATGACTGAAATGAGGTGGGAAAAGAATTGAAGAGCATAGGTCTTGGATAGTAATAAAGAATGTGTGTCTACAAAGGAAGTGATCAGCTATGACAATTGCTTTTGATAACTCAAGTAAGATGAGGGCAAATAATTGTCCAGTTAATTTAACAACTAAATTTCCTTGGGTACTTTAGCTGTAATTCTTAAATTACCTAACATGGCTGAGATTAAAAGAGAATAGGAGATAAAATGGATACAAAAAATATGAAACGCTCATTTGAAAGTTCTATAAAAGGGTTTGAACAATGTGGTTGTTGACAGAGAATGTGTTGACAACATTTTCAAATATTTTCTGCCTTCAGGTTTTTTTGCTTGTTTGTTTCTTAACTAGTAATACATTTACACTATAAAAGTTATCATGAAAGTATGCAACAAAATAGTTTGAGAAGGGACAATTTCCTTGTTAAAGGGTAAGATTTGGCCTTTGGCCCTGGTTAGTTAAGAATTTGAAACGAGGACAAAAATCAGAACTCAAATATGAGTGCAGGTAAATGGGTTGATAAATCATAAAAATATGTTGTATTTTATCTTTGATTCATCATATTTTCCCAGTTTAAAAAAATGTTTGAAAAGAAAGAGGAAAGTGTGATATAATAGTAGATATTATGAAGAGTAGGGACTGCTGTAGGGTGGCCCAGTGCTTAAGAATCTGCTTTGTAATGCAGTGGATGTGGGTTTGATCCCTGGTTGGAAAACTAAGATCCCACAGGCCATGGGGAAATGAAACCCACATGCCAAAACTAGAGAATTCATGGGCCACATGGAAGAACCTGAATATCACAACTAAGAGGCGATGTAGCCAAATAAATATTTTTAAATGTTAGAGAGTAAACAGACACAGAACACTGAGTAGGATATCTGAGAAGAAAGGAAGTCAAGGTTACTGGCCATGAGTTAAAAGTGATATCAATTAATTATGGGGGTGTGCTCCCCTCCAGTCACTTTGAGTTGCTCATATGTAGGCATAGAGCAGGTAGATAGTGATACTTAATTAAGGTTGAGATTTATTTCCAGATTAGTAAAATCTAGGAAAAAAGGGCGAAGTAATGAGGAAAATAAAAAATGTGGTGACGGTGAAAAACAGTCAGTAGGTTGAAGGACTGAATGAGGTTCAGGTGGAAAAAAGTTATTGTGAGAACAAGAATAAAGAGCGGAATTGGAAAGATAAGAGATGGAGGCTGAAGAATGGAATGATTGAAGCTGATATTAAAGAAGGGGTCTGGTTGTTGGAAATAACAGGATAAAGGCATTTACCACAAAATAAGTGGCTGAAGGGAAAAAATCATTGGAAGTGACAGAATTAAACAATTTCTGAGCTTCAGGAAACTGAATGGATCTTTAACACTGAAACCCTTAACACTTTTAGCAAAAATTCCTTTGGGGAGACAGTGTGGCAGGTGCTATATCTTCATACAGAAACCATCTGGGAAATAAAGTCAGGATCACTGGATTGGGTTATTTTAACTAGCATTTTAACAGGTGAACTAGGATTTTTATAATTTTGGTATTAGAAAAAGTCAAGATGATAGAAGCTATGGTATATATTAGACTAAGACAAAACATTCCATCAGAGAGACATTAGAGGAGAATATAAATGGGAAATTCCTGCAAATGGTAATCTTATTAACAATAATAACTTAATTCTTTTTTCTTTCTGTGTAGCACTTGATAGTTTCTACAACATTTTACCCTGATTTCTTTTGACCTTTTCAGTAATTCTGTGAAAAATATCAAGACTGTGTTGCTCATATTGGGGGGGAAATGTGATGTTGATAAGTTAAAAGTCTAGATCAAAAGCTTATGACTTCTAAATAAGTGGAAAGTGCAAAGTTTTCTGAGGAAATACATTGTTCTTTGCTCTGAGGCATTATGCTTATTTCATTTCTTGAAGTGAAGTGAAGTTGCTCAGTCATGTCCAACTCTTTGCGACCCCATGGACTGTAGCTTACCAGGCTCCTCTGTCCATGGAATTTTCCAGGCAAGAGTACTGGAGTGGGTGCCATTTCCTTCTCCAGCGGATCTTCTTGACCCAGGGATGGAACCCAGGTCTCCTGCACTGTAGACAGACGCTTTACCATCTGAGTCCTTAGTATTTGTTTATATTTTATAGCAATTTGACCTTAAATTATGTAGAGATTGCTTCAGTCATTCCTGACTCTGTGCGACCCTATGGACTATAGCCCACCAGGTTTCTCTGTCCCTGAGATTCTTCAAGGCAAGAACACTGGAGTGTGTGGCCATGCCCTCCTCCAGGGGATCTTCCCAACCCAGGGATCAAACCCGTGGTGTCTCCTGTGTCTTCTGCCTTGCAGGGTGATTCTTTAACCACTGAACCACTTGGGAAGCCATGATGTAGACATAGGAGTGCTCAAATAAAACATACTGTGGTGTTAGAAACATGTATCCCATTCCAACACAATTAAACAGTTCTGCTTGAAGATTCCATGATGAAGCAGAATACATTTTGGAAGAGAGACAGACAGATAGATATGTCCCCATTCTCTAAGTTGTTTCTGTCTCTTTGTGACCCTATGGACTGTAGTCTGCCAGGCTATATAATAAATATGAAAAGTACATCTAGAATCTATAGTAAAGGAGATAAAATTATGAGTCAATGAAGATAATCTATTTTGAAATTATATACATAATTTTAAAAGTTCAGATGCTTTTTAAAGTTATAGAAGCTTTATTACCACCCTATGTGGTAGAGCATATGATAAAGCCCTATGATACAGAGTCGGATACGACTGACCAATTGAACTGAACTGAACTGAACTGATGATATAGAGAATTATGCTGCAGATTAGTATTTAAATATCGAAAACGTTTTATCTTTTTTGCAGGAAAATAGCTTTCAACTTCATCCTCTTCCAATGAGTTTCAATTTTCCTGCTTTAAGCCATATGCTTCCAAATAATTTGGGTACTTTCTGTGATGCTATTGACTTATTGAATGTATCAAGGCTTCAGATTCCTTATCTGTAAAAGAGATATAATAGTGCATATCCCCAGGGTCATGATGAAGAATAAAGTAAGGGATGGATATAATGCTATGACCACTCATTATGTCTTTGTTTTAGTAAGGACTTCATAATAACTTCCTNCAAATAATTTGGGTACTTTCTGTGATGCTATTGACTTATTGAATGTATCAAGGCTTCAGATTCCTTATCTGTAAAAGAGATATAATAGTGCATATCCCCAGGGTCATGATGAAGAATAAAGTAAGGGATGGATATAATGCTATGACCACTCATTATGTCTTTGTTTTAGTAAGGACTTCATAATAACTTCCTGCATAGCTCAGTGGAGAAGGCATCTGCCCACAATGTGGGAGGCCTGGGTTCAATCTCTGCATTGGGAAGTTCCCCTAGAGAAGGAAATGGCAACCCATTCCAGTATTCTTGCCTGGAGAATCCCATGAACAGAGGAGCCTGGCAGGCTACAGTCCATGGGATTGCAAAAGTAAAACATGACTTAGTGCTATCATTCTTTTTCTTTCATATATAATAGTTGCTATTATAGTAATATTTTGAAACAAATAAACTCACTGCTTATGCAGTTCAAACTCACAAATGTCCAGAGAAAGAAAAGTGGCTTTAATCAGAAATCTGACAGTCTGGGGAGATGCTGAGCTCAGCATCCCCCAAAACTGCTTTTGAAGATTATAATTGGCCATCAAAGTTTTAAAGCAAAACAAAGGAGGAATCTCAGTTAATCACTGAGATGGAGATCAGAGCTGTTTTCATTCCCCACTGCATGCAGGCTTGTGTCAGGCTTGTTGACTCCTCAAGATCTTCTAGACGTTATCTTGCTCACACATTTGGTCCTACAGTTTGTTTGGAAGATTATTGAAGGGGAAGCTATAAACAGATCTGGTTATCTGTTAATAACTTTATTTCTACTTCTTCTATCTTTGGAAAGAACAGACAAGTTAGGCAAGATTTGTATGATAAAAAAGATTTGAAAGGTGTGCTTGGGCCAGAAATGAGTACAACATGGGGATGCCTGGTTTAAAAGTTATGATATAGTTTTGGAATTCCTTCTGAGGGGAGTTTTCCACAAGAAGCTGTTTACAATCCCCATTTGTTAGAACACCTCTCTATATCTATGGGATTAGGGGTGAAGATAAAACTTCTATAACTTCTCCATACTGACATAGAATTCTGTATTCTCGGAGTGGAAGATGTCAGCATAGATCTATAGAATCTTTTTGCTGACAATTTTGGTTGTCACTTAACATATAAAGATAAAGCAAGCTACAATTATTTTGATGGTCACTAATATTATAATGAACAATAATGATAATTCCATTCTCTTGAGGTCAGTTCTGGGACTTGTACCAGCAATAATTCAGTACTGCTCAAGTTGGAGCAGTTCATGTCATGGTTGCAGTCTAGTCATTATGCAGTTAGCTTTTTCCCTCTGGTGGAAGTTATATTATCTGTAAAACAACTCAGGAATGTGCATCACACACCAAGTCTGTGACTCTTTTGTTCTATTAATTAAGTGTTTGATTTCATACTTGTGTGTGTGTGTTTCGGGGGGTGCCTTCAGGGTTCTGCTCAGTTCTACTTAATTCAATTTTTATAATTTAGTCTTGCCTTCAAATTGCAAAATTAATATTTTGATATATTAACTGATTTTTAAATTTTTGAAGCCCACACCCAAGCATAGCCTATTTCTCAGCAATTTACAATTACTTCCATGCCTTTTGATCAAGTAATTTGAAATAATACTCTAGAATAAGTTTTTTTTAATATACTTGTTCTAGTTTCATATATATAGATTTATCTTTCCTCTTTATGTTAAAAATACATCTTTCTACTGAAATTAACTTCAAGTTTGATCTGGATTTTCCTTTCCCTCAGGTGCAATTGAATAAAGACAAAAGTAAGTCCCAAAATAAAATATCTTGTTGCTGTGCATAGCCCAAATAAAAAAGAAGATTTTAAAATACAGGGAAAATAAAAAGGACCAAATAAGATGGTGAAAATAAACTCTAGTATATCAAAAGTTGTAATTAATATAAACATGAATAAGCTATTTAGCAAATGGAATACTGAACATTATCGATATTTCATGTAGTTACTATTTTAATTTAGGATTTTCTTGCTCGAAAGGAGAAGGGTTTGTATTATGAATGAGAAGTAAAAGCATGGCTGTTTGGATAACTACAGAATTAAGGTGGCAAAAACAAACAAAAAAAGACATATATGGAATTTAGAAAGATGGTGGTGTTAAACCTGTACGCGAGACAGCAAGAGAGACACAGATGTGTAGAACAGCTTTTTGGACTCTGTGGGAGAGAGAGAAGGTGGGAGGAATTGGGAATATGGCATTGTAACATGTATGATATCATAAGGGAAACGGATTGCCGGTCTAGGTTTGATGCAGAAGGCTTGGGACTGATGGGCGGGGATGATCCGGAGGGATGGTATGGGGAGGGAGGGGTAAGGGGCTGTCTCTTATACACATCTACCCTATGTGGTAGAGCATATGATAAAGCCCTATGATACAGAGTCGGATACGACTGACCAATTGAACTGAACTGAACTGAACTGATGATATAGAGAATTATGCTGCAGATTAGTATTTAAATATCGAAAACGTTTTATCTTTTTTGCAGGAAAATAGCTTTCAACTTCATCCTCTTCCAATGAGTTTCAATTTTCCTGCTTTAAGCCATATGCTTCCAAATAATTTGGGTACTTTCTGTGATGCTATTGACTTATTGAATGTATCAAGGCTTCAGATTCCTTATCTGTAAAAGAGATATAATAGTGCATATCCCCAGGGTCATGATGAAGAATAAAGTAAGGGATGGATATAATGCTATGACCACTCATTATGTCTTTGTTTTAGTAAGGACTTCATAATAACTTCCTGCATAGCTCAGTGGAGAAGGCATCTGCCCACAATGTGGGAGGCCTGGGTTCAATCTCTGCATTGGGAAGTTCCCCTAGAGAAGGAAATGGCAACCCATTCCAGTATTCTTGCCAGGAGAATCCCATGAACAGAGGAGCCTGGCAGGCTACAGTCCATGGGATTGCAAAAGTAAAACATGACTTAGTGCTATCATTCTTTTTCTTTCATATATAATAGTTGCTATTATAGTAATATTTTGAAACAAATAAACTCACTGCTTATGCAGTTCAAACTCACAAATGTCCAGAGAAAGAAAAGTGGCTTTAATCAGAAATCTGACAGTCTGGGGAGATGCTGAGCTCAGCATCCCCCAAAACTGCTTTTGAAGATTATAATTGGCCATCAAAGTTTTAAAGCAAAACAAAGGAGGAATCTCAGTTAATCACTGAGATGGAGATCAGAGCTGTTTTCATTCCCCACTGCATGCAGGCTTGTGTCAGGCTTGTTGACTCCTCAAGATCTTCTAGACGTTATCTTGCTCACACATTTGGTCCTACAGTTTGTTTGGAAGATTATTGAAGGGGAAGCTATAAACAGATCTGGTTATCTGTTAATAACTTTATTTCTACTTCTTCTATCTTTGGAAAGAACAGACAAGTTAGGCAAGATTTGTATGATAAAAAAGATTTGAAAGGTGTGCTTGGGCCAGAAATGAGTACAACATGGGGATGCCTGGTTTAAAAGTTATGATATAGTTTTGGAATTCCTTCTGAGGGGAGTTTTCCACAAGAAGCTGTTTACAATCCCCATTTGTTAGAACACCTCTCTATATCTATGGGATTAGGGGTGAAGATAAAACTTCTATAACTTCTCCATACTGACATAGAATTCTGTATTCTCGGAGTGGAAGATGTCAGCATAGATCTATAGAATCTTTTTGCTGACAATTTTGGTTGTCACTTAACATATAAAGATAAAGCAAGCTACAATTATTTTGATGGTCACTAATATTATAATGAACAATAATGATAATTCCATTCTCTTGAGGTCAGTTCTGGGACTTGTACCAGCAATAATTCAGTACTGCTCAAGTTGGAGCAGTTCATGTCATGGTTGCAGTCTAGTCATTATGCAGTTAGCTTTTTCCCTCTGGTGGAAGTTATATTATCTGTAAAACAACTCAGGAATGTGCATCACACACCAAGTCTGTGACTCTTTTGTTCTATTAATTAAGTGTTTGATTTCATACTTGTGTGTGTGTGTTTCGGGGGGTGCCTTCAGGGTTCTGCTCAGTTCTACTTAATTCAATTTTTATAATTTAGTCTTGCCTTCAAATTGCAAAATTAATATTTTGATATATTAACTGATTTTTAAATTTTTGAAGCCCACACCCAAGCATAGCCTATTTCTCAGCAATTTACAATTACTTCCATGCCTTTTGATCAAGTAATTTGAAATAATACTCTAGAATAAGTTTTTTTTAATATACTTGTTCTAGTTTCATATATATAGATTTATCTTTCCTCTTTATGTTAAAAATACATCTTTCTACTGAAATTAACTTCAAGTTTGATCTGGATTTTCCTTTCCCTCAGGTGCAATTGAATAAAGACAAAAGTAAGTCCCAAAATAAAATATCTTGTTGCTGTGCATAGCCCAAATAAAAAAGAAGATTTTAAAATACAGGGAAAATAAAAAGGACCAAATAAGATGGTGAAAATAAACTCTAGTATATCAAAAGTTGTAATTAATATAAACATGAATAAGCTATTTAGCAAATGGAATACTGAACATTATCGATATTTCATGTAGTTACTATTTTAATTTAGGATTTTCTTGCTCGAAAGGAGAAGGGTTTGTATTATGAATGAGAAGTAAAAGCATGGCTGTTTGGATAACTACAGAATTAAGGTGGCAAAAACAAACAAAAAAAGACATATATGGAATTTAGAAAGATGGTGGTGTTAAACCTGTACGCGAGACAGCAAGAGAGACACAGATGTGTAGAACAGCTTTTTGGACTCTGTGGGAGAGAGAGAAGGTGGGAGGAATTGGGAATATGGCATTGTAACATGTATGATATCATAAGGGAAACGGATTGCCGGTCTAGGTTTGATGCAGAAGGCTTGGGACTGATGGGCGGGGATGATCCGGAGGGATGGTATGGGGAGGGAGGGGTAAGGGGCTGTCTCTTATACACATCTACCCTATGTGGTAGAGCATATGATAAAGCCCTATGATACAGAGTCGGATACGACTGACCAATTGAACTGAACTGAACTGAACTGATGATATAGAGAATTATGCTGCAGATTAGTATTTAAATATCGAAAACGTTTTATCTTTTTTGCAGGAAAATAGCTTTCAACTTCATCCTCTTCCAATGAGTTTCAATTTTCCTGCTTTAAGCCATATGCTTCCAAATAATTTGGGTACTTTCTGTGATGCTATTGACTTATTGAATGTATCAAGGCTTCAGATTCCTTATCTGTAAAAGAGATATAATAGTGCATATCCCCAGGGTCATGATGAAGAATAAAGTAAGGGATGGATATAATGCTATGACCACTCATTATGTCTTTGTTTTAGTAAGGACTTCATAATAACTTCCTGCATAGCTCAGTGGAGAAGGCATCTGCCCACAATGTGGGAGGCCTGGGTTCAATCTCTGCATTGGGAAGTTCCCCTAGAGAAGGAAATGGCAACCCATTCCAGTATTCTTGCCAGGAGAATCCCATGAACAGAGGAGCCTGGCAGGCTACAGTCCATGGGATTGCAAAAGTAAAACATGACTTAGTGCTATCATTCTTTTTCTTTCATATATAATAGTTGCTATTATAGTAATATTTTGAAACAAATAAACTCACTGCTTATGCAGTTCAAACTCACAAATGTCCAGAGAAAGAAAAGTGGCTTTAATCAGAAATCTGACAGTCTGGGGAGATGCTGAGCTCAGCATCCCCCAAAACTGCTTTTGAAGATTATAATTGGCCATCAAAGTTTTAAAGCAAAACAAAGGAGGAATCTCAGTTAATCACTGAGATGGAGATCAGAGCTGTTTTCATTCCCCACTGCATGCAGGCTTGTGTCAGGCTTGTTGACTCCTCAAGATCTTCTAGACGTTATCTTGCTCACACATTTGGTCCTACAGTTTGTTTGGAAGATTATTGAAGGGGAAGCTATAAACAGATCTGGTTATCTGTTAATAACTTTATTTCTACTTCTTCTATCTTTGGAAAGAACAGACAAGTTAGGCAAGATTTGTATGATAAAAAAGATTTGAAAGGTGTGCTTGGGCCAGAAATGAGTACAACATGGGGATGCCTGGTTTAAAAGTTATGATATAGTTTTGGAATTCCTTCTGAGGGGAGTTTTCCACAAGAAGCTGTTTACAATCCCCATTTGTTAGAACACCTCTCTATATCTATGGGATTAGGGGTGAAGATAAAACTTCTATAACTTCTCCATACTGACATAGAATTCTGTATTCTCGGAGTGGAAGATGTCAGCATAGATCTATAGAATCTTTTTGCTGACAATTTTGGTTGTCACTTAACATATAAAGATAAAGCAAGCTACAATTATTTTGATGGTCACTAATATTATAATGAACAATAATGATAATTCCATTCTCTTGAGGTCAGTTCTGGGACTTGTACCAGCAATAATTCAGTACTGCTCAAGTTGGAGCAGTTCATGTCATGGTTGCAGTCTAGTCATTATGCAGTTAGCTTTTTCCCTCTGGTGGAAGTTATATTATCTGTAAAACAACTCAGGAATGTGCATCACACACCAAGTCTGTGACTCTTTTGTTCTATTAATTAAGTGTTTGATTTCATACTTGTGTGTGTGTGTTTCGGGGGGTGCCTTCAGGGTTCTGCTCAGTTCTACTTAATTCAATTTTTATAATTTAGTCTTGCCTTCAAATTGCAAAATTAATATTTTGATATATTAACTGATTTTTAAATTTTTGAAGCCCACACCCAAGCATAGCCTATTTCTCAGCAATTTACAATTACTTCCATGCCTTTTGATCAAGTAATTTGAAATAATACTCTAGAATAAGTTTTTTTTAATATACTTGTTCTAGTTTCATATATATAGATTTATCTTTCCTCTTTATGTTAAAAATACATCTTTCTACTGAAATTAACTTCAAGTTTGATCTGGATTTTCCTTTCCCTCAGGTGCAATTGAATAAAGACAAAAGTAAGTCCCAAAATAAAATATCTTGTTGCTGTGCATAGCCCAAATAAAAAAGAAGATTTTAAAATACAGGGAAAATAAAAAGGACCAAATAAGATGGTGAAAATAAACTCTAGTATATCAAAAGTTGTAATTAATATAAACATGAATAAGCTATTTAGCAAATGGAATACTGAACATTATCGATATTTCATGTAGTTACTATTTTAATTTAGGATTTTCTTGCTCGAAAGGAGAAGGGTTTGTATTATGAATGAGAAGTAAAAGCATGGCTGTTTGGATAACTACAGAATTAAGGTGGCAAAAACAAACAAAAAAAGACATATATGGAATTTAGAAAGATGGTGGTGTTAAACCTGTACGCGAGACAGCAAGAGAGACACAGATGTGTAGAACAGCTTTTTGGACTCTGTGGGAGAGAGAGAAGGTGGGAGGAATTGGGAATATGGCATTGTAACATGTATGATATCATAAGGGAAACGGATTGCCGGTCTAGGTTTGATGCAGAAGGCTTGGGACTGATGGGCGGGGATGATCCGGAGGGATGGTATGGGGAGGGAGGGGTAAGGGGGGGTCCGGATTGGGAACTCAGGTACACTTATGGCTGATTTATGTCAATGTATGGCAAAATGAGTACAGTATTATAGCAAAACAAACTAAAAAATAAAAAATTAAAAAAAAACCCAATACAATACTGTAAAGTAATTAGTCTCCAATTAAAATAAATAAATTTATATTAAAAAATTTTTTAAAAAGCCACTACCCTTTTGTTCTTTTAGATTTTAAGAGGAAAAAAATTGATTCGTAAAATTTTGAGTATATCATTAGCCATAAAACTCTTCCCTGATAGCTCAGTCAGTAAAGAATCTGCCTGCAATGCAGGAGACCCTTGTTTGATTCCTAGGTTGACATAATCCCCTGGAGAAGGGAAAGGCTACCCACTCCAGTATTCTGGTATGGAGAATTCTATGGACTGTATAATCCATGGGGTCACAAAAGGGTTGGACACGACTTTCACTTTCACTTTAGCCGTAATAAAGAAAACATTTCTTATAATCCCAAGCAGGTAAGTGTACTCATAAGAGAAAATTCTCTCCAATGAGATGGAGGTTCAAAATAAATAAATAAATAGTGCAAGATAAAGGTTATTTAATTAAATCAATGAGATTTGACCCCCTTATGAAAGAGTTACAGACGGAGGCTCTAAATGAAGACGATGATTCCTTATCTTCTACAATTTCCTTAATCTTCCCTGTCCCTATAAGCAAAGGATAACATATTTCCATTCACTATATGAAAACTATGATCATTTAAAAATTATTTTTGATTCATTGAATACAGTGCACCTATCGAGGGCTTCACTGATATCTCAGAAGGTAAAGAATCTGCCTGTAATTCAGGATACCTGGGTTTGATACCTGTGTCGGGAAGATCCCCTGGAGGAGGGAATGTCTTCCAGTATTCTTGCCTGGGGGAGTCCATGGACAGAGGCTACAGGTCCATGTGGTCACAAAGAGCTGAACATGACCAACCAAACGATTGACATTTGGTACCTCTCAGGCTTTCTGTAAGAACCAGTCAAATCAGAAGAGTTGGGTTTATTTACTCAGATGCAGATGAAACCTAAGCAACTGTACAGTGACCTGGACTTAGTAGCAGTAGAACAATCACAAGTCCTGACAATAACCCAATAGAAAAGAATTTCACAACAGAGGCTCCCTTGAGAGAAGCAGTAACATTCAATTAAGATATACAGCCAGTTAGAAGCAACCTCAGAGGGAGGGAAGTAGGAGTCTGAATACCCTGGAGCTCTCTCTTTCTCCTGTCAGAGGACTGTATTCACTGAGCTCAGCTGGAATCCTAGGGCACAAAGGAGCCCAGTGATGTCCTTAAAACAGGTCAAATACAGGGGGCAGGTGACAAGGCAGAGAAAACTGGCAGGTGAATCAAAAGTAACAAAGGGAAGATATACCACACAGCAAGTAAAACATCCACATGGTAAGGCCTTCAAATGGAAGATGTCTGTATTCTGTTCCCATGTCTGCTGTCCCAGTTCACTGCTCTGGTGGTAGCCATTATGTGCTGTGTGTGCTGACATGTAAATACGAAGGCAATAAACTACCTACAGAATTTTAAGATATACAAGTTGACTTTTCTAATGAAAATGAGTCTAGATCAAGAGCACAGAATTGTATATATGTTACAAAAAATACATATATTCACTGGTTGGGCTGAAAAAACTTCTAAAGTATTTGAATTAATAAATTACATAGCAAAGCTTGATTATGATTTGTATTCATTGTGCAATTTTGATGGGATCAAGCTTGTCTATTTTTTAACTTAATTTTTCACTTCTACATTATCTTCTTATCCTATTGTATGTTTCTCTACCATCATACCATATTATGCCAAACTTGCAACATTTTTTCTTCTTATGGTTTGTAATTTAAATGTTGCATTTGCCCTCTCTTACTGGTTACCTGTAATATACATATTTAAGTAAATATTTTTATAATCAATGCATCTAGCCTTTGACTATGAAAGGGAAAAAAACAAAACAGCAAATTTTAAAGAGGAAAATGCATTTTTTCATACTGCTCTTACTGTTTATATCCATAAATTAATTTCTGATGCTTTAAGGATAAACATCAGTCATGATTATTGCTTTTTCACATAATAGCTAAATTATTAATATACCTTGGGCTTCTTTTGTGGGTGTTCGCCTTTTTTGACTTCTCACTTTTCCTCTCATATGGTTCACATATGACACAATCAGTCCTTTAGTATAGTCTAAGGTGATACTATGTGTATATGAGCATTCTTCATAGTTATACATTTGAAAAATAACTTTATTTTGCCCTCAGTTGTGGATGATAGTACCCCTGGATGGAGAATGCTTGGCTGGCAGTTATGTATTTGTTATAAATTTAAAGATTTTTCTCCACTCACTTCTGACGTATATTGATATTGTAAAGCTTACTGTCAATCTAATTATTATTTCTTTCATGGAACTTGTTTCTTTTATTCACTATCAATAATTTTTAATTTTTAAAGTAAAATTTTTTATTGTTTTTAATTTCAAGTTTTTATTGTCATAAATTTTTATTGTTGACGGTATTCAATCTTATTGAAAGGGCTGTGGTATGTTTTTATTTGTATATATCATTCATGTTTTTTGACATAAACTCTCAAGCTGAGATTTTATCGCATTTAAAATCAGAGGATGTTCTATCTTGTTTTTATCTTTGCCTGCTTTTTTCATAGTTTAACCTCTGAAAAGCCTATTTGATGTGTGTTGTTATTTCTACATCTTACATATCTTTATATATTTATGTTTTGGTCAGGTTCCTTAATTGTGTTGCTACCTGGGTAGATTCATCAGAATTGTTTTTTCTTTGTTTTTTGATTGAACTATAGTTGATTTACAATGCTGTGCTGGCTTCAAAACTGTTCTTTAATACATTAATTAGTTTTTTAAATTATATGTGGCCAATAGTTCAGTCTACTCATTCATTTTTTTAAAATGTAATGACCCTATTTTCTCAAGATTTCTAATAACATAATTTGACAAACACATTTTTATGTACTTTTTACCTTTTAATGATCATTTTTATTGATGCCCTTCCAATTTTTATCTGTAACAGCATCTAAAATATTTGTGTTAAAGTAATTTTTAGCTTCCTCTATTATTTTCATTTTATCTAGTGTAAATTTTTCTTCCAATTGATTCAGTTCCCTTTCCCAGCATCAATTTGAATTTCCAAATTATAGTTTGCAAGTTCATACTGAGTGGGAATTGCATTTATACTTGTTTTTCTCTTTTTTTGTGTGTGTACTCACCACCTTAAAAATGTGATTTTGTGTATCACAATTACCTTTCTCCCAATCAGAATCAGAACAATCTTGTATAATTGCTCCAGGGTTCCCACCCCATGGTGATAGCCACACAAAATTTATAAGACATGGTTGGCTGCATGTCTGTATCTGCTTCATTCCTTCTCTCTCTTTTCAGTTCAGTTCAGTTGCTCAGTCGTGGCCCACTCTTTGTGACCCCATGGACTTCAGCACACCAGGCCTCCATGTCCATCACCAACTCTCAGAGTTTACTCAAACTCATGTCCATTGAGTCGGTGATGCCACCCAACTATCTCATCCTCTGTCATCCTCTTCTCCTCCCAACTTCAATCATTCCCATCATCAGGGTCTCCCTCCTTTAGTGCTGACTTTACCTGTCATAACCCCAGCAAGAAGTTTTGTCTCAGCTCCTTTTCCATCTCCTTTCAGAGTTTGATGCCAATCTAATATCTTTATTTTAAAGAGGTACCCAGTCCTGCATTGTGGGGAAGACTTTTAATTCCTGTTATCCCTTAAGAGACTTTGTTTCCTTCTGCTGCTGCTTGTTTCCTGGCTCAGAAACTAAGTAGGCCTGCAGATTTTAATCTGCTCACTGCTTTATGTTTATCTTCTAAATATTAAAGATCTTTAAAAGATATATTTTTTGAACTTAGATTGGTCTTTTAAATGTTCTTTATTATAATTTTTCTAATATCACTGAGTAATTAAAATGGGAAAGAAAGGCTACAGAAATCAAATTGTAATCCTTTATTTATTGCTTATCGGTTACTTATTTCTAAGTAACCCATACTTAGAAGATACTAAGATACTACTTATTTCTAAGTGAAATATTATTAAACATCTTCATCTATACATATATGTGAAATTAAATATAATATTCTACTCATTAAGAGAAAATGTTTTATAAGTGAAAATGCAAAATATTCTGTTTTCTTTTATACACAGATGAAGCAATTACCCTTGGGAACTTTGCTACTTAATCCTGTAGTTGGGATGATATAAGAGACATAGCTTCTGTAATGAACAAGGTGTTAATTATGGAGATTTACAAATTAAATGGGAGAGAATGTATTGCTTTTGGCAATATAATGACTATAATAGATATTTAGGGTGATGCACTACATATTTTACTTGTGCCAAGTATTTTTCCACAGTGCTGAAGAAATCACAGATAGATAAAACCTATTGGGTCATCTGGATCATCACCTTGATGTGCAGGTTATTCTTTGCCATATGTTTTTCCAGATTTAAATGGCATAATATATAATTCTTCCTAAGTAACTCCATAGCCGAAATAAAAAATTTCAAAATATTTATAATGTTTTGTCAAGTAATGGTAAGAAATATGCAGTTTTACTTTCCATTCTCAAAGTTGGACAGATTAGTACTATAGCTGTGGCTCTCAGCATACAGTCCATCATTTATAACTTCTAAATCTGGAGGTTGGCAGTTCTATTGCTTCCATATTTCTATCATCCTTCATAAAACATCTCCGTTAAGTGGTTAAACAACTTCAACACCCACATTTTCTAATCAAATTATACCACAGTAATCATAAGAGGATGATTATAAGAAAGTGTTTGCTGCGAGTCTGAGTTTTCTTTTTTTCCATGAAACTATGCAGAACATCTTCAAGTTTGACAATGCCATCCCTTCAAATATGTACCTGCAACAGTCACTCTTCAAGAGTCTCTTCTTATGAAACATATTCATTACCCCACAGCTTCATAAATTTCATGGCTTTAGGTTGCCTATTAACATTTAGAGCTTCGTTACCTGTCTGATTCCTAACAATAATGATTGTGATTTCTCTCTTTTTCCCCTGAGCAGTCTGGCTAGAGATTTATTGACTATAATTGTTTTCTCATATAACTAGTTTTGTTTTATAGATATTTCTCCATTTTTATGTGTTTTCTATTTTATTGATTTATTTTATACCCATTTAAATCACATCCTACTGATTCCAGACATGTGCTTTTGTTTTCCTCCTATCAAAAACACTTTCCAACAGCACTTTTAGTTTCTTTGGCTTGGGTTATTTAGAGGTATTCTCCCATATATTCTGGGTATTTTTCATAAATCATTACATTGCTTTAAAGTTAATTCCACTGTGGTCAGAAAAAATACTTCATATACTTACAACTCTATTCAACTTAAACTTGGTGAATGTTTAATGTGTACTTAAAACTGTAGGTGCCAGTTGTTGATTGGAAAGTTCTATAATTGTCAGTTAGGTCAGGTTGGTTGGTAATGTTATTCAGGTCCTTTATATCCTCATTGGTTTTGTCCATTTGTTCTCAGTTGGAAGAAGGATATTAAAATTTCTAAATATATTTGTGTATACTTCTAATTCTCCTTGAACTTCATTGGCTTTCAAGTACTTTGAAGGTTGGTTCTTAGGTGCATAAATAATTAGGATTACTATTTCTTTCTGGTGACTGAAACTTCTATTATTTTGAGATGGCCTTCTTCACACCTGGTAATATTCTTCAATGTGAATTCAGTGCTGTTTGATACTAATCTAGTAATTCCACCTTCCTTTTGAAGAGTATTTGTGTGGTTTATCATTTCAATTCCATTGTCTGGATGTAATTTTATAGTTGTGTTTTTTCTCATCAGCAGCATATATTAGAGTTTGTTTTTAATTCAATCTGAAAATCTGTGCCTTTTAATTGAAATATTTAGATAATTAGTTAAATGCAATATGCTATTGCTACACTAAGATTTATATCTTATTTCACACCACTGATGTTCTTATGGTTACTTATTTTCTTTATATACTTTTTTATTCTTCCTCTGCCTTTCTCTTGATTAACTTTATATATACATTTTATCACCTCAATGGTTTAATTTTATCTCTTTGTTTTGTTATTTTAGCTATTGCTTTAACTTATTACAGTCTATCTTCAAGAGATATTATACCAAATAACATAGTTTATAAGAACCATAAAATAGAATACTTTATCTTTGCCTTTCTAGACTTTATAAAAATGTTACCATGCACTTTTGTATGTGTACATTTCTATATTACATGTGTGTTTATATATTCATATGTATGTGTGTATGTTACATATCCCACAATACATTATTATTATAAGCAACCAATTATCTTTTGAAAGTGAAAGTGAATGTCACTCAGTTGTGTCCAGCTCTTTGAGATGCCATAGACTGTGTAGTCCATAGAATTCTCCAGACCAGAATACTGGAGTAGGTGGCCTTTCCCTTCTCCAGGGTATCTTCCCAACTCAGGGATCGAATGCAGGCCTCCTGCACTGCAGGAGGATTCTTTACCAGCTGAGCCACAAGGGAAGAGCAATTATCTTTTAAAGACATTTAAATAAAAAGAAATGAATTCCATATATCAGTCCACATACTTACCATTTCCAGGGTTCTATGTTCTTCAGATGTAAGTCTGTATTTCCATCTGGTATCAACTTCATTCTGCCTGACACATTTTTTTAAGATGTCTTGTAATTTGTGTACTGATCAGTTTAGTTCAGTTCAGTTGCTCATTCGTGTCCGACTCTTTGCAACCCCATGAATTGCAGCACGCCAGGCCTCCCTGTCCATCACCAACTCTTGGAGTTCACTCAAACTCATATCCATGGAGTCGGCGATGCGATCCAGCCATCTCATCCTCTGTTGTCCCCTTCTCCTCCTGCCCCCAATCCCTCCCAGCATCAAAGTCTTTTCCAATGAGTCAACTCTTCACATCAGGTGGCCAGAATAGTTTCAGCTTTAGCATTAGTCCTTCCAAAGAACACCCAGACTGATCTCCTTTAGAATGGACTGGTTGGATCTCCTTGCAGTCCAAGGGACTCTCAAGAGTCTTCTCCAGCATCACAATTCAAAAGCATCAATCCTTCGGCACTCAGCTTTCTTCACAGTCCAACTCTCACATCCATACATGACCACTGGAAAAACCATAGCCTTGACTAGATGGACATTTGTTGGCAAAGTAATGTCTCTGCTTTTGAATATGCTATCTAGGTTGGTCATAACTTTCCTTCCAAGGAGTAAGCGTCTTTTAATTTCATGGCTGCAATCATCATCTACAGTGATTTTGGAGCCCCCCAAAATAAAGTCTGACACTGTTTCCACTGTTCCCCATGTAAAAACTTTTCTGTACTGGAAAACAAAACAAAACAAAATAAAACTTGATTTTTCTTAGATTTCTTAAAATTTATTTTAGAATAAATTTATCACCCAATTTATTCTAAAATATCTTCTGAAATCATATTATAAAAACAAAATGACTTATGGGTTTAAATGTGCAGACTGCTAGCCTTAGAATCAGGAAACAAGCCAAGAAAGGAGAAAATGAAGACTCTTCAGGGCAATAGGAATGCAAAGGGGAACCTGTGATGTGAGAATTTACTGACTCCTTGAAATCAAGGCCTAAGATGAGTTCCTTATTCTGAACAGAGATTGGGAAAATGTAGCAACGCATTTTCTGGCTACTGTTATGCTTTGGATAAAACTGACATTTAATGAGGTGGAAAGAAGCAGGTACAGACATATATCTCACAAGGTTGAATATGTTATACATCTGGACCTTCGACTTTATGTATCTTAGACATTCCCATTTAATATGATATATTTCTTAATTTCTATTTTAATTTCCCATGTCTTTAGATATCTATGCAGGATTTTGTGCAATTTTAGCTGTGTCTTCCAGGTCATTAATTTTTAATTCAGTTTCATTTAATGAGTACTTTAACCAAGCAAAATTTTAATATAGAATGTATAAATATGTCAATATATAAATACATACACATGAATATATATGTAGATATATTTTCTATTTTAACAGAAATTCTAGTTTTAAGCTGATTTAACTTATTTACAATGAATTTTGTAATATTCTTTAATTGCTCTTTCTGCTCAGTTCAATAAAATAGGCACTGTTGCTGCTGCTAATCGCATAGTGTCTGACGCTATGTGACCCTATAGATGGCAGCCCACGAGGCTCCCCCCGTCCCTGGGATTCTCAAGGCAAGAACACTGGAGTGGGTTGCCATTTCCTTCTCCAATGCGTGAAGTGAAAACTGAAAGTGAAGTTGCTCAGTCGTGACCGACTCTTAGCGACCCCGTGGACTGCAGCCCACCAGGTTCCTTTGTCCACGGAACGTTCCAGGCAAGAGTACTGGAGTGGAGTTCCATTGCCTTCTCTGAAAATAGGCAGAGCTTTATAATAATATTAAACCTAGTTTACTTTGTTGTACAAGCTAAACTTTGAATAAGGATATAATCTATTTTTCTTATAGATAATTTAAGATGTGTGATGCATTGTGAATTTTGGTCCATAAATTTTATATTTTATTGATTCACATTATAATTTTTGAATATCTCTTTAACTTGAAATTGCTTTTCATATGACATAGGGAATAAATATATCTCTCAAAAATATATTCATGAGCATAGTTTTTATTTCTTGAGAGGTAAAATTAGACACTACTCAGCCTCAAAATCTGAATTGAGGAAAATAAGATTGTATAATACAAAATGAATGCAATGTACTTTTAAAGATAGAAAGTGGTTCCCAGACCTGCATATAATCAGATATGACCTAGTTGGGTACACTAACATTGAGTAACAGAAAATAAAACTAAATAAATAATATGCTTGATTATGTAGCCTTTGAAGATAGGGACAAAAGAAACATAAGAGAATATGCATATTCATTTTGGTAAATTGGATAACTTTTCACGAAATAATCCTATCCTAAGCCCTTTGGAAGGGATGCACTTTTCCACTAATAGATGCTGAATTTGGCACTGCAAATTGCTTTGACCAATGGTATGTAAATGAGGTAACACAGTCCACACCTAAGTAAATTATTTGAATAGTTTGCATGGTTTGCCATTGTCTCTTGAGCCTCTCACCTCTATCATAAGAAGAAAACAGTCCATGTGTCACTACCCCAATATCTTGAGTGTTGGATTGAGAAAACAAGAGAATCAGAGTCAAATTCAACTCACATATGGATCAGAAGCACCACAGCCAACCTACAGTTATGTGTGTGAAAGATAAATGATGGCAATTGTAAGCAACTGAACACTGGATCATGATGCTACATTTACTTAGCAAAATCAGATTAATACTTATTCAAATATTGCCAGGAATACTTGAAGCAAGACACTTCAGTTATTCCAGTTTCATTAGCTAAAGTCTGCTTAATGCAGAGAAGGATATATCTCACTTTTTTAATTCATTTTCCTTCACTATTAATTTGTCTTTTTCTTGGACAGCAGAAGCTACCAAATGTGATCTGATTGACAAATAGCATGTATAAAAAATTTGCACTGGTTAATGATATAAACATACATATTTACACTTACAAAGCTTTTCTTAAAAGCTTATTTAAAAGTCATTTTAAGTAAGTAAAATGACTCTGTTGCTTTCTTATATAGTGTCACATACTTGAAAAGTTAGTTTTCCCTGAGATGTGCATCTCCTTGTAGTGTGGTGAAATTACCCTTTAAATCACTATGTTTTCCAGGTAAAAATATATTTCAAATGACTATAATATATAAATTATTACAAAAATAAATTCTGTTAACATTATCAGTGGTAAGTTATGTTAGTACCATGAATACTTGAAATTATGTAATGAAAAAGGCAGTTTTAATTTATGGTCTTCCTCCCTCAAACTCATAACTCCAGTCTAACTTTACAAAAAGTATCAGACAAAGCAAAATTGATGGACAGTCAACAGACTACAACATAAGTCTCCTCAAAATTGCCAAGGTCATCAAAAACAAGGAAGAGAAATAGGAGGACTCTAAAAACATATGACAGCTAAATATAATGTGGTCTCCTGTGTGGGTTTCTGGATCAGAAAAAAGACATGAGGTAAAAAATGACAATAAAATATGAACTTTAGTTAATAAAATGTATTCATATTGGTTTGTCAGTTATGACTAATGTACCTTATTAAAGTGTCAACAATGAGATAGATAGAGTGAAGTGTATAGGGGAACTCCATACTCTCTTTGAAACTTTTCTGTAAATACACTATTTTAAAATGAAACATTATTAAACATTGAAGAAGTATTATTTGTATAAGATGTACTATGTTTTCATTGATAAAAAAATAGAACATTTTTCACTTGGTACCAATTAATATTTAAAAAAGAAAAATAAGGAAAGAGCCTAGGAATAACAATAGGAATGTGATATTTGTCTAAGCTCGAGTTCCTTTCTAAGATTAGATAGATCATTTTGAAAGCAGATAAGTCTGTCTCAGTTTCTCTATTTATAAGAACTTGTATATGTACTTTTAGAACACAAAAGGATATATATCAATTATTCAAAAGAGGAGCATCTGAGAATTGCTCCCAATTAGCAATCATGTTTTATTTGAAAGTGTATTATATAATTCACACACATGCAATTTTTCCTTATAGTTAATTTACGTTTTTACAGATACATTAACCTAAGGTTTTATCCCAGCTAGGAGATTCAGAAAAGTGAATGAGACAGAGTACTATAATTTAACAATCTTTGCAAACATAATAGGCTGTTTATAATATATCAGAGAGAAAAATCAATTTTGAAAAAAAGTTATTATAATGTACTTGGAAAATATTGAAGACCTATAATACACTAATAAAAAAGATTTTCTAGTAAGCTATAATATTCAAGATAATTTAAATAAATTTAGAACTAAGGTAGGACTTGTTATTTATTACTATAGAATATAATACCAATATTTTAAGATTCTATAGAAGTAATTGGAAGAAAGAAATAATATGTTAAATTAGGTACTTACAGGTTATTGATTGCTATATGTAAAGAGTCAACTTGCAATTTTATGCCATATATTTCTCACAGAAAATGTATGAAAAGCAGATAATTATATTCTAGATTATTTTCTCAGATACATAATGGATTTAATTTGAAGTCAGACTTCACTGGTGGCACAGTGGAGAAGAATCCACTTGCCAATGCAGGAGACGCGGGTTCAATCAGAGGTACAGAAAGATTACACATGCCTCAGAGCAACAAACCTTAAGCCCCTGTTTCATAACTACTGAGCCTGCATGCCTAGAGCTTGTGCACAGCAACAAGAGAAGCCTCCACAATGAGAAGCCTGCACACTGCAATGAAGCATAACTTCTGCTCCCCACAACAGAGAAAGCCTATGCACAGCAACAAAGACCCAGCACAGCCACAAAAATTAATTAGAAAAAAAAGGATGATCAGATCTATTTAAAAAATAATAATAATTTGAAGTCATAATACAGAATAAAAATCCAACAAATAACATCTTTCTTAATCATGGCACATAGAAACAAATAAAATTGCAAGCTATTTTAAACCTAAAAGTTGCAGAATTGTAATAAAAAATTTATAAAATTGACTTTTTAGTTTGCTGAAGTTGTCGGTAACTGGAAATTCATGATTTTGGATCTATTAAATATTGATAAGTTATGCCCAACTAGATCTTGTCTCTCCTCTTAGCATTCAATCAAGGATCACATCTGCCTTTCTTTGCTATATTATTTATAAAAGTATTAGAACAATTCTATAAAGAAAAATGTACATCGTCCACAATTATGCTATGCTTCAGCAAATCTAACATCACATTTTGATTTTGTATTTTCTCTTTCTCTGTGTCTCTTTTATAACATTATAAGTGTTTAGAAAACAAACAAATTTTCGATAGCTATATCAGCTATTATTTTAACACAGTAACTAATTCTGCACTGGACCACTCCACTATGCAGTTTTACACAAAGATTTTATAGCTAATCTTACATTACATTGCTGAGGTTGATATAAATATTATGTTCTATAAATTACTACCAATTTACTGAGGGCTGATTTAAAATAAGGAGGCAAACTACATGCTTTGTAGTTCTGTGTTTCATTTTCTTATCATATAACAAGTACACTGTGTGTGCGTGCATACCAAGTCACTTCATTCATGTCTGACTTTGCCACTCTTTGTCTTCCAGGCTCCTCTGTCTATGGGATTCTCTAGGCAAGAATCCTGGAGTGGGTTGTCATGGCCTCCTCCAGGGGATTTTCCCAAAAATAAATAATAATTTTTTAATATCCTATTTGTATTTCAGGCTATGAATGTTGAATGCACCAAAGAAGTCATTATAATATTATTTTCTTTGAGCTTTTAAATGGACTTGAAGTGATAATATGAGAAATAAGTGTACAATTTTTAATTTCATAATCTCTCAGGTGATTAAAACAAACTCTTGAAGGCATTTCAACATCAGGGACTGTAGAGGTTATTTGGCATATATTGCATCTTTTACAGCTGGTATTTCCTATAACCAACCCACTTGTCTGGTAAATATATTAAATCAATCAGCTACTCAAAATAATTTGGATGTTTATATTCTCCTCCCTTGATCCACCATCAGAGAAACAACAATTGAAATATCTTAAGTCCATGTAAACTTTTACTAGAATGTTGTCACTCTGTACTCTATGAGGTTAATGTGAGTCACTCAGTGATTTCTGACTCTTTGAGACATCATGGATTGTGGCCTGCCAGGCTCCCCTGTCCATGGAATTTTTCAGGCAAGAATATGGAGTGGGTAACCATTCCCTTCTTCAGGGGATCATTCCAACTCTGGGATCAAACCTGGGTCTCTTACACTGAAGGCAGATTCTTTACAGTCTAAGCCACCAGCGAAGCCTGTCCTCCTTCATGTTAATACCAAGAAAACTGCATCCAGCAAAGCGTGGTAATGGTAAGTGTAAACTTCTTTCCCCTTATTTCTTCCTACCTTCTCAAAGCTGTTCCTTCTCCCAAATTTTCTGACTGGAATTTTGTATCTACTTACCGAGTAGTCCATCTAAAATATTACACCAGTTCTCCCCTTGAATAATTAGAATAACTTTACAAATTCTGCATTAGAGGTAGGCAGGATTTAACATGCTGTTTCCAGCACTGATTTTTGTTACATGCTCTGTCATATTGCAGAGAAGGTTCTGAAGACAATAGAGCATTGTTTTTTGTGTGTAACAGGAACATTCAGATTACAGCACAATCATATTTCTTCAGGAGATGAATCGATCTGTCGTAAGCCACCCGTCCTCTGATTTCAAAGAATAACAACCCAAAATGGAGATAATTTGATTATTAACCCATGTGAATTATTTGATAATATGGATAAGTTATTTGGCTGAATGAATAAGCTTTAAATTTTTGCCTCTTTGTGCTATCCAAAAGTTAAAAAAAATGTATAAGAACAATTTTGAAAACTATAAAACCAAACTTATCTCTTACAATTCTAAAGCTTTTCCACAGCTAAAGTAAGGAAACTTTACTGTGAGTTCTACAAGACTCCAACAGGAAAGCAAGCAGAATGTAAGGTAAACTGTGCAATGTGCAATGAAAACTGGAGAACTTAAAGTGAAGTCACTCAGTTGTGTTCTACTCTTTGCGACCCCATAGACTGTAGCCTATCAGGCTCTTCTGTCCATGGGATTGTCCAGGCAAGAGTACTGGAGTGGATTGCCATTTCCTTCTCCAGGGGACCTTCCAAACCCAGGAATATCTCTTATACATTTTTTTTTTAACTTTTGGATAGCACAAAGAGGCAAAAATTTAAATCTTATTCATTCAGTCAAATAAGTTATCCATATTAGTAATGAAAGCCAGAGAACTTAAACTTTATTTAAAGAGAGTGTAGATACTCCAGGAAAAAGTGTCTGGTTGTGAGGTGGAAATGAAACTTAAATGCTATTATGACTCCCATTATTTTTTAAAGAAGTTTGACAACAGAATATTGAGTTAGTGTCTCTAGAAATTAAACTTTTAGAGGTTAATTCTCAACTTTTAAAAATAAGCCAAATAACATTTGAGAAAAAAAAACTCTGACCCACAGGTCCTCAGTTTTTTTAGCGACAGAGTTCTATGTACTCATCTTTCTAATATCTTTTTAGAATAATTTTTACTCATATGAATAAAATATTCAGGGACATCACAAGAATTCACAGGTGAAATTAACTATTGTGGTTATTGTAGGAATAATTAAAAATTTTCCTATAGAATTAATATGCAGTCTTTGGAAGGTTTAACTTAGTCCTTCACATTTTCTCCTCACAAATGGGTATGTTTTCATTTTACAAATACTGTGAATTAAGTAATAAAGAATACTTCATTCTTGTGATAGTAGCAGAGAAACCACATCCATTCAATTCAAATGAATATATACATGTCATGTCATGAATTTTTGGTTGACTTGAATTTATTGCATCACAAAATTCTAATAGAAATTGAGATATACTCCAAGCAAACCCCTTACATGACATTCTACTTTATGATATTCCTACCTACAATACATACATCCATTAATATACGTGCAGTGTGTGAGATGCTGCATTGGCGAAAAAGCTCGCTCCTTTTTCCCACAACATCTTATGGAAATAACCCAAATGAACTTTTTGGGCAGCCCAATACAACTATGAAATATAGGCATTATCTTTTCTTGTTTATAAGAAAATGTCTGGCACATGGTAAATGCTCAATGAATACTTTTTGAATGAATTAATGAATCCATTAAGTGGTGAATCGGATGCCTACTGTGGTGTGAAAAAACTATACTAAATACTTTACATGAAGCAGTTATTTGATAAAAAGACATTCAGATTTTCTATGTATGTCTTAATTCTCATCTTACAAATGATGAAATTGAGACTAAAATATGTTGTAAAATTTGTTGATGATCACACATTTAGGATAATACTGTACTTCTCAAAACACTGTGCAATTTCCATTATCTCATTATATAAAAAATATTTAAAATCACATGCATTATATGATTATGGAAGTGATTTGTAGGTTATTAAATCTGCTCTTAAAGCAAAAAGTATGTCTCAGAACAATATTTCTTAAAGAGAAATTACATTAACTACAATAATGAAGACATAATCAGTAGTGTGGATGTTAAGATTCATGAGAGTAATAAGATGTTATGCAAATAGGAAATAAATTATTACTATATATAGAGTTAATAACAACCTTTGTATTTTTAATATAAATTTTAACATATAAAAATAAAGGATAGCAAGACATGTTATGATCCTATTCCCAGTGCCTATTATGTTTATATAATTACTTTTTACAAACAAAAGAGTTAATATAATTATATTTTTTTAGTTTCCATGGTACCAGTATAATCATTAGCTCTAAATTCTAAATTCTAAATTAAGATTATGAAGATCTTGATACAGATATCAATACTTTGTGATAGATTCCAACATGCTAGAGAAATTACATGGAATGAGAAATGCTGTTAAAAATAGTAGGTCAATTTTAAGTTCCCCATCTTTAAAATTTATTGCACTTCATAGAGAGACCCTGAAGCTATAGAGAACTGAAAAGTTGTTTGGTTATAGAAAATCTGATGGTGTCCCAGCCATTATTCTTACTTTTCTCTTTTTAATGGTGATATAGGTCTTCAGAAATCTTCAACATGAAGGTGGGGGAAGGTTTCAATAAACAGTTGTTTTAAATTTATTTTATAATACTAAATATAAAGCTGCATATATATATAGAATACCTACTAAGGATTGTAACTATTGCGGCAAATAGAACTTATATCACCATACTTAATTATGATGTCATTATCATAAAATTCAAGGCTTCCTGGGGGTGATAGTAGTAAAGAGTTCACATGCTGAGCAGGAGACACAGGAGAGGCCAGCTGGATCCCTGTGTCAGGAAGATCCCCTGGAGGAGGAGTTTGCAACTCACTCCGGTATTCTTGCCTGGAGAATTCCATAGACAGAGAAGCCTGGTGAGTTACAGTCCATGAGGTCTCAAATAATTGGGCACAACTGAGCATACACACACATCTTAAAATTCACTTTTAAATTACATTTTTATTACAAGTATTTGAAAATTCAACAATAAATTTTGGGTATATTTTGTAATGTAAGAAAATGTGATTTTTTCCTACTTTATATTATACCTGTCACTAGATATTTATTTTGATTTTTAAAGCCTAAATTTGAAAATATCCCTATTTGTATACACAAGAGGAAACTTATTAACTTTAAAAATAAAACTGCATTTATGAAAATATTTTAATGCTTATAGTATAAAAGTAAAGTAAAGTGAAGTCGCTCAGTCGTGTCCGATTCTTTGCGAGCCCATAGACTGTAGCGTACTAGGCTCCTCTGTCCATGGAATTTTCCAGGCAACAGTACTGGAGTGGATTGCCATTTCCTTCTCCAGGGGATCTTCCCAACCTATGGCTCGAACCCAGGTCTTCTGCATTGTAGACAGACGCTTTACCGTCTGAGCCACAGATATCCAATTATTCTAGAAACAATAACCAACTAACAAAACAGGGGTTGCCACTGATAATTTTGAAAAGTACTCAAAAGCTGTATAAGATACAAACTAAAATGTCAAACTGTCAAAATTTATATTTAAATATGTTGTCTACTGGCTGTTTGGATTTTTTGAGTAAATTAAACTTTCTGTGATTTAATTACCTCTTTAAACTGCAAAAGAAAAATGCAAAAGGATCTTTTAAGGGTGAAAGAAGACAATGGAGTTAAACTCCATACAAAACACTTAGAATTATGTTTGCTATAAAGCAAGCATTTGATAACTGACCCAGAGTGATGCAATGGGAGTGTAATGAGAGGGAAAGTCCAAAAGGGATGGGATATATGGATGATTCACTTCATTGTATAGCAGAAAACTAACACAACACTGTAAAGCAATTACATTCCAATAGAAATACAAAAGAACTCATTTGTAAGTAATCTTTAAGACCATCAACAAATTCCATTAGTTTCTTTAAGGTCCAGTACTTTGAAATGAGTAAATTGTTCGCTTTCTACTCATTATACATATATATATATATATATATATATATATATATAGTTGATCCTAATAGAATTAGCATTTCATTCCATGGAAGTATCTATTCTTCTTCTCCATCTTATCATTAAGTTTGAGAAAGAGTTGTCAATCTTTGTTTGTCTCTGTACCAATACTTTTGGAGCCTCTGCCTTGGGCCAGGAAACTTTCAAAGTGGTGCTTTGCATATGTTAGTTCACTTAATCCTCAAAAAACCTCTCCTAAGTATTATTGTGTACAGTTTACCAATGAAGGAAGCAGTTCACAAAGCAGCTGATAACTCACCAAATATATACAATTAGTTGGAGGTATAATTTAGGATTCTAAACTGTGTTTTATGGCTTGAAAGTTCTTCCCAAGTGGTGCTAATGGTAAAGAATCTGTCTGCCAATTCAATAAACATAAGAGATATCAGTGGGCCATAAGGAAGCACTACTGTGATCAAAGCTAGTGGAGGTGATAGAATTCCAGTTGAGCTAAAAGATCATACTGGTAAAGTGCTACACTCAATAGGCCAGTAAATTTGGAAAACTCAGCAGAGGCCACAGGACTGGAAAAGGTAGATTTTCATTCCAATCCTAAAGAAGGGCAATGTCAAAAGAATGTTCAAACTACCCCACAATTGAACTTATTTCACATGCTAGCAAGGTAATGCTCAAAATCTTTGAAATTAGTCTTTGGCAGTACGTGAACTGAGAACTTCCAGATGTACAAGGTAGATTTAGAAAAGGCAGAGGAACCAGAGATCAAATTGCCAGCATCTGTTGAACCACAGAAAAAGCAAGGAGGCTCCAGAAAAACATCCACTTCTGCTTCACTGACTATGCTATAGCCTTTGTTTGTGTAGATTACAACAACTGAAAATTCTTCAAGAGATGGGAATACCAGATCACCCGACCTGCTTTTATGCAGGACAAGAAGCAACAGTTAGAACTGGACCTGGAAGAATGGACTGGTTCAAAATTGGGAAAGGAGTATGTCAAGGCTGTATATTGTCATCCTGTGTATTTAACGTATTTGAAGAGTATCTCATATGAAATGCCAGGTGGGATGCAGCACAAGCTGGAATGAAGATTGCCAGAAGAAATATCTCAAATATCTCAAAAATACCTCAAATATGCCAATGACAACACCCTAATGGCAGAAAGTGAAGATGAACTAAAAAGCCTCTTGAAGATGAAAGAAGAGAGTGAAAACGCTGGTTTAAAATTAAACATACAAAAATTGAGATCATGGCATCTGATCCCTTCATTTCATGGCAAATCTATGGGGAGAATATGGGACCCATGACAGACATTATTTTCGTGAACTCCAAAAATCACAAAATTAAAAAATATTTAGATCCTGATGCTGGGAAGGATTGAGGGCAGGAGGAGAATGGGACTACAGAGTATGAGGTGGTTGGATGGCATCACTGACTCAATGGACATGAGTTTGGGTGAACTCTGGGAGTTGGTGATGGACAGGGAGGGCCGGCATGCTGCAGTACATGGAGTCACAAAGAGTTGGACACAGTTGAGTGACTGAACTGAACTCCTCGGGAGAAAATCAATGACAAACCTAGACAACTTATTAACAGCAGAGACATCACATTTCTGACAGGTCTGTATAGTCAAACATATGGCTTTTCCAGTAGTCATGTACAGATATGAGAGTTTGACCATAAAAAAAGGCTGAGCACCAAAGAAAGGATGACTTTGAACTGTAGTGCTGGAGAAGACTCTTGAGAGTCCCTTGGAATGTAAGGAGATCAAATCAGTCAATCCTAAAGGGAATCAACCTTGAATATTCAATGGAAGGACTGATGATGAAGCTGAAACTCCAATGCTCTGACCGCCTGATGTGAAGAGCTGACTTATTAGAAAAGACCTTGATGCTGGGAAAGATTGAAGGCAGGGGGAAAAGGGGATTACAGGGGATGAGATGGCTGGATGACATCACTGATTCAATGGACATTAGTTTTAGCAAACTAGAAAATAGTGAAAGATAAGGAAGCCTAGCATGCTGCAGTCCATGGGATTGCAAACAGTTGGAAAGGACTGAACTTGTGAACAACAATGATGGCTTGAATGCACATGCTTTTTCTCATCTCCTTAGATTTAGTCTGATTGAGCTTCCAAGGTTCAAGACAAAAGATGTCTCTCTTACTCAAAAGGTGATAGAGATTAAGAGACAGCAAAGTTCAATAATTTAGGATACTTTTATGTACTGAGTATCACCGACTCAATGCACATGAGTTTGGGTAAACTCCAAGAGTTGTTGATGGATAGGGAGGCCTGGCGTGCTGAGGTCCATGGGGTCGCAAAGAGTTGGACACGGGTGAGTGACTGAACTGAACTGAACTGAAGTGATCTGTGCCTCTCCTCCAAAAGTTCATAGGTTAAAGCCCTAACCACAAATATGATGGTATTTTCAGTGGACTTTTGGGAGGGTGTTAGGTTTGATGAAGTCATAGGATGCAGCCCCCATGACGGGATTTGTGTACTTACAGGAACAGGAAGGGACTTCTCTGGTGGTTCAGATGGTAAAGAATCTGCCTACAATATGGGAGACCCAGGTTTGATACCTGGGTTGGGAAGATACCCTGGAGAAAGATATGGCAACTCACTCTGGTATTCTTGCCATGGACAGAGGACCATGGTGGATCCAAGGGGTAATGACTGAGCGATTAACACTTTCACTTTCAGGAATGGGAGGATACTACAGCTTCTTTTTCCCTGTGAAAACACCGTAAAAAGTTGTCCAATTGAAAGTCATGAACAAGGTTCTCACCAGGAATCAAATCTGCTGGCACCTAGATCTTGGAACTTTACTGTGAAACATAAATACCTGATGCTTAAGCCACCCAGTATATGGTATTTTGTTTTAAGAAACAGAGCTAAGATAGAAGCTGATTAAAGATTTTGATTTGTTAGATTCCGTCCCTATCCTTCAAAATCCTTTCCCTTTTATTACATTTTCAATATTTCTCTTGCCCTAGTTCTCACAGCAAAGTAACCTCTCCTTTGTCCTTGTTTCTATTTCATAAAGATTCCTAGCAAATAATAGGTAGTTAGTAAATATTGGTATCTTGTTTATTTTTTGACTCTTGTTTTAGCAACTTGCAATTGCTTCCATCATTTTGTCCTCACAATATTCTATGTCCAATTCAGGTGGTTTTCCTGTCCTCACTGCTATGATTTTAATTCTGTTAGGAATTGTGATTTTTAACACAGTCATTTTTTTAATAGTGTGAACTCCAATGTCAAGCAACTTCAAATTGGTAAGTGTGTGAGTTGAATGTTCTCAAGGCAGGCTGACACCACTATCATTCATATTTTCCTGTAGACTCCCTAGGAAACTTTCAGTTGTTCCTGGAGTCAGTTGACCTCCAAGTGTACTATTGCTGATTATTGTTTTTCTAAGTTAAAAAAATTTTTTCTACTCTTCATTAAATGAATTTTATAGTGACTGGAATAAATGCAAACAGAAAGTTAAATGCTATTTTTTGTAATAGTTTGCATGATTCCTAATCTTCCTATATTTTCACATATATGTTCATAATGGGCTTCCCAGGTGGCACTAGTGGTAAAAAATACACCTGCCAATGCAGGAGATGTAAGAGATATGTGTTCAATCTCTGGGTGAGGAAGATCTCCTGGAGTAGGAAATGGTAACCCATTCCAGTATTCTTGCCTAGAAAATTCAATGGACAGAAGAGCCTGGTCAATGACAGTTCATAGTATATCAAAGAGTCAGACATGACTAAGCGACTAAGCACACACATACTCATAACATAATCTTAATTGTTGACTGCCATTGAGACCTCAAAGCACTGATATAATAAAAAGTTTTTAAAAATAATAAAGCCTGTTGAGAAAGTTGAATTGTTCTTTGTAAACTCATTGCTACATTGAACTAGCTGTTCAGATTGTAGGGCCAAAGAGATTAATGGCAAGTTCTGGAAAGGTTTAAGCAGCTGTCTTGTGTTTCAGATAACAAAAAGTACACAAAACATGTATAATCTTTGATTTTAAGATCTTATAATCACAAAAAAATCACAGTTAATCATTGTTCAGCGCATCTTACAGGATATTGATAATAAAGTTAGGTAATAAAAATATTGTATCCTAGCCACTAAACTATTCTTTAGCTTGTGTAATAATAGAATTTTCGATTAAATGCTGATTTTATCAATGTAACATTAAATGTTTTAGGACCATATCTGCTGATTGTAGAGTGCTAAATCATAACCAGTTTTGTTTTAAAATATATAATTTGCATTTAACATTTAGGGTCAAAAATTATCTAATCAATCAATTTTTTTATAAATATATCCTGGAATTTACATGGGAAAGTAAATTGGCAGTTTTACTTGAAACATCTAACAAATTAAGAGAAAAATAGCTTAATAGGTTTGTATATATCTGTATGAGTGTGTGAAAAATTCAGATCAGTGAATTATTCTAAAGAATTTCAAAAGTATGATAAAGTAACAGTATGTAATCATTTTATAATCCCTTACTTTGGATTTTCCCCTCAAAATTGACAAACCAACTTAAACTTAGTGCTAGATTATAACTTTTCTTATTCATCAAGTTATTAGTAAATATGTCATTTCATAATTAAATAGACCAGTGTTGTATATGGTTTCATTTATTTGAAATAATATAAATAAAACACTTGTTAAAGGACAAAATCCCTTTGAGATGTAAAACAGGACAAATTAACTTATTTGGGTGAATTCTTCACTTACCACAATTCAATCAATTGAATTCATTTATCTTAAAAAAGAAACACACTAATAAACAGTAAACCTCTTATTTTACCTTGAAAAGGTTACAAATGCCGTTTTACTGGGCTACAGATAGATGTCTGATTTAGTGAAAAAGCAAAACAGAAATCATCTTTACCAAAAATTTATTGCCATTTTCATTGTAATGTTTGGGAGGTTTTTCAAAAGTTTTATTTTTTAAATAGGAGAAATGCTTATCCCTGCTGGGGTTAAGCCTTGCAATGGAGTGTTATGCAGAGAAAATCTTTTGGCCTTTAGTTTCAGAAATAGGTTCCATATTACTGAGAAATGCATCTGTAAAGAACTAAAAGTAAATTGAGCTAAAATAAATTCTTCTCATTGTCTATGTCAAACAAGTTAGAGGAATACTCAATTTCCGGTGGAAACAGTTACAACTGGTGATCGTCATGATGTAATGTGTCATTTGCAATTACAGTCAGTTTTTCCATTAGGTTTTCAGATTTAATTTCAGAAAATGGATTCGTATTTAAAGCTCAGAGCACCTGGTCTATGACTAAGCCCTGATTCAGAATAAACAACTGGACTGTTTGATGAGAAGAACCTGCTTCCGGATTTAAATGGCATTTTGTAACTATGGGTGCTGTTAAATGGCTTAGCTGGTTTGACATGCTGACAATGCTTCCATGTAAATAGAAATCCTCTTTTTAGCTACAAATATCTTTCTCTATTGTGTGTGAGTTTTCCAAGTTTTTCCAAAATTTCATCAAAATAGAAATTTACTGAGTTATTCAGAATAGTTTTAGGAACTTTGTATCTAGGATCCATAGTTCTAAACTGATTCAATTATACTTTTTTAGAGACTTTAGGTGCATATAAATGAATTAAAAAGTCAAAGGGGAAATATCTTTAGGAAGCCTAAAAAGCAACAGTGGAATATATATATATATATATATATATATATATATATATATATTTTTATGTTTNAGGAGGAGAAGGGGATGACAGAGGATGAGATGGCTGGATGGCATCACTGACTCGATGGGCGTGAGTCTGAGTGAACTCCAGGGGTTGGTGATGGACAGGGAGGCCTGATGTGCTGCGATTCATGGGGTCGCAAAGAGTCGGACACGACTGAGTGACTGAACTGAACTGATTAAAGAGATACATGATTTATCAACAACTTACATTTACATTTTTAACATATGTCATTTCAGATCTCTAAAAGAAATGTATACCTGTGTTCACACTGATTTTTGATTAAAGGGATAGCACAATGATGTTTCTAAAATATTTTCTTAGCTATAATAAAATTCATTACATACATCAATAGCACAAGGTTGATACGAACCTTTTCATTACTGTACCATTTATGGCTGTGTAGACTTAGACGCACACACAGTTTCCCAAATGTCCTTTTTCTGAGATCTCTTTATTCATTGCCCTTACTATTCAGTGTGCTTAGAGAGTTCATAGGATCATCATCATTCCTGGGAAGCTTGTTATTTTGGGTCCTATCAGAGAGTAATTGAATTAGAATCTGACTGTTTTAATATAATACCAAAATAACTCATTGACATTAGAGTTGGAATAGCACTCCTATAGACTACCTTCATGTTGTAGCAGAGGCAATCATCTTATGGTCTGAAGATAAATATTGATCTCTGATATTGAACCAAGTTCCTATGAACCATGCCAGTAACCTGATTCACAATCCAGAAATATCTATATCTATTGAGGACATATAAATGAGTCACATTTCTATTCTGTGGAGAATATATTAGAAGTTGTGAAAGTCCCTGAGTCTGGGCATTCCTGGTGGCTCAGATAGTAAAGAATCTGTCTGTCTACAATGCAGGAGACCTGGGTCTGATCCCTGGGCCAGGAAGATACCCTGAAGAAGGGAGTGGCAACCCACTCTAGCATGCCTAGAGATTTCCATGGACACAGGAGCCTGGCAGACTATATATTTTTGCATATATCAGGAGGCATATAATTAATTAGTATATATTAATTATAAATAATTAATTACTAATTATGTATTCTGAACTTTACAATCCAGAAGAGACTATAAAATGTTATCTAATCACTTGAATAATGGAGATACCAAGTTAAATGTCCCCCCCAAAAGACAATTAAATTCTACTGGGGTCCAAAAAGCTAAAAAAAATTCCAACCAACTGAAAAATAAAAACCATTATAGAGAAAGCTTCATTTAAACTTGAAGAATAAAATGTTAACACATATAGCTAGGAACTTGTTTCCTAGAGACAAGGTTATATTAGTTAAGCTGTACAAGAGTGGGATATTTTGATAAATAAGCAGTCAGTGAGGCTTCCTGTTGGGTCAGCAGTAAACAATCTACCCACCAAGCAGGAGATGTGGGTTCGATCTCTAGGTCAGGAAAATATTCTAAAGATGGAAATAGCAACCTACTCCAATATTTTTGCCTGGGAAATTTCATAGACAGAGGATCCTAGCTGGCTACCATACATGGAATCATGAAAGAGTTGGACACATTGTAGCAACTAAAAACAACAACAAAAGTAGTCACTCACTGTGACTTGAAATATATTAAATGAAAAGAGGTTAAAAACTGAAACAGGCAAAGTGAATTGGGCTGATGTTAAGAGACTAGAAATCTATCTTGAGATGTTTTTACTTTATATCATACTGTGATGCTTGAATGACTTTCTTTAAGGGACCAGTGTGAGTGTAAAATGTGTGATGTTTAGTTTTGTGTAGCACCTTGTGCCCAGGTTAAAAATCTTTCTGGTGTGTTCATAATGGTGCTTCTGGAGGATAAGATTAGCATTTGAATTCATGGACTAGGTAATGTAGATTGCCTTCCCCAGTGAGGGTGAGCATTGTCCAGGCTGTTGAGATCCTGAATAGAACAAAATAGGGAAGAGAAAGGAACTTGCCCTTTTTGTATCTTGCCTGCCTGTTTGGGCTGCAACATTGATCCCTCTCCTGCCCTTGGACTAGAATTTACACCATCTGTTCCTTTGGTTCCCAAGTCTTCAGATTCTAAGGGACTCACACCAGTGGCTTTCTTGGAGCTGTAGTTTACAGATGTGTGTGTGTGTATATATATATATATATATATATATATATATATATATATATGAAGAGAAAAAGGTGAGAAAACAGTTTGTCCTTGGAAAATCCAGAATATAAATGAGGACAATGGCAGTAAGGATAGATAAAAGGCTTATTTGAATAAATTTTGGAGATGTGATATATAGGACTGGGAGCTAATTGTATAAGGGAAGTGAAGGGGAATACATAATAAAAGTTCACTATAGAGTTTTAATGCTTAAAGTAAAATGGTCAAGCTATTAATAGAAATTAATAGACATTAAGCTATTAATTGTATATGGGAAGTGAAGGGGAATACATAATAAAAGTTCACTATAGAGTTTTAATCCTTGAAGTAAAATGGTCAAGCTATTAATAGAAATTAATAGAAATTAAGCTATTAATTAAGAAATTAAGCTATTAATAGAAATTAAGAAATCAACCTATTTGCTGGACAGGAATACAGGTACAGAGGTAGAGAACAGACTTATGGACTCATCAGTGGAAGGAGACGGTGGGAGGAATTGTGACAGTAGTATTGACATATATACATTGCCATATGTAAAATAATTACCTGATAGTTGAATATAACAAACAGAGTGCAGCCTGGTGCTCTGTGTTGACACTGGAAGGTAGAAGATGGGAGGGAGGCTCAAAAGGGAGGGGATATATGCATACTTATAGATGATTCATGCTGTATGGAAGAAATCAACACAATACCATAAAGCAATTATCCTCCAATTAAAAATAAAAATCTTAAAAATAGTAAAGAAAAAAAAAGAAATGAGAAAAAACATCAGACTCAATTTTGGACACGTTGAAATGAATTAGTCAACACTGGGTCTTGTGTCTCTGTGCACATAAGATAGCAGATGAGGAGAGAGAGATTTGATGTGCATATTTGAGAGTTAATGGTACCAAAAAAAATAGTTGAAATTGTGGAACCATATGAAATTCTGGTAGGACTGAAAGGGAGAATTTGTAATATGTTTAATACTCCTTTGCCCTTTTCTGGGCTATACTGTTATCAGCATCCCAGGCAAAAATATGCTTGATTGTGATCTTTATTTCATTTACTTATATAATTCTTTCATTTTTGAACTGTTAAACAAGTTGCTAAAAGCAGGCCTCTCTTGCTCTGATAAATGGGGCAAAACAGCTAGGTTTTCCCAATAGCTATTCTGTCCTATTTCCTAAGTGTGAAACTTAACTGTGGCTTTAAGCATCTCCCTTGTCTTCCCAAAAGATTCTCCAACTTCCTTTGCAGCTCTTATTGTCAGGTAATGAACTTTTTATCAATAAAATAAAGGCAGAAGTTACTGGGAACCCATTGAACCTTATTTGTGTTTTACCTTGTTGTGCCCCAAGATGTCAGCTTAATGGCTAGAACTCTGGCAGCCCTCTTGCAAGTGTAAAAAGGGAATCATAACAGAAGCAAGGAAACAAATGATGTCAGAATAGACATGTGTGCTTTGAAAACATGTTGGAGCCACAGCATCAGTCCTAGATTTTCAAGTTTTTACAAAGGAAAAAAAAAAAAAAAGAATTTGTTTAAACCATTATTTTGGAGTTCATTGCTTCTCTTACCCAAATGCTAGTCTTTAATTCATAAAATTAATTCATTATGTTTTTAATAGAATCTTAGTTAAACTGAATTTACATATTTAATAACATCTTGGGCAATGTGTATCTTTTAAGAGAAAGAAGTCTTAGTGTACAATCTAAATCTCATTATCAATGTGGCTTAACAAAGTGTGTTAAACTAGGAATAGATTTTAATGAAAGGTGTGGCTTTTAAATGACAGGCTTATTTATCACTTTAAAATTATTTCACCTTTCTGTTCCAATTGTCTTTTGTTGAGAGAAGCAAGCATGAATTCATGTTAGCAAGCACAGCATCAATCATATGTACCAGTTAAGAAAGCATTATATCTGAAAGTTCCTTGATTCCATATTCCTATCATGCTGGCCTAGTGCAGTGTGAAATGCACACTGATCTATTAAGGGATGATAAAAAGCAATGTGATTAACTAGTATTTTATATCCTTTGAGATCAAAAGCATAAAGAAAATACTGACACATGGGAAATCTAGTGAGGCTAAGAAATATTATATTAGAAGTAGAAAGCCTTATTACTTTATCTTATGTAATTCATCATTGGTGCCTTCATCAGTTATCTTCCCTTCTCCCAGCACACTAAACGATGATGCCTTAAAAAAAAAAAAAAGTCCAAGTTGGGCTTATATTACATGTTCGTAGGATAAATGAAAATTTTCCTCCCAACAAATATCTAAAATTACTGAAGTTACACTTTGCAAATGAGGAAATTATAGAAATATTTCAACTGGACACAGGAATTCTACTCACACTGCAATCATATTTGCCTTATCTATCTAAAAACCCAAGCAAAACAAAGTGGACAGCTGGTTTATTAATACTTAACAGGATCTAGGTGAATAAAAGATGGAATGTTTGGAAAATATTGAAGAAATGTTTAAAAAGCAGTAGTAGAAACTTGTGGTTTCTTAACCAATAAATATTTACTTCTTTTCTTACTGAGTCAAATTTTTGTTTTCAGCCCTCACCGAGTCAATAAATAATCACCCATCTCCAGCTCCAGATTTCATACTTGATCAGGTTGAACCAGCCATTCAGATCTCATTCTTATTTTTAGTCATGGATTTGGGCATTGGCTTGTGAAGCAATTCTAGGCAATTAGATTTAAAAAGGCCTGCTTTCCAAGATCCTCTAGAATAGGTTTTCTATCATCTTAAAAGGAAAACATCTTCCCTTCCCATTCACTGGCCTTTTTCATTTCTGGGTGTGTTGGCTGGAACGGCTGTAGGTTTCCTTTGGCCTCGTAAAGAGTTAGCCTGTGAACAAGCCAACATGCTAAGGGTGGCAGCACAGATTTTTAAAGGTCCATTGGTCCTTAATGAAACTTCTTAGCAGCTAAATTTGTAATCCTGGAGTCTTTTATCTCCAGTGTCTTGTTTTACAGCAGGAAAATGTACTTCTTATGTTTTAAACCAGACAAGCAGGGTTTTCTGTTTCTTATAGCCAAGAGTATGCTGATAAAAGCACGTGAGCAAATAAATACCAATTGATACCTATCCTGGGCAAACCTAGCATGCCTAGTATGATTATAAATTTAGTGTTTATGATTTTTTAATTTTTAATGTATACAAATGTATTTTTCACTTTCTATGAACATTGTTCAGTTCAGTTCAGTCACTCAGTCATGTCTGACTCTTTGTGATTCCATGAACCACAGCATGCCAGGGCTCCCTATCCATCACCAGCTCTTGGAGTTTACCCAAACTCATGTCCATCGAGTCAGTGATGCCATCTAACCATCTCATCCTCTGTTGCCCCCTTCTCCTCTTGCCTTCAATCTTTCAACATCACGGTCTTTTCAAATGAGTCAACTCTACACATCAGATGACCAAAATATTGGAGTTTCAGCTTCAGCATCAGACCTTCCAATGAATATTCAGGACTGATTTCCTTTAGGATGGACTAGTTGGATCTCCTTGCAGTCCAAGGGACTCTCAAGAGTCTTCTCCATAACCACAGTTCAAAAACATCAGTTCTTCGGTGCTCAGCTTTCTTTATAGTCAAACTCTCAAATCCACACATGATGCCTGGAAAAACCATAGCCTTCACTACATGGACGTTTGTTGACAAATAATGTCTCTGCTTTTCAATATGCTGTCCAAGTTGATCATGACTTTCCTTCCAAGGAGTAAGAGTCTTTTAATTTCATGGCTGCAATCACATGGCTGCAGATGGTGATCTGCAGTGATTTTGGAGCCCCCCCCAAATAAAGTTAGGCATTTTTCCACTGTTTCTCCATCTATTTGCCATGAAGTGATGGGACCAGATGCCATGATCTTAGTTTTTTCAATGTTGAGCTTTAAGCCAACTGTTTCACTCTCCTCTTTCACTTTCATCAAGAGGCTCTTTAGTTCTTCTTCCTTTTCTGCCCTAAGGGTGGTGTCATCTGCTTATCTGAGGTTATTGATATTTTTCCCAGCAATCTTGATTCCAGTTTGTGCTTCCTTCAGCCCACTGTTAGTCATGATGTACTCTGCACAAAGTTAATAAGCAGGGTGACAATATATAGCATTGACATACTCCTTTTCATATTTGGAACCAGTCTCTTCCATGTCCAGTTCTAACTGTTGCTTCCTGATCTGTACACAGGTTTCTCAAGAGGCAGGTCAGGTGATCTGGTATTCCCATCTCTTTAAGAATTTTCCACAGTTTTTAAGGGAGATATAAAAAATATTCTGGATTATAAATATGCATTAGATGATGGTTAACAAACATATGATAAGATGCTCAACATCACTCTTTATCAGAGAAATGCAAATCAAAACCACAATGAGGAACCATTTCACACCAGTCAGAATGGCTGCAATCCAAAGGTCTACAAGCAATCAATGCTGGAGAGAGTGTGGAGAAAAGGTAACCCTCTTACACTGTTGGTGGGAATGCAAACTAGTATAGCCACTATGGAAAACAGTGTGGAGATTCCTTAAAAAGGGGAAACAGAACTGCTGCATGACCCAGCAATCCCACTGCTGGACATACACACCAAGGAAACCAGAACTGAAAGAGACACGTGTACCCTAATGTTCATCGCAGCACTGTTTATAATACCCAGAACACGGAAACAACCTAGATGCCCATCAGCAGATGAATGGATAAGAAAGCAGTGGTACATATACACAATGGAGTACTACTCAGCTATTAAAAAGAATACATTTGAATCAGTTCTAATGAGGCAGATGAAACTAGACCCTATTATACAAAGTGAAGTAAGCAAGAAAGAAAAACATCAATACAGTATACTAACACGTATATATGGAATTTAGAAAGATGGTAATGATAACCCTGTATGCGAGACAGTAAAAGAGTTACAGATGTACTGAACAGTCTTTGGACTCTGTGGGAGAGGGAGAGGGTGGGATGATTTGGGAGAATGACATTGAAACATGTATAATATCATATAAGAAACAAATCGCCAGTCCACGTTCGATGCAGGATACAGGATGCTTGGGGCTAGTGCACTGGGATGACCCAGAGGGATGATATGGGGAGGGAGGTGGGAAGGCATTAGGATGGGGAACACATGTACACCGTTGGCAGATTCATGTTGATGTATGGCAAAACCGATAAAATATTGTAAAGTAATTAGCCTCCAATTAAAATAAATAAATTTAAATTAAAGAAAGAAAATTAATGATCAAGATTTTTAAATTGAAAGAATTGGAATTGTTCTTAGTTGTTTGAGACACAATGGTAGATGCATTGTAAAATACTGAGTCCTAAAAAACTGAGCATGTTTGTATCTTCTTCATTAAAAAAAGAATTTCATAGCTGAATATTGTCATGAAGATTATTTCAAAAACTTTAAAATCTTATTTTAAAGCTAAGTAAGTCTTCAAAAATTAGTTCCCTACAGTCCCAAAGATATGTCTCATACATTAAAACTCTAACATAACCACTATCAGCAGTACTAGTTTCTAAGAATTAGTTAAATTTAATTTTAACTGACTTAATCAAGTTAGCATACTCTCTTAAAAAATTCCAAGCAGAATGTTTACTTTCTTTGTAATAGATAAATGACACTCAATATTTTAAGATAGTATTTAGATTGTTAGAAATGAGATCAATGATACATTTCCCAAAGAATGTACAAGTCTATTGTATAAGCATGAAAGGATCAATTTAAGGATGGTTAATTTATGGAGGAAGTAGTAATCTCTGTGTTGTTGCCTCTTCTGCCTCCCAAAACTAATAGCAGAAAGAAATCCACAACGCTGTGTGTTTTTTGCTTGTTTGTCTGTTTTGTTTTCTCTTTTTTAATGAAAATGCTTGTCAGATTCAGCAATGGCCATAGACATGTGCTTTCTCCTGGGGAGTCAGGACTCGCACTTGAGCTTCTTCATTTACCTGCTGTCAGGTGGACCGACAAGAGTTGCGTACAGAAAGTAACTCATTGCTCTTATTATAAAAAGGAGAATTTATGTGTATTCCTCAGAGATACAACTGTAGAGAGAATCTGAACAACTGCCGTCATAGTGCTTCTACGTTTTATTATTAATATATAAACGTGAGAGCAATTTTCTGCAGGTAAAATAATACACTTTCAAGGTTTCTACCCTGGCATAGATAAAACTGTTCTTATGGGACATGACTGAAGCAGCCACCTTTCTGCTCAATCACCAGCACATGATATAAGTTTATCTTAAAACATTTTATCAGGATTATTTGTGTACAATGTGTGTTTAACAACCCATAGCAATAAGTTATAATTGCAAAAGGGCATTTTATCATAAACATACATATAAATGTGTTCAACCTATTTCAGGGTACATTAGTAATTTATTTAAGGCAAGCTTCATAAAGTTAGGAAACTAGCTCTTGTTCTGTTGTTCTGCAAGATGAATTTTCCAATTATTAGCACTTAAAAATGGGATAGTATTATAGGATTTTTAATGAAAATATGAAACTAAGAGATTTAATATATTTCTAATTAGAGATACTTATTTTCTAATATACTTATTTTTCTCATATACTAAGTAGAAATTGTTCTTAATCTTTGTAGTAAACTGGTACATGTTTTATGGGTAAATTTACAGAGATTAATTACTTTATGGCATATAATCCTACATAAATGCATAAAAAAGAAAGCATTCTTGATAAATGGATTGTTTTGTGAATGACTTTATACTTTAGTTCCAATGTATGGGTTAATGATATTCAGAGATTTCTTTTATTGCTTCAACTCAGAGGCTAGTTTTATAAGCAAAAAAAAAAAAAAAATTAAGATAACTCCTGTTATTAAAAGACTAGAAATCTCTTAAAGAAAATTAGAGATACCAAAGAACATCACATGCAAAGATGGACTTGATAAAGGACAGAAATGATATAGACCTAACAGGAGCAGAACATATTAAGAAGAGGTGGCAAGAATACACAGAAGAACTGTACAAAACAGATCTTCACGACCCAGATAATCATGATGGTGTGATNAAAAAAAAAAAAAAAATTAAGATAACTCCTGTTATTAAAAGACTAGAAATCTCTTAAAGAAAATTAGAGATACCAAAGAACATCACATGCAAAGATGGACTTGATAAAGGACAGAAATGATATAGACCTAACAGGAGCAGAACATATTAAGAAGAGGTGGCAAGAATACACAGAAGAACTGTACAAAACAGATCTTCACGACCCAGATAATCATGATGGTGTGATCACTCACCTAGAGCCAGACATCCTGGAATGTGAAGTCAAGTGAGCCCTAGAAAGCATCACTACGAACAAAGCTAGTGGAGGTGACGGAATTCCAGTTGAACTATTTCAAACCCTGGAAGATGATGCTGTTAAAGGGCGTTACTCAATATGCCAGCAAATTTGGAAAACTCAGCAGTGGCCACGGGACTGGGAAAGGTCTGTTTTCATTCCAATCCCAAAGAAAGGCAATGCCAAAGAATGCTCAAACTACCACACAATTGCACTCATCTCACATGCTGGTAAAGTAATGCTCAAAATTCTCCAAGCCAGGCTTCAGCAATATATGAACCATGAACTTCCAAATGTTCAAGCTGGTTTTAGAAAAGGCAGAGGAACCAGAAATCAAATTTCAAACATCCGCTGGATCATGGAAAAAGCAAGAGAGTTCCAGAAAAACATCTACTTCTGCTTTATTGACTATGCCAAAGCCTTTGACTGTGTGGATCACAATAAACTGTGGAAAATTATGAAAGAGATGGGAATACTCTACCACCTGACTTGCCTCTTGAGAAACCTATATGCAGGTCAGGAAGCAACAGTTAGAACTAGAGATGGAACAACAGACTAGTTCCAAATAGGAAAAGGAGTACTTCAAGGCTGTATATTGTCACCCTGCTTACTTAACTTATATGCAAGATACATCAAGAGAAAAGTTGGGCTGGAAGAGGCACAAGCTGGAATCGAGATTGCCAGGAGAAATATCAATAACCTCAAATATGCAGATGACACCACCCTTAAGGCAGAAAATGAAGAGAAATGAAAAAGCTTCTGAAGAAAAGAAAGTGAAAGAGGAGAGTGAAACAATTGGCTTAAAGCTCAACATTTAGAAAACTAAGATCATGGCATCTGGTCCCATCACTTCATGGCAAACAGATGGGGAAACAGTGGAAACAGTTTCAGACTTTAATTTTCTGGGCTCCAAAATCACTGCAAATGGTGATTTGCAGCCATGAAATTAAAAGAAACTTACTCCTTAGAAGGAAAGTCATGACCAACCTAGATAGCATATTCAAAAGCAGAGACATTGCCAACGAAGGTCAGTCTAGTCAAGGCTACGGTTTTTCCAGAGGTCATGTATGGATGTGAGACTTGGACTGTGAAGAAAGCAGAGTGCTGAAGAATTGATGCTTTGAACTGTTATGTTGGGGAAGCCTCTTGAGAGTCCCTTGGACTGCAAGGAGATCCAAGTAGTACTTTCTAAAGGTAATCAGTCCTGGATGTTCTTTGGAAGGACAGATGCTAAAGCTGAACTCCAGTACTTCGGCCACTGCATGCAAAGAGTTGACTCATTAGAAGAGACTATGATGCTGGGAGGGATTGGGAGCATGAGGAGAAGGGGACCACAGAGGATGAGATGGCTGGATGGCATCACCGACTTAATGGACATGAGTTTGAGTGGACTCCGGGAGTTGGTGATGGACAGGGAGGCCTGCTGTGCTGTGATGCTTGGGGTTGCAAAGTGTTGGACACAACTGAGCGACTGAACTGGAGCTGTTATTTAAAAAAAGTTTTATTGCTATTGATGAGTAAATTGAGATTAAATCATAATTTTTACACATTAAAAGCTCAACAAAGGATGCATATAACAGTTAGTCTCAGTACACAGATCACCTTATAAATCAACATAGACTGTTTATACCAACACCACTATCCATTGTTGAAGTTGTGAATTTAACATTGATTTACTTTTTTTTTTCTTTATTTGTTTCAAATGTGACAACTACCAGCACTTGTGTTTCCAATTTATGAGGCAGTTGAATATAGTTGTCAGCAACATTGTCTCTTTCTCCATTAAACCTCTTTCATACTATAGGTCTTTAATGCTGATATGTGTGTTCTTTTTTTTTTTCCCCTCAACTATAGTACATATTGATTGTACCACTCCTTTTGAGAGAGAATCTATATTCTCACTGTTATTAATGACTCTGGGAGAAACAGAACTAAGCACCTGCTCTGAGTCAGATTTCAGATCATTTCCCATAGCTAGCTACTGCTTTAGCCTAGGCTGAAGGTGAAAGTCGCTTAGTCTTGTCGGACCCTTTGCGACCCCATGGATTATACAGTCCACATAATTTTCCAGGCCGGAATACTGAAGTGGTTAGCCTTTCCCTTCACTAGGGGATCTTCACAACCCATGGATCGAACCTAGGTCTCCCACATTGCAGGCGGATTCTTTACAAGTTGAGACATAGGGGAAGCCCAGGAATACTGGAGTGGGTAGCCTATCTTTTTTCCAGGAAATCTTCCCAATCCAGGAATTGAACTGGGGTCTCCTGCATTGAAGGCGGATTCTTTACCAACTGAGCTATGAGGAAAGTCCTTTCACTTTCACTTTCTTTGGCGGAAATGAAACAGTGGGCGTGGTCAGCTTCTGACTTCCATTTTAAGTCTCCTAGCCTTAGCAACTCCCACACCTGAAATAAAAATAACCACACACACACACGCACACACACAGACACACACACACACACACACACACACACACACATATACACATTTACCCGTGTTCCTGTCTCCCCAAGTGTTGGGTTCATGGATGGTGCATTCAAAGAATTTACACATTTTTATATGGCAGGTCATGTAGGAGCTGATGTTGGCTTGGCAGGTAATTATAGCTGGTTGTTTCTTTCTTAGGCCCTTTTGTAGCTTCCTCAGACCTCTCATCTCCCAAGATTTCCACTAATAAACTCTGGATAAGAAAGTTGTTTTTTTTTTTTTTCCCCAAGCCTGAGTATTTACAGTCCCCCTTCTACCAATAGTCCTTCTGATACAACTCACTGATAAAGCCCCTCCCCCAAACCATCTTCCTCTCTCTTTAAGCATCTTGTTCCTTATTTATTTTTGCTATCACAATGGGATAAGAGAGACAACGCTAGTTTTTCACACTTCTTGGCAAGTCCTATATAGGCTCATTCCTTAGACAATAAATTTTACTGAGTGCCTGATAACTCTGGGCACTGGGAATATATTTCAGGAGGAAAAAACAAAAAAACAAACTAAACTAAACAAAATCTTGGAGAAGGAAATGGCAACCCACTCCAGTGTTCTTGCCTAGAGAATCCCAGGGATGGGGGAGCCTGATGGGCTGAGTCGGACATGACTGAAGCAACAGCAGCAGCAGCAAACAAAATCTCCCCTCTCTGGACCAGAAAGGACAAAAATAAAAAAATATATAAATATATAGTGTGCAATGCGGTGATAAGTTCTGAGGAGGGAAAGTAAGCAGGAAAGAAGATGTGAAGTATATTTGCATGAGTGGGTAGAGTTGAAATTTCAGATAGGGTTGTTCAGGTCAGGCCTCCATCCTGAGAGCATTATTTTTGACTACTTGTGACACAACAAGGAGAGAGGATGGGTCTAAGTGATATGGGAGAAGATTTTTACAGACAAGATAATCATCAAGTTCAAAGTGAGGTAAGAACATCCTTGGATGTTGAAGGAACTTTGCAGGAGCCAGCATCAATGGAGTAGAATGTGATGGGTTAGGAAGGTGGAGAGAAGTAACGTGGTGAGGGGGGAGAGGTACCTGTGCCACTCGTATAGGTTCCAAGAAAGACTCTTGAGTTTTTACCCTGAGTGAGACAAGAGGCCTCTGGAATATTTTGAGCAAAAGGTGGAAAGGATTTTGCTTATGCTTTAATATGGTCGCTATAATTTCTGTGTTGGGACTACTGTGAAAAGTACAAGGGCCAGAAGAGGGAGAACAGTTATTAGACTCTTGTTGAATGATAATGTAGCAACATGTACCAGGATGGTGATGATGGAGTTGATGAGCAGTTGTCAACTTTGGGGTATGTTTTAAAGGTAAAATTCACCCGCTTCACTGAAAACTTGACACAGGTGAGAAAGAAAAGGGTTAAGGATAAACCAAGATCTGTGGCTTCAGCAATTAGAATATTAAGCAGTAGTTGAGATGTTACAGACTGTAGGAGCAGGTTTCCTGGGTAGGAGTCATAGGGAACCTGTAATGTTTGAAATTCAGACTGTGTGCTTATCTATAGGTATTCAGGAAGGTGTTAAATATATGAGTCTGGAAGTCAGCGAATAATTCAGCATCTCAAATGCTCTCTACCAAATATTATTAATACTTTTCTGTACCACAACCAAAACACAGAACAATGGTCATAAATGTACTAATACAACCTTGTTTCATGTGCATTTTTTCATTTGATCCTAAACTAAAAGAAACTCCTAGACTGATAGTATTTTTCCAACTTAGCAGTTTAGGATAAGGAGACTCTCAAATTTTGGAGTTATTTGTTCCTTTCAGGATACAGATTAAACTGTATTGCCCTATGTCTTTTATTTATAGCATAAACGGTTAACATCAGAGTGGTAGTTAGGGCAATCATGCCATTTCATGGGTCAAAAAAACTTTGGAAGAGCAAAATTCATGTTTGAAATTCTCTCTTTATTAAGATATTTATCTTTATCTGGATAACATGTGCCTCTATATTTCTAAAAAAATAGAGATATTTTATTTTATATGCAGCAAAACACCAATTCAACAGTGGCACCCAATTATTAAAGATGTTTTAATTTTTATTTTCTTTCTTATGAATTATATTTAAAAAAAATTTCTTTTACAGACAAGACAAGCATCTAAGAACATCTTCACTGCTGTATGTACTATATTAATAAGCTTTTGATTCAACAATAAACTACCTTGGAAACTCAGTAGATTTCATTACATTCTTACTTATATAAAGTGAGAGAAATTCTTAATCTGCAGCTATGTGTAAGACTGGGCCAAAGTTTTTGTGTCTTCCCTTTCTAGGACCCCAGATGAAGGAGCAGTTTCTACATTGAGCAAACTATTCTGATTGATGGCAGAAGCCTGAAGGGGAAGTGGGGGGAACAGATTTGAACAACACTGGGGCATTTACAGCTCTAATCAGAATGTGACTTATGTCATGTACATCCACATTCCATTGAGCAAATCAAGTTATTTGACCAAATCCAAAGTCAGTGGGGCAGAGAAAATATTTTCAAATGAAGCATAACAGGAATGGCGAGGAAATAAATAAATGTGAACCAATAACACGTTTCAATTTCAAATTTTTTTTGTAAGCTAGTTTTTTCTCCCTTTATACAAATAAAATCATCCCCAAGAAGTCAAAATCAACAATACTGATCTCCGTCATTGCAAATACACTTCTAGCTCATAATTACCTCTTAGTCTAAAACTCAAATCAACATATTAAGACAAATTATATTTCAGCATACATGTTCCATTTAGACTGAGTTAGTGGAAGTTTAATTTGTTTTTATTTTTCTGCAATGGTTACTGTTATTATTTTGATGCTATTAACTTGTATTCACATCCCACCAGACAATATCTTCCCTAGCTCTGACGATCTTTGGCACTTTGTCTGCCCAGAAATATTGTCATGTATTCATCATTGTCAAGAGATTTTTCACAAACAGAAAGAACCGCAGAATCCAACAAAGGAAATAAACTATTGAATTCTATAAAATGAAATAGCTCAAACAAGTCGGATATGACCTTTCCACTGAAGGAATCTCTTGATATTTTTATACAAAGGTGTACAATAGTTTCTTATCATTCTAAGAGAAAATTCTAAAAGCTTTCTATCTCTAAGATAAAGTAGCAGCCGAGATCATACCAGGGGATGAAATCATATTTTCAAAAAGGAGCACAATTACATATTTTTAGATCCTACTGGAAAGGGGAAAAGTCATTAAAACAAGAGATAGCCTGAACTATTTGGGTATGGGGAGTGATGTTTTCTGGAATGCTTTGTTTTGCTCTATAATTTATGTATAGTTTAATACTGGTTGGGAGTAGGGTGGAGGTATAAAAGCTTCATCTGGTGACTAATTAGTATATACCAGTTATATAATACTTCATCTCAGAGTTTCTTTAAAAAGTGTGCTATATACCCAAAATACTCAAGTAAAGCACATTTAACCAGTAGCCATTTTTCCTCCCAACTTGAGTAAAAACTGTTTTACACAGGATCCAAGATATATACTGGAGAAAGAAAAGGCAACCTACTCCAGTATTCTTGCCTGGAGAATCCTATGGACAGAGCAGCTTGGAGGGCTCCAGTCCATGGGGTCACACAGAGTCGGACATGACTGAGCAACCAGCACACACACACACACATAGGATATATATAATGTGCGTGTGTGTGTGTATGTGTGTATACATAAATACATTAATATATGTATGCATATATTTATGAATACAAACACACACACACACACACACACACACACACACACACACACACACATTGTAGAAGGAAAAGGCAACCCACTCCAGTATTCTTGCCTGGAAAATCCCATGGGCACTGGAGCCTGGTGGGCTACAGTCCGTGGGGTCCCAAAGAGTTGAACATGACTGAAGTGAGTTAGCACATATATATATATCTATATATATGTATATATATACACACACACACACACACACACACACACACACACATNAAACACACACACACACACACACACACACACACACACACACACACACATTGTAGAAGGAAAAGGCAACCCACTCCAGTATTCTTGCCTGGAAAATCCCATGGGCACTGGAGCCTGGTGGGCTACAGTCCGTGGGGTCCCAAAGAGTTGAACATGACTGAAGTGAGTTAGCACATATATATATATCTATATATATGTATATATATACACACACACACACACACACACACACACACACACATATATTATATCTGAACTGGCATGCATTAAACAAATGTTTTGTGAAGCTATAATGTTACATATAGTTTATGTCATAAAACTATGATATTTCTGTTCATTAAAAATAAATCTTGGCCATGACTTAATAAATTGATTTCATGAACTGTCAGCTTGAAAAACACTGTTCTAAACCTAGTTAAACACTATTTTATTTCACTGTTTGGTAATTAAAAAAAAATAACAAAAACCTGGTTTAGAGAGTATACTAATGTAGTAAATAATATTTGATATGTTAGAAAGAAATGGAGAACAATTTCTGAAGTTGATACAACCAGAGATTGCACTCAAATCACATAAGAGAAGCGGTTTTCTAATCCACCACTTTTGTTGCTGGGCAGAAACAGCTCAGTTTTTTGTCATAGATGCTAGACAGAAGCTCTCCTTCCATTGCCTCCCCTAGGGGGAGGGGCTGCCATTTCCTGGTGTCTCTAGTTCCCTGGTGGCTCAATCCGTACAGAATCTACTTGCAGTGCAAGAGACCAGAGTTTGATCCCTGGGTCAGGAATACCCCAGGAGAAAGAAATGGCAAACCACTCCAGTATTCTTGCCTGGAAACCCCATGGACAGAAGAGCCTGGCAGGCTATAGTCCATGGGGTTGTAAGAGTCAGACATGGCTTGACAACTAAACCCACCTACCTACCTAGTTTAATGAATGCAAGGCTGGAGCTAAAGTTCTGATTGTTAGGGCTCATGTGACATAGTTAAACACATCCTGATAGAAAACCTTGCTAGATGAACATATACCTTGCAAAGGGATAGACTCCCAATACATTCACTTTCACCAACCTAAGAAACACGTCTAAATATTTTGAACATGTCTAAATTGTATTTGTACTGTACAATACAGCAGACCTGCCCCGTGCTTAATGATCTTCATGATATAAGATTTCCTTATTGAGAAAGCTGCAAAAACATAGTTTCAAAAATATAATACAACATAATATAGTGATTTGACGGGTAGACTTAATCCTGTATACATTGCTACATATTTTCTATAGATATTTTCCATAATTGATTCCAGCTAGTGCTTTATTAAGACAATGAGAGAAAGTCTAATTTAATGTGTGATAAATACATTTCCCTGGTGATATGCATTTTGTAGTCTATATTATGTAATACATCTGACAGATCAGTGATAATTCAGTTTACCTTAGAAATGCATGACAAATGAAAACAATTATAGACTTGAAATTTGTATTTACCTACTCCTTTTTCAATTTATAAATAACAATCTATAGAAGTTTCTGTTAAGATATTTATTTAGTGTCAATAGCTTAGTGAAAATTATTTTAGAAATAACATGATAGGGGTTATAAATAATCATACAATAGCAAAATAAATTGTATATGGATTATTATAGACCCTCATGTATCAATTTGGAATATGCAAATTGATATTTAAAATATCTTAAAACCCATTTAAAAGATGTTTAATTTATATCAAATAAAAACTTATAGTAATCCATATTATACTGATGTTTAGATTCCCCCATATACTACATGGGCTTAGTCAAAGAAAGAAGCTATTTTCACTCTAGGTTTTAAAAACAAAGAGGATTCAGTCTTTATTTTTAAATTGAAATAAATAAATAAATAACTCCTGATTTTCACTGGTGTGACATGGGAAGGATAACAGCTCCTTTACCTCTAACATTCCAGGACATAGAAAACATGCTGTTCTTCAAATGCTTTCTGACTTAATAAATTACCATTGGAAATTAATTTTAATTCAAAATTCTACCAAATACCCTAAAAAGGATGCAGTTAAGGGGCAGGTGTCAGTTCCTTTCACCTCTGGTCTATTATATGTGGAAATTGGTAAGGTTTTTAAAGTAGAAGATTATCAAATAATCTGTGGTGAATGAAACCTAAGTATTATTTTTGAGAGTGAAAAGCAAAGACTAAAAATGGGGATCCAACCATTATTTCTTTGAGGTGCCTCAAGTGCAGACATGCAAGATTTTTTTTCCTAGCTTTCCAGAACCTATTCTGCATCCACATGAAGGATTTTATGAGTCTGTAAGTTGTAAACATATTCACTCAATATTTATTTATTTATCTATTATGATCAGTTATTAACTCTATTTCCAGCCCCTTTTTCCTCCCTAGAGAAGTTGTGGGGGAAGATCCCATGCTTCTAATCATGACTTGGGCTTTGTTTTGATCACCTCCCCATCTAGAAGCTTTCCAAGAGCCCTACCAGAGTCACCTCATTAAAACAAAAGATGCCCCTATTGCTCTACCACTTAGGAATTTACAAGGTTTTAAGAGCTTTATGTAGGGAACTGGGAATAAAGATCAAATATAAATGTTTCTTATTATAAATTGCCATAGCACAATATATATTTATTGTCTGATTTGTACTTCTTTCTTACATGTGCTGTCTAGCATGCCTTCATTTTTTGAAAATGTTAACTCATATATTTTCACCCATTTTTCTATATCTGCCACCCCAGCAACCAACAATCTATTCCTGTATCTATGAACTTGGATTTTTTTTTAAACTCATCATATAAAAGAGGTCAAGTGGAGTTAGTCTTATTCTGTCTCACTAATTTGTCTTAGCATACTTCCCTCAAGGTCCATCCTTTTACGTAGGGAAAGATTTAAATATTCTTTTATTGCTGAAAAATATTCAATGATAAACATATATATATGTATATGTGTGTATATATATATATATATATAGAAAGAGAGAGAGAGAGAGAAACCCAAGTAAGACAATAGGTGTTGCAAGAGGGCAGACACACTGAAACCACAATCACAAAAACTATTCAGTCTGATCACACAGACCACAGCCTTGTCTAACTCAATGAAACTAAGCCATGCCATGTGGGGCCACCCAAGACAGGAGGGTCATGGTGGAGAGGTCTGACAGAATGTGGTCCACTGGAGAAGGGAATGGCAAACCACTTCAGTATTCTTTCCTTGAGAATCCAATTAACAGTATGAAAAGGCAAAATGATAGGATACTGAAAGAGGAACTCCCCAGGTCGGTAGGTGCCCAATATGCTACTGGAGATCAGTGGAGAAATAACTTCAGAAAGAATGAAGGGATGGAGCCAAAGCAAAAACAATACCCAGTTGTGGATGTGACTGGTGATAAAAGCAAGGTCCGATGCTGTAAAGAGCAATATTGCATAGGAACCTGGAATGTTAGGTCCATGAATCAAGGCAAATTGGAAGTGGTCAAACAAGAGATGGCAAGAGTGAATGTCAACATTCTAAGAATTAGAGAAGTAAAATAGTATGAAATGGATGGATTTAACTCAGATGACCATTATATCTACTACTGAGGGCAGAAATTCCTTAGAAGAAATGGAGTAGCTATCATGGTCAACAAAAGATTCTGATATGCAGTACTTGGGTGCAATCTCAGAAATGACAGAATGATCTTTGTTCATTGTGAAGGCAAACCATTTGATATCACAGCAATCCAAGCCTATACCCCAACCAGCAATATTGAAGAATCTGAATTTGAACGGTTCTATGAAGATCTACAAGACCTTTTAGTACTAACACCCCAAAAAGATGTCCTTTTCATTATAGGGGACTGGAATGCAAAAGTAGGAAGTCAAGAAACACCTGGAGTAACAGGTAAATTTGGCCTTGGATACAGAATGAAGCAGGGCAAAGGCTGATATAGTTTTGCCAAGAGAACGCACTGGTCATAGCAAACACCCTCTTCCAATAGCACAAGGGAAGACTCTACACATGGACATCACCAGATGGTCAACAACGAAATCAGATTGATTATATTCTTTGCAGCCAAAGATGGAGAAGCTCTATACAGTCAGCAAAAATAAGACCGGAAGCTGACTGTGGCTCAGATCATGAACTCCTTATTGACAAATTCAAACTTCATTTGAAGAAAGTAAGAAAAACCACTAGACCATTCAGGTTATGACCTAAATCAAATCCCTTATGATTATACAGTGGAAGTGAGAAATAGATTTAAGGGACTAGATCTGATAGATAGAGTGCCTGATGAACTATGGATGGAGGTTTGTGACATTGTACCGGAGACAGGGATCAAGAACATCCCCATGGAAAAGAAATGCAAAAAAGCAAAATGGCTGTCTGGGGAAGCCTTACAAATAGCTCTGAAATGAAAAGAAGAAAAAAGCAAAGGAGAAAAAGAAAGATATTCACATCTGAATGCATATTTCCCGAGAATAGCAAGGAGATATAAGAAAGCCTTCCTCAGTGGTCAATGCAAAGAAACAGAGGAAAAGAATGGGATGGGNAAAAAGCAAAATGGCTGTCTGGGGAAGCCTTACAAATAGCTCTGAAATGAAAAGAAGAAAAAAGCAAAGGAGAAAAAGAAAGATATTCACATCTGAATGCATATTTCCCGAGAATAGCAAGGAGATATAAGAAAGCCTTCCTCAGTGGTCAATGCAAAGAAACAGAGGAAAAGAATGGGATGGGAAAGACTAGAGATCTCTTCAAGAAAATTAGATCTACCAAGGGAATATTTCATGCAAAGATGGGATTAATAAAGGATAGAAATGGGATGGACCTAACAGAAGCAGATGATATTAAGAAGAGGTGGCAAGAATACACAGAGGAACTGTACAAAAAAGATCTTCATGACCTGGATAATCACGATGGTGTGATCACTCATCTAGAGCCAGACATCCTGGAATGTGAAGTCAAGTGGGCCTTAGAAAGCATCACTACGAACAAAGCTAGTGGAGGTGATGGAATTCCAGTTGAGCTATTTCAAATCCTGAAAGATGATGCTGTGAAAGTGCTGCACTCAATATGCCAGCAAATTTGGAAAACTCAGCAGTGGCCACAGGACTGGAAAAGGTCAGTTTTCATTCCAATCCCAAAGAAAGGCAATGCCAAAGAATGCTCAAACTACCGCACAATTGCACTCATCTCACATGCTAGTAAAGTAATGCTCAAAATTCTCCAAGCCAGGCTTCAGCAATACGTGAACCGTGAACTTCCAGATGTTCAAGCTGGTTTTAGAAAAGGCAGAGGAACCAGAGATCAAATTGCCAACATCCACTGGATCATGGAAAAAGCAAGAGAATTTCAGAAAAACATATACTTCTGCTTTATTGACTATGCCAAAGCCTTTGACTGTGTGGATCACAATAAACTGTGCAAGATTTTGAAAGAGATGGGAATACCAGACCAGTTGACCTGCCTCTTGAGAAACCTATATGCAGGTCAGGAAGCAACAGTTAGAACTGGACATGGAACAACAGAATGGTTCCAAATAGGAAAAGGAGTACATCAAGGCTGTGTATTGTCACTCTGCTTATTTAACTTACATGCAGAGTACATCATGAGAAACGCTGGACTGAAAGAAGCACAAGCTGGAATCAAGATTGCCAGGAGAAATATCAATAACCTTAGATATGCAGATGACACCACCCTTATGGCAGAAAGTGAAGAGGAACTAAAAAGCCTCTTGATGAAAATGAAAGTGGAGAGTGAAAAAGTTGGCTTAAAGCTTAAAATTCAGAAAACTAAGATCATGGCATCTAGTCTCATCACCTCATGGGAAATAGATGGGGAAACAGTGGAAGCAGTGTCAGACTTTAATTTTTTGGACTCCAAAATCACTGCAGATGGTGATTGTAGCCATGAACTTATAAGACGCTTAATCCTTGCAAGGAAAGTTATGACCAACCTAAGTAGCATATTAAAAAGCAGAGACATTACTATGCCGACAAAGATCCANGGAAACAGTGGAAGCAGTGTCAGACTTTAATTTTTTGGACTCCAAAATCACTGCAGATGGTGATTGTAGCCATGAACTTATAAGACGCTTAATCCTTGCAAGGAAAGTTATGACCAACCTAAGTAGCATATTAAAAAGCAGAGACATTACTATGCCGACAAAGATCCATCTAGTCAAAGCTATGGTTTTTCCGGTGGTCATGTATGGATGTGAGAGTTGGACTGTGAAGAAAGCTGAGTGCCAAAGAATTGATGCTTTTGAACTGTGGTATTGGAGAAGACTATTGAGAGTCCTTGGACTGCAAGGAGTTCCAACCAGTACATTCTAAAGAGATCAGTCCTGGGTGGTCTTTAGAAGGAATGATGCTAAAGCTGAAACTCCAATACTTTGGCCTCCTCATTCTAAGAGTTGACTAATTGGAAAAGACTCTGATGCTGGGAGGGATTGAAGGCAGGAAGAAAAGTGGATGAACAGAGGATGAGATGGCTGGATGGCAAGTATTCTTTGCCTCTACTTAGTAGATCTTTCCTCTCTTCGGAGAAAAATGACAAAGTTCAAAGTTTAGTAGGGTATATAAATAAATACAAATATATGTGTGTGGACTTCATAAATGTAACTCAGTAAAATTTTGTGTGGGTTATATTACTGAAGGCATTGATGTGTGACTTCTGATTCCTCACACAATATTTGATTTAAACAATATTTAATTTTAAAGAATTTGCTATTCTTCAATATACTCTCTACTTTTAATATTCAAAATAAACTATTACAAAGACAACTGTAGATTACATAGACATCCCAATTATATTAAGGATACTCTAAATGAGCTTCTTGATAAAGGGAAAGAGGAGAGTAAAAATGGTGGCTGAAAACTCAACATTCAAAAAACTAAGATTGAATCATCCAGGCCTATCATTTCATGGGGAGAGGAAAAAATGGAAACAGTGACAGACTTTATTTTCTTGAGCTCCAAAATCACTGCAGATGGTGACTGCAGTCATGAAATTAAAAGATACTTGCTCCTTGGAAGAAAAGCAGTGAAAAACCTAGACAGCATATTAAAAAAGGAGAGCAACACTTTGCAACAAAAACACCTTGCAACAAAGGTCCATCTAGTCAAAGCTATAGTTTCTCCAGTAGTCATGTACAGATGTGAGAATTGGAACATAAAGAAGGCTGAGCACCAAATAATTGATGCTTTCAAACTGTGGTGCTGTAGAAGACTCTTGAAATTTCCTTGGAGTGCAAGGAGATCAAACCAGTCACTCTTAAAGGAAATCAACCCTGAATACTCAGTGGAAGGACTGAAGCTGAAGCTGAAGCTCCAAATCTTTGGCCACCTCATTCGAAGAGCTGACTCACTGTAAAAACCCCTGATACCAGGAAAGACTAAGGGCAGGAGGAGAAGGGGAGACAGAGAATGAGATGATTGGGTGGCATCAATGACTCAATGGACATGAGTTTGAGCAAGCTCCAAGAGTTGGTGATGGACAGCGAAGCCTGGCAAGTTGCAGTCCATGGAGTTGCAAAGAATCAGACACGACTGAGTGACTGAACTGACTGACACTGGAGAGCAAACCTTTTGCTTCATCAACACAGAACACTTTCTTAGAGGAGCAGAATATTAGAAACAGCTGAAACAGGATGTAATTTATTTACTAAGTTGTATATGTCTTAACATATAGGTTATATATAAAATAAACAGTTGAACTCCATGAAAGGAAGAAAGATAATACTCCTGGAATTTCAGATATCCTCTAACTGAGAAGGCATTTGGGAAAATTAACTTCTCTCTATGGAAATATTTGTTGATCTCTTTATACAAATTAATCAGTTTATTCCCCACTTAATAGCCAATCCACAGCAAATATATCCCTATAAATACATACTTATATCTTCCATGTAACATTAACTAACCTCTTAAGAACTTTAATGACCTGCCAGCTGTCTACTCTGTCACATACATAAATGCCTCCTTTTGCGATGTTATAACCATCACAACATAGAAGTATTCTTTTCAGCTTTCAAAATATTTGTTAGTTGTTTATTGTGTACAAAGATTCTAAAAAATTCCTTCTCCCAACAACAACAATAATAAAAAAAAGGTTGCATTGAAGGGATCTAGTGATTCACAAAAAGTTTAAGATAGATAACTTAAACCAGCTTTTAGGAAAGGTCCTCTGGTGTATAGAATTTGGTCTGTATTATGGGGGCAACAGAATCAGGATAATATCAATAGGAAGCACGGAACACAACGAAAATAAATCGACTGCAGCTGTTGTAACAGTAATGGTGACAGGAGGAGGGCACCAAGACTCCTAGTAATGAAGACAATAGATTCCATCTTTAAAAACAGGAAAGCTTAGCTGTATTTTACTTATTCTCTAACCTCAACAAACTATGTCTATTGACATGTATATCGTCTCTATTATTAATTGATTGATATGACTCCTTTACAACATTGCTTCCTAATCTCTTGCATCATTCTCTTTCTCAGCTAGATTTTTAGATAATATGTTTACACATGGATGCACAACACAAACTAAAGTGAAAGTGTCGGTTGCTCAGTCATTCCAACTCTATATGACGATATGGACTGTAGTCCAGCAGTCTTCTCTGTCCATGGCATTCTTCAGGCAAGATTACTGGAGTGGGTAGTCATTCTTTTTTCCAGGGTATCTTCCTGACCCAAGGATTGAATCCATGTCTTCTGCATTGCATTCTTTGCCATCTGAGCCACAAAGGAAGCCCCCACACAAACTGAGGCTTACTGATTAAAACTTTAAGCTAATATTGACTTTTACATTATGGTTACATATAGATTTTGCTTATTAAAAACGCTAAGGAAACAAAATTCATGTGGGTAAAGTAAAAAATACAGAGAAATAGACACAGGTTACCTGGAAAGTAACCTGAGTTTCAGTGCTGTCTCATAAATATTCTTTTAGACATTTTTGAGTACATTTAAAAAAATAATTTTTACTTGAATTTGAAAGGCATAGTGTGAATTTGCTTTGCTACAGCAGCTCTATGGACTTAATTATATTTTACTTAAGCTATTATTAACTTACTTTGTACTGCATGAATCTCCACCTTTGTAGCAGACAGAAATAGGTAGTTGAGGCATGGATTGAGAGAATGGGAATGAAAAGACTCTGATTTAACTTTTGCCACAGACAGGTCACATGTGAACACAGTATTTGAATATCATTCATAGGAAAAGTATATTGTTGAATCTGTAATTACCTGTATTTTTACAAAAGACTAATTGTCATCACATAGCAGAGAAAACTGAATGTCTATTATATGTAGGAAGAAATACAGAATCTTTGCATATATCCTCATATTCTGGGGGCACATATATTTATAGAAAATAATTTTATATGTTTTGGTTTAATCTCTGGCTACATTTCTGGATGTTCAGGCCTCATGTTGGCATTTATCTTTCAGCCACAAAGTGATAAAAATGCATTGGAGTCAGAATGTTCCCACTTCCTGGCCTTGAGAAAAGGTAATGTCTGTTCTTTTCCAGGTTTCAGTCTTCCCCATGATGTTTTGTGATATCCTCTCTTTGTCTTGCCTACTGATTTAATTGGGCCAAAGTGAGGTAATCTTGGGTCTTTGTACAATGTTCTAAACATGTTCTTGTTCTGAGGGACTTTTATCCCAATTTGACTCCACTTCCTCCAAATATTTATGGTAGCTCAGTTGGTAAAATATCTGCTTGCAATACAGGAGACCAGGGTTCAATCCCCAGGATGGAAAGATGCCCTGGAGAAGTAAATGGCAACTCACTACAATATTCTTGCCTGGTTACAGTGCATGAGGTTGCAAGGGTCTGAGACAACTTAGCGACTAAACCCCCTCTTATTTATAACTTTTAGGGAAGCTTCCAACCTTGTCTTGAGTAATGGATTAGTAGAGTCAATGCTTCTATTAGCTACTCCAGTCTGATTCTCCAGTGTGATATGGCTGCTGTTGGTGTTTATTTTTATCCTGACTTTTTTCAGGGGCAGCTGTAAACGCCACCATTTCAACAAAAGCTTGTTCTGGTTCCATATTCTTTGCTGTTACTACATCTCTGGGTTACTTAATATCAACAGTACTACTTCTGTTCTCATATCTGACACCACAGTTGTGAATCTTGGTCCCCTTATTCTGATATAAGTTGTGGTGGAGCTCTGGTTTGATTATTTCCTCTGCATTGGCTTTCTCTGGATACTATCTCTATTCTCTGATAGTATACAGCTCTATGCCGTATGTGGGCTATAGCTTCTTAGGTTAGTGTGTGGTGTGTGTGTGTGTGTGTGTGTGTGTGTGTGTGTGTGTGTGTGTGAAAGGGAGAGAGAGAGGGAGCTCAGTCACTTCAGTCGTGTTCGACTCTTTGACACCCCATGGACTGTAGCTTGCCAAGCTCCTTTGTCCATGGAATTTTCCAGGCAAGAATATTATAGTGGATTTCCATTTCCTCTGCCAGGGGATCTTCCCAACCCAGGAATCAAACCCCTGTTTCTGTGTCTCTTGCATTGGTAGGTGGATTCTTTTCTTTTTTTTCCATTTTTTGAGATTTTCATCAAGGAGGTTTATTGCAGTATTATTTCTAATGGGCAGGTGGATTCTTTACCACTGCGCCAGTTCACCAAATAGTCCTAAGTTCTTAGAACATCACCCAAGATGGTGTTAAATGTAGGGAAAACAGGGAAAAATAAGAGAATACCCCAGCCCTCAAGGAACTATTCATTTGGCTGGGCAGAGGGAAGGGGCTCGCAAATAGTAGTGATCCTTAATAGTACTGATAATTTCATTATTGTTTTTACTCCAGCCTGCTCCAGCACTCTCCTTTGCTGTTGGGTAATCTACAGAGAACCATTGTGAATCCTGCAGAGACTTTTGGAATGTTTTATAAGTTACTAAAAATAGGTCCTGTATTTTGATCTCTCCAGCAGATCATTAGTTTTTCATCTAGGACTGCTTCCCTATTGTAAATGCTACAAAGTATTGACAGCATGCTCTTCTCTGCTGAAAAGTGGACATTATTAGGCTCTAAATGCTAAAACAGACCTTGCTCTCTCTGCATCTATCAAGTTTCTTTTTGACATGCTCTTGTCACGTAAAAAAATCAATCCATTCATTAGTTTTTTTTTTTTTGCAAACATTAAAAGCCACAAGAAGAGGTGTGTTTTTAAACAATCAAAATGGAAATTAAAAACAGGTCCATAAAATTTCAAACTGCTGATTCTCTTTCTAGATATTGATTAAAGAATTATGATTCTTACCTTGTGTTTACATGAGGGACACACTCTTTTTAAATATTTTACTCATTTGTGGAATAAAAATAGGAATCCTAAGCTGCAGCAAAGAACAGACTTTACATTTTAATTAGTATCCAAAGCATAGAGCATCCTTAACTTTTTGAGAATAGTAATAGCATCAGATGAATTCTTCATTATCTCTAACTTACTCTCAAATAACAAACATGTATTCAAGTCAGGAAATTTTCTCAATTCTTGGCTCTGAGTTTATCTATTATACTTTCCATACAAAAATTGTTGTTCATGAATTTTTATGAAAGCATCTTAACAATATATTATAACTGAGTCTATATGAACTCAGTGAATTGGGGAATTGTCACACCAGATATAATGCAGATTGCATAATACTTCCAACTAAGAAACCTGACTATTTCAGATCAATAGACTTTTGGCTTGAACTGCAAAGAATTTTCCAACACACTGTTTGGTGAGTATGGGCATGATCTTAATCAGTCTTATCATACCTGGTTTCAAAATGTCAATGCTTCTAAGTATTTAATAATTAAATATGGATAATAAAACATTCCCGGACATTAACATGGTATGCTGGACTGTAAAATTCACAATAAAGACACTAAAAACTTAAGGTGACAGTCAATAGCCAGATGTCTTCTGTGATGTTCTGAAATACACATGAAAGATTTTATTAATTTTACCACCATCTGGGATATAGTTGAAAATTAGCATCTATGGGCAGTTAAATCCAGATATAGTCTGGATTTCACAATGTGTTCTTCTCCAACTTCTGTTATTTTTCTCTTTGGTGATAGTATGCAGCATCATTTCAATCTTTTCCATGTGCATGCAGAAATAAGATACTTGCCTTTTGACAGGACAATATTATAAAAAGTACTCCAAATTGAAATGAGAAAACACTTTTATATTATCCTTGGTGGTAACTTATTTTTATACAAAGTTTAGCTCATTTTTTAATGAAACCTATTGTTATATACTTTCAACAATTAACATTGGTTTGATTTCATCTTCACTAGCACCTGAAATGTTTTATATATAATTTTCAAATTAAAAAAGCAAGGAACAATTTTGCAAAATAAGTGTACATCCAGAGAAGTAGACAAATCTTTTAAATGATGTTTTGCCCTTGGATAAACAGATCAGCTTTGCTTAAGTATAATACAGTTTCTCCCCTGTGAATTTAAGGTAGTGTATCTTCAAATGGTATTTGCTCTACCAGCCTGGGGATTGGCACACTATGACCCCTGGGCCAAATCCAGCTCACATTTTTTTCAATTTCCCTTGCATTAAGTTGCTTTGTTTCATTACATTTTAAATAGTTACAAAAATAAATATGCAAATAAATAAACACATAATTATTAAGCAGACTATGTGACAGAAACTATGTAAGAGCAAAGATATTTACCATTTTTGCATATATTATGAACATTCTTTGCAACCTAAGATATTTATCTTTGCCACTAAGCAGAAAGTTTGCCAAACTCAACAGCTAGGTTGCAAGTTAATATAGAGACTTGGGTCTGTTATTTTCAACACTGACACTTGATTGCAGTAATTTTACAAATATAAGAACTATATCAATACACCTAAATCACCCTTCATTAAATATGGTAGAGCTCTTAGTTGAAAGTGAAAGTGAAAGGTGCTCAGTAGTGCAACCTCTTAGACTATGCAGTCCATGGAATTTTCCAGGCCAGAATATTGGAGTGGGTAGCATTTTCCTTCTCCAGGGATCTTCCCAACTCAGGGATTGAACCCAGGTCTCCCACATTGCAGGAGGATTCTTAACCAGCTGAGCCACAAGGGAAGCCCATTTCTTAGTTGACTAGTGCTAAAAGGCCAAAATCTAACTGGCTAATACATCAAAGCACTGGTGATACTTAGTGTAGATGGTTGGGAACATATGTTAATGGTGAATATTAAGCTATTTTACTTAACTTACTTTTTTCTAACCCTAAAGGAAGTAGACATATTTCTTTCTGAATTTAATAATAAAATTTTTTAATGTCTTTGAATTTTATTTTTTAAAATAAAGTTATTTATTTTAATTGGAGGTTAATTCCTTTACAATATTGTATTGACTTTGCCATATATCAACGTGTATCCACCACAGGGATACACGTGCTCCCCATCATGAACCCCCCTCCCTCCTCCCTCCCCATACCATCCCTCTGGGTCGTCCCAGTGCTATTATCTCATTTAATATTCAGAAAGATCCTGGATTTCCCTGTTTTGTTTATAAGATTTACATAAAGTCATATGCTACACAGTAATAATCTGTATTAATAAGTTTCCTGTCCCCAAAACCCATGCCTCTTCCTCTACATAGGGTCACCTCTCATTAGGAGAAAAACAGATTTAAAATAATAGCAAAATATAAAGAAAATTCTAAAACCATTTTATCATAGGAAGGAAAAGAGTGTTCTTATGCACGTAAAAATAGTAAAAATCTTACCAGCCTCAAATAAACAAGTAGATTGCAAGTTTAAATAGTTTAGTCCATTATCATTTTCTTTGAGTTAAATTATCAGTAAATATAAATAGAAGTTAAGGCAATTGTCATAGTATTTTATTAGCACTAGATTATAAAATAGCTGTCTCTTTTTAAAATACACTAGTTTAGAATGGTTATTGTGAAACTGTGTCTTGTATGTGTCTACTCTCAGGTGGAAGAGAAAATAAGCGTTAGATGTTGTCATATCCCATGATAAAATCAAGATGGTTGTGAAAGTAAACAATAAAAAAATTGCATAGCTCTTCTAATATCTTATAAAGCCAAAATAATAGAGACTAAAAATACTGGTGGTATGAAATTCACACTTTTCCTTCAATCTTCATTTTATTTTTTGCTAATCACCTTAAATTTAGTAGAGTGGACATGTATCAATTATTTCAAATTATAAATGCAATATGTTTAGTAAATTGTAAGAGGTTACATTTCCTCACTGATATTCAAAAGTTACGGTATTTCTGAGTCATGTAGACATTCTTTTTACCACAACCATTAGTGTTGGGTTCTAAAACTATAGCTTTATTACTCTATTAAAATCTTTTATTCTACCTTATATAATGTGGAGCACTCTGGCTTTCCCTGTGGCATAGAATCTTCCACATTTAGGTTTTTATAACCTCACTGAATAAAACACTCTCCAAGTTGCCAATTATTATAAATATAAAACTGTAGGTATCAATGGCAAATACACTTGATGGAATAAACTATTTTTAATATGCTATTATATGTATCATATTAATATTAATCAATGATTGCATTGATATTAATATTAATATTAATTGATAGAATTATGCATGAATTCCAAGCACATTTCCTGAAATTAAGGTAAATTTTGTCTCATGGACCAGCTCACAAGGAGATCAGATTACGAAAAATAGATTTTATCTGTGATCTGAGGGTATTCATCATGAATTTCATACTAAGGGAATTTATGATCTTATATTTCAATTTTGGATTAAGGAAAAAGGACATTAAGAGAAAATTAAGAGAAAATATCATATTCACAAACTTAATCACATAGTATTTGCCATGTAATCAAATATTTCATATATACAACCTAAATTATTTTTTCAAATTTTAAATTTGAAAGCCAAGGCAGAAAGTGCTAGTCAATTCCCAAGCAAGTTCAAGTGCATCGATTCCTTTCTGTGACTTATTTGACCCATAAAGACCTTCTTAGCTGAGCACAGCATAAGCATTGCTTTGACTTTCCCATCTCAGTGGAGATTAAATGATAGGATTCTATCATTGTAGTAATAGTAGAGAATCAACCCTGGTGGAGATTTGGGGCAATTATTCAGTCTTTCTAAGAATAACAGTTCTGCTATTGCACATGACTTTGGCTTAATTTTCTTACTTTTAAATGGAAAGAGAAAATTATGACCTAAATAATTAAGTAATATCCCTAAAAGACTTATCTTCTCAGGGAAAACATAAAGCAGAATAAACGTGTTTAATTATAGTTCAGTCATGCCTAAACTATCATAGCCTGCTTCTATTTTATTTTTTTATTTAACTGCATATTGCGCAAAATTATGGCAAATAAATACAGTGAGGATTCCAAATATTCCTCATACACCAAATGATACATTATTTTGAAGAGACTGGCAATTTAGAAATTCAGAAAAAATAATTATATGTTTAAAGTAACAATAAGTTTAATTATCCTACAAGCATATTTTCTAAAGATTTCACTCAAGGTGTAAGGGGAGTCTCCATTTTCTTAGCCTTCAGTGTTTTATCTCTTGAAGAGAATGGACATCCTTCTACCACTCACAGATGAGTCCACCTCACCAGCAGCAGCTCATCCGAGAAGGCTGGTCATGGCCATGCCCTGACCCTTAGAAGATGAGCCCAAGCATTAGGAGTGTGTTCGAAGCTCAGTCCTGTCATTTACCCACAACAGAATCTCAGGCACAAGTAGTTCACTAGCTGAGCTTCAGTTTTCTCATTTGTAAAACAGGCTCGAAAATATAACACTCATAATATTATGGTCTGAGAATCAATAAAATGGCTCATGAAATATTTAGGTTAACACTTGTTACAGAATATGCACCTAATTCAAAAATGTTGTCTATTATTATTATTATTATTTACTAGCTTCTTTCCATATACAACTACTACTACTACTAAGTCACTTCAAACGTTTCCGACTCTGTGCGACCCAGTAGACGGCAGCCCACCAGGCTCCTCCGTCCCTGGGATTCTCCAGGCAAGAACACTGGAGTGGGATGACGTTTCCTTCTCCAATGCGTAAAAGTGAAAAGTGAAAGTGAAGTTGCTCAGTTGTGTCCAACCCTCAGCGACCCCATGGACTGCAGCCTTCCAGGCTCTTCCGTCCATGGGATTTTCCAGGCAAGAATACTGGAGTATTATTTCTATATACATCTGGATATATAAAAATTCAATCCAAATAGTGCTTATTTCTATGTCGAACTTTCCACCCACGAGCCTGAACCTCACTTCTGAGACTGTCCTTGCTATCACTTCTTTCCATTTTCCTTTCAATACTCACAATGATATTACAGCATAACATGTTTAAGAGTCCAGTCAAATTCCGTATTTAAGCAACTCCACTTTGGATAAATATACATACCTCCCATCACAGTATATTCTACGATACTATCATTTAGTTCTTAAATATTAATAATATCACTGGCTGTTTTTCACTTCTTTTTTATAATAAATCTAGTGTGCAGAATATTATTGGGCAAATAATAGATAATATATATTAGATAAATAAATTACTTTTTTTTTTAATTGTACAGCTACTAGACAACTAAAACTTCCCTTTTTTTGGTCCTTTACTGTCAATCAATACTGTACAGAGAAAACAATGGTGTATAGCTTTTTCTAGATATAAGATATTTACTCAGTCATGTCCAACTCTTTGTGACCCCATGGACTGTACCCTGCCAGGATCCTCTGTCCATGGAATTCTCCAGCCAAGAACACTGGAGTGGGTAGCCATTCCCTTCTCCAAGGGATCTTTCCAACCAAGGAATAGAAACTGGGTCTTCTTCATTGAAAGCTGTTTCTTTACTGTCTGAGCCACCAAGGGAAACCTGGTGGATATGCCTTTATAAATCAAACATGCCAGTTAATTGACACAATCTTTTAATTAAACTAAGCTGAGACTCTTCTACAGTCACAGTAGCATAAGTTCAGTTTAGTTCAGTTCAGTCACTCAGTTATGTCTGATTCTTTGCAGCTCCCATGAATTGCAGCATGCCAGGCCTCCCTGTCCATCACCAACTCCTAGAGTTTAATCAAACTCATGTCCATTGAATCGGTGATGCCATCTAGCCATCTCATACTCTGTTGTCCCCTTCTCCTCCTGCCCCCAATCTCTCCCAGCATCAGAATCTTTTCCAATGTGTCAGCTCTTTGCATGAGATAGCCAAAGTATTGCAGTTTCAGCTTTAGCATCAGTCCTTCTAATGAACACCCAGGACTGATCTCCTTTAGAATGGACTGGTTGGAATTCCTTGCAGTCCAAGGGACTCTCAAGAGTCCTCTCCAACACCACAGTTCAAAAGCATCAATTCTCTAGTGCTCAGCCTTCTTCACAGTCCAACCCTCACATCCATACATAAAAACCATAGCCTTGACTAGATGGACCTTTATTGGTAAAGTAATGTCTCTGCTTTTTAATATGCTACCTAGGTTGGTTATAGCTTTCCTTCCAAGAAGTAAGCGTAAGTACTGAAACTTTATTATTGTCTTAGCATAGTGTGTGTATGTGTGCTAAGTTGCTTCAGTCATGTCCAGCTCTTTGCAATTCTATGTCTGTAGCCTGCCAGGCTCCTCTGTCCATGGGTTTCTCCAGGCAAGAATACTGGAGTGGGTTGCCATGCCCTCCTTCTGGGATCTTCTAGATCCAGGGATCGAACATGCATCTCTTAGTTCTCCTGCATTGGCAGGCAGGTTCCTTAGCACTAGTGTCACCTGGGAAATCCCTTAGCACAATGCTCCATATGCAATAGGAATTTAGTTCAATTAAATTCCTTATCTTGTAACTTAGATAAAGAAATCTTCCTTCTAGGTGATGTGTAATCCTCCCAAATATTCTTTGTCACAACTAAATTCTGTCAAACATGACAATTTTAAATAGCATCAAATGGCCTAAGGACCTCTTTGGGGTTGAATAAAATAAAATGCTAGAGATATGTTTATTCCAGGACTTGGTAACATTAAAAAATATTTTCAAACAATAAAATATGTGATGAAAGTCCCCATCAACTTTGGAAAATATATTTTAATAATAGTAGTAAAAATTATACTATCTTAAAAATTATAATTCTGAGATGTTATCCTAAGGACATTTTAAGAAAGAAAAAATTACATGAACAAAGATGTTAATCACCATCGTATCAAAAATAGTGAAATGCTGGAAAAAATAGCTTTATTTAAATGACTATTTGTAAACTGATAGAATATTATATGGTATTTAAAATTATAACTGAGTAATATATCATATGAAATATGCTTAAGTACAACTTCAGGCAGAATAAAGCAAAGCACAAAATTATATGTTCTCTCTGATTAAAAGTACTCAGGTTATTTGTTCAGTATATAAAGTGTAAAATAATTTTTTTCCAATTTCAAACATTGCCAAATTTTCAGATGTCAATTTTCCCACTAGAAAGATGATTGGTATGCTGAATCTGGTAACATGGATGGCTTGTAAAGAGTAATCTGACTCATTCTTCTATGTCCTATTGAGAGGTGTTAGATCCCTGGGTTGAGAGAGTTCCCTGTAGAAGTGAATGGCTATCCACTCCAGTATTCTTTCCTGGAGAATTCCATGGACAGAGGAGTCGATAGTTTACAGCCCATTAGGTCTCAGTGACTCAGCTTCTCTTGCTAATAGAACAAACAATGAAAGTTTTTTTTATAAGCAATCAGCTGAAAATCAACTTGCCCAAAGGGTCCATATCTTTACATTTACTGGTAACAGATTTAAATTTTTTAGAGATTTGTTTATTTCCTTCCCCCAAGGAGTTTAAAGTAATGCACTGAGATAAAAAAAATTATATGTATATATACATATTTTTTTCATGATGTGATTGCAGTGCTGTTCATATTAAGAGGATGTAACTTGCAATTAACAAATAAACCTAGATATGACAAAACTATCTTGGAAGCAATGAGTCCTCATAATCAAAGATGCTGGTTATCCATGGAGTGCTTTTGGAAGAAGCTAGTCTCTTCTCTGAAAGGTATAAATTAAAATTATGACAGTCAAGCAAAAGTTCTTCACGAGTCAGAACACTTGGGTTTTGTAAATTTAATCATTCCACATTTTAAATAATAAATATAGAGTTCTACTCCTACATCACACCAGTGGTAAAATAATTCACCAGCTAATGCAAGAGATGCAGGAGATGTGGTTTCATCTTTGGGACCAGAAGATCCCCAGAGGAGGAAATGGTACCTCTAATCTAGTATTCTTGCCTGGAAAACTTCATGGGCAGAGGGGCCTGGTGTGTCCAAAGAGTCACAAAGAGTTGGACATGAGTGAGCGGGTATTGCACACACACACACGCACATACAATAATAATGGATAATGGCTAACCTTTCTTAACCTCCTCTCCTTTTATTTTTGTTATTCACCAGCATGTAAGTACCTTCCAAGTATTATCATATTTCAACTTCACAAGATCTTATTAAAATCAGTAATATTTTTATATTCTTTTTAATTAGATGGAATCTGAGATTTAGAGAGAATAAATAACTTGCATAATATTACACAGTTTCAGAAAGCCAGGAGAACATTGTATGTTGAAGCATTTGTTACTATTTGCGATATATCATCTTCATCAACAAACAGGCTAGATTCAACAGTACAGTAAAAATGTACTTAGATCAAAGAATAAGAACTCATTTTAGTAAAGGATATTTGTTCCAAAATTCTTAAGAAAAATATCAGAATCCAAAAATGAGATCACTGGTATCGCATTTGTTTTATTTTTAACAAAGTGTTATCTATGAACATAATTATCTTTTAGATTGGTAAGTCTTGGGCCATGTATAAAACCTTTGCAGAAATGAAAGAATAAATTTAGAATATAGAAATCTTTTCCATCATGATGATTTCATCTTTTCCTGCAGAATATCTAAACTTGTAAAACTGAGAGAAGTCAAAGAAATGTCAACTTATTAGGCTAGCATAACTAAAAAGTATAGTAACTGTGATTTGAAACCATGGATGTTTATATCTGTGCTCTGCTTAGTGATGTAAAAGGAAGGATCTGTAAAGATATATAGAAGAAGCCATAGCAATTGTCAGTTGATTAGACTTTAGAAGAGTTGCTGCATTCATCATCAGAAACTGTAAAATTGGGGAGCAAGTGACAAAATAATTCATTTTTAAGGTTAGATGACTTGACACTGGAGAAGCCAATTTTCACTAAAGTATTGGAGGAACCTGGTGGGCTGCCGTCTATGGGGTCGCACAGAGTTGGACAAGACTGAGGCGACTTAGCAGCAACATTAATAGCTGATCAAGGCTTTAATTAGACCAAGAGATACAGTCTCTTGTTTCTAGTTTTTATGCAGCAAAAACCAGAATTGCGCATAACAGAGCTATGGATAAGGATTTAGGGAACCTCATACATTTATGTATGAATTATAATGGAATCCATAAGAAAGATAAAATCTTCAGGACATAAAGGGGAAAAATGAACTCAAGAAGCTCCAATTCTGTGCACTGCCATGCTTTCTCTTCAAGGAAAGTATCTTGTGGAGTGCTAAGATTTGTTCAGATAAGTTCTAATATATTGCTTTTACTATCATAGTATAAAAATCTTGTTAAGTCCTTAACACAAACAAAATCTAAATAATTTTTAAATATATCATTTTGAACAGAATACTCTATCCAGAAGATTTAGAGATCTGTATACCATTGTTAGATTAGATGACTGAGAATGTCATTCTATGAATATAAACTCACCATATTCTCTTAATTGTGTGATTTACATGCCATTTATACTATAATACACATGTTTAAAATTTGCTTTAAAAGAAGGTATCTACTCATGAACCAAATGCAAGATCTTTTCCTTGTTTTGACATAACATCTGCAAATAGAGTATAAGGTCCTTAAAACATTTTAAACTCTAATTCCACGTGGGTAAACATGAAACATCAGGGATTCAAACTGGTGGGGTAGGAATAAAGGAAAGATTTAATTAAATGTTAACACTTCTGAAGTCAAAAGCATACCAAGGGAGTTTGTTATATATTGTGCTTTTATATTCAAAAAATTATATTCATCAACCTTCTAAGAAAAAAATGAAGAAAGCAGAGGAAATCTGAAGCTTTTCTGTTCTTGTTTGCTTGGGAAGCAGGAAGGGAAAATTTGAAAACAAGAATGTCATAAGAGTTGAAAATCACAGTCATGGAGCAGATAGAGAGTATAATGTAGCAGGATTCATGTGTTAAGTATGTTATTCAATCGTGAGTCACATAGAAGCTTTCTTTTCACTGGGAAACTGAGTTTCATTTTAATCAAGTATTAAGGAATTTCTAACTTTTCATATTATAAATGGAGAAGAACAAAGCAAAAGTGGAGACCTGTATTTTCAGAGAAATAGTTAACATTGCCCTTAATGGACAATGGAACAATGGAATGGACAATGCCCCCAATGGACACCATGTGGCAGGTCTTAGTAGTAGCTGAAATATTTATCCCCCTCTCTTTCTTGAAGAAATCCATCAAACTGGAATTATCTGGGCATAAAAACCAACCTCAGGTGTAGGAAAATGGTGAGGACAAGACTACAGAAATCAAACTGAACAAGGTAAGGAATCAAAATAAAGAAGGAATTAGTAAATCAAAATGTAGGAAAATGGGAAGTGTTGAACAAAGTGTAATTAATCAAGTAAAGATAAAATGGATGAGAACAAATATAATGTCTCTCTTAACAAATAGATATGTACAGACATTTTTGAAGAGAAAGTGATCATTATAAGCCTTTTTACATTTCTTGAAGGAGAAAATGAACTAATGCATTTGGAATTGAATGTATATTAGAGAAGAAGTAGGGATTCTGCAGTTTTGTTATTTACTTGATCAATATCCATAACCAGACAATTGAACACTACCCTAAACCTCAATTCACTTCAGTGCTTATATCATCTATTGATTGTCAGCTAACCAAATAATTAGGAAGCCCCACTTCCATATCTATTAAGTAATCATAATCCTAGTGGCGACCTTCATTTATTTTAAATGAATAAAAGATGTGTCTGCTGCTGCTGCTGCTGCTGCTGCTAAGTCGCTCAGTTGTGTCCAACTCTGTGCGACCCCATGGACGGCAGCCTACCAGGCTCCTCCGTCCATGGGATTTTCCAGGCAAGAGTACTGGAGTGGGGTTCCATTGTCTTCTCCGAAGATGTGCCTAATAAACTGCAAATAGGCAGAGTATCATCAGTTTAAACATCTGATTATCTGTTTCAGTTCAGTTCAGTTCAGTTGCTTTGTCGTGTCCGACTCTTTGAGACTGCAAGAATCACAGCATGACAGGCCTCCCTGTCCATCATCATCTCCCGGAGCTTACCCAAACTCATGTCCATAGAGTCAGTAGTGCCATCCAGACATCTCATTCTCCATCATCCCCTTCTCCTGGCTTCAATCCCTCCTAGCATCAGGGTCTTTCCAATGAGTCAACTGGTCGCATGAGGTAGCCAAAGTATTGGAGTTTCTGCTTTAGCATCAGAACTTCCAATAAACACCCAGGACTGATCTCCTTTAAGATGGACTGGTTGGATCTCCTTGCAATCCAAGGGACTCTCAAGAGTCTTTTCCAACACCACAGTTCAAAAGCATCAATTCTTAAGTGCTCAGCTTTCTTCACACTCCAACACTCACATCCATACATAGCCACTGGAAAAACCATAGCCTTGACTAGATGTACTTTCATTGGCAAACTAATACTTCTGGTTTTTAATATGCTATCTAGGTTGGTATTAACTTTCCTTCCAAGGAGTAGGTGTCTTTTAATTTCATGGCTGCAATTACCATCTGCAGTGATTTTGGAGCCCAACAAAATAAAGTCAGACACTGTTTCCACTGTTTCCCCATCTATTTCCCATGAAGTGATGGGACCGGATGCNTGGTTTTTAAATTTTTTTGATTCTGGAATGTTTCCTTCACAATCTTAGTTAAATTTTCTTTTTGTTTACATACTGAAAATATTTTTCTTTTTTAAAAATATTTTTTTTTGAAAATTTTACTTTACAGTACTGTATTGGTTTTGCCATACATTGACATGAATCTGCCACGAGTGTACATGAGTTCCCAATCCTGAACCCCCCTCCTACCTCCCTCCTCATATCATCACTCTGGGTCATCCCAGTGCACCAGCCCCAAGCATCCTGTATCCTGTATCGAACCTAGACTGGTAATTCATTTCTTACATGATAGTATACATGTTTCAATCTGTTTATTTATTATGATTTCTGATATTTTAAAGTCTTAGTTTATTAATTTTATTGCAATGACTGATCTATGTGGGCTTACTTCTAACAGGCTCTTGTGTCTTCTTGTTTCTTTATACACCTTGTATGCTGATATACCTAGTTATCTTAACATAGTCTACTTTATTCAGTTTCATTAATCCTCCTACCAAATTATCCATGGTTTTAAAACATATTTAGTCCCCAAATATCCTTGTAATTAATTTTATCTTATTTTCCATAAGCAAAATAGATAATATCTGTGGTTTTGTGATACATTTGCATTTGTAGATCAATCTTTCAACTCAACAATTTCTTCAATAATATTTAATATGCTGATTAACAAATATACTACATTTTGGCTTCTTATTTTTACAGTTATCCTTTCAAAAATTCTACTATTTAAAAATTTTTTAAATTGTTACATTATTCTTGTGGATGATAGCTATTTCTCCATATGTTCAAGCATCATAATTAATTTTTTAATGAATTGTTTATTTCATATTTTATTTCTAATATGCCTGAATTCAAAAGCTTCATGGGCTTAATTCTGATGTCTATTTCATCTTATGGTAATTAATTCTACTTATTTAGTAATTTTTAAACTCATATTGTTTATTTGTTTTCTTGAAATCCTACCTTTAGAAGTTATTTGAAGCCTGAATTAAAATACTGCCCCTTAAAATAGAAAGTGTGTTTCTGCCTGTTGCCAGAGGCAATTACTTAATATTTTTAATTCTTCATTTAATATTTTCAGATTTTCAAGCTGAGTGAATTTAGTCCAAAATCTCTATTGGACTAATTTGTCTTACTTTCTGAGAAGAATTTTATTTTATTGCAGCTGAACACTTTGGCCAATATTTTATTGTTTTTGGAGCTCTCTTGTATTCCACAAATATATCCACATAAACTTAAGGTATATCCCTTTCATAACCAAATGTATATGCGTTACTTTTATTAACTTGGGCAATTCTCAGACATTTTTGCGTGTTCCCATGGTATCATAAAGAGTTGGACATGACTGAGTGACTGATACTTACAAGGGTTAAATTTCACCAGGGTTTGCCATAAATCACAAAGATATCATTTGAGCTTTCTTTACCATCCGTGGATCATTCTTTTACTTTATTACTGACTTCACACAATATCTTACATTTTTATAAAAATCAATAGATTATTTCAAATATTATTTTAAACTATGTTATCTGAAACCTTAATTATTTTTTAAAGCTGCTTTTATTAAATCATTTCTCATATATTTCATATGACTGCATACATCAGTTCACTTCAGTCACTCAGTCGTGTCCAACTCTTTGTGACCCTATGAACTGCAGCACTCCAGGCTAGCCTGTCCATCACCAACTCCTGGAGCCTACTCAAACTCATGTCCATTGCATCAGTGATGCCATCCAACCACCTCATCCTCTGTTGTCTCCTTCTCCTTCCACTTTCAATCCTTCCCAGCATCAGGTTTTTTTCCAGAGTTGGTTCTTCACATCAGGTGGCCAAAGTACTAGAGTTTCAGCTTCAGCATCAGTCCTTCCAATGAATATTAAAGGCTGATTTCCTTTAGGATGAACTTGTTGGATCTGCTTGCTGTCCAAGGAACTCGCAAGAATCTTCTCCAACACCACAGTTCGAAAGCATCATTTCTTTGGTGTTTAGCTTTCTTTATGGTCCAGCTTTCACATCCATACATGACTACTGGAAATACCATAACTTTGAATAGACAGACATTAGTTGGCAAAGTAATGTCTCTGTTTTTTAATATGCTGTCTAGGTTGGTCATAGCTTTTCTTCCAAGGAGCAAGTATGTTTTAATTTTATGGCTATAGTCACCATCTGCAGTTATTTTGGAGCCATAGGAAATGCTAAAATCATTTGACATATTGAAAAAAAATGAGTAAGTTACTAATGTCAGAGGTAGCTGGCCTAATATTTCAAATGTTGTTTAGCTAAGTAGGTGCTTGTAAAAGTGAATGTGTTAGTCGCTCAGTCATGTCCAATTCTTTGCCTACCCATGGACTGTAGCCCACCAGACTTCTCTGTCCATGAAATTCTCCAGGTTTAAATATTGAAATAGGTTCCTATTTCCTATTTCAGGGCATCTTTCCAACCCAGGGAACGAATCTAGTTCTCCTGCACTGTAGGCAGATTCTTTAGCATCTAACCACTAGGGAAGCCCAAGTAAGTACCTAGGGGATACATAGTTTTTCAGACTTTTAATCTCTTTGCACACTTGTGCACACCTGTAACTCATTTGTGGAAAACAAGGTTTCAGTATTATATATGGATTATGAATTTTGCGGGGGTTGTTATATTTTGCCGGCCACATGGTTGTAACATGTAAAAGTATTTTTTACTCTAATTGGGAAAAATTCCTGCAACTAAAAATTTTTATACTGAAAAATTATCAGCTTGTTCCAAAATTTATATTCAATAAATCATACATTTAATAAGACATTAAATAGTAAAAAGTAAAAAAAAAAAAAAAAAAAAAAAAAAA
>SJYA01000097.1:643257-663355 GCA_006410615.1 Neotragus moschatus | reverse complement strand
GACAGGAAAAAAAAGAAAAACCTCTTGCAAACAGTGATATATCAAATCTATGGTACATGAGCCCTGCCCCATTCCATTTATCAAACTCTAGTTGTTCTCTAGGTACAAACAGATAACTCTGTTGTTTCCCAAGGGTATATAAACAGAGCACTAGCTAACACCAGATGAAAAATAAATGTACTTATTCAAGTGAAAAAGTATGGCAAGTGCCTCTGTTTTTTATGACATCAATTATTTCATGAGTTTGCTGCTTTGTTTTCAATATAAAAATGACAAACAAGGGCCATAGTGCATTTCGATATAAACCATGTCTATGTATGTAAATCACAGTGGAAACTGGAGAAATTCACGTGGATAATTAAAGCCAATAGTGCCATTACACTTGAAATAAAGAGAAATCCAAGATAAGAAAACACTGTTGTTAACAAATAGCTTATTATTTTAGTCTCTGAACTTAAACAGAGATATGTATGTAGCCAATGAAAAAGTATTGTCATATGTGCTTTCAGAAAGTTACATAATTTAATCCTCTCTCCCTTATATGCTGTAACACACACACATATACATACATACATGCATGCACATGTATAGAATTTGCATTCAGTGAAAACACTAAATGAGAAAGATAAAGGCATAAGGTCACATAATTAAACCACAGTACTAAATTATATGACCATTTCTGCCATATTATAAGGACATATTCATTTTACCATATCATCTTATATCATTAAAATGCAATTATACACTGGATTACAGTCAAGGCTATGGTTTTTCCAGTAGTGATGTATGGATGTGAGAGTTGGACTGTGAAGAAAGTTGAGTGCCAAAGAATTGATGCTTTTGGACTGTGGTGTTAGAGAAGACACTTGAGAATCCCTTGGACTGCAAGAAGATCCAACCAGTCCATTCTAATGGAGATCAGTACTGAGTGTTCTTTGGAAGGACTGATGCTAAAGCTGAAACTCCAGTACTTTGGCCACCTCATAAGAGGGATTGGGGGCAGGAGGACAAGGGGATGACAGAGGATGAGATGGCTGGATGGCATCACTGACTCGATGGACGTGAGTTTGAGTGAACTCCAGAAGTTGGTGATGGACAGGGAGGCCTGGCATGCTGCAATCCATGGGGTTGCAAAGAGTCGGACACGACTGAGTGACTGAACTGAACTGAACAGCATATCAAATTATAATGCAAAGAGATCTCAAAATGAAATGTATTTGATGGTGGATAAAAATAATTATTATAAAATTTTTCTTAGTACCACTTTAATTTTTAGATATTAGTACAAGACTTGAATAATGATATACTATAACTTTTACTTTAAAATTTTCATATTATCCTTTACATTTAACTAACTTCTATGTATGCAGATTTTATTTATATTATGTTGGTTAACAGTTTCACTCAGTGTAATAGAGAAGTTGGATTGCATGTATTAGAAGCTAATTTACACAAAGAATGTTTTCACTTGTAATTGAAATATCTTGTTTTTAAAGCTAATTCCTAAAAAAATATTATATTTAAATTATTTTGAAAATACTGAATTATCAAAAATAGATCCTTGATAAACTGTGAGATTCTGCTATTATCTATGAATGCTTTCTGCTGTATTTAGTTGCTCAGCCATGTCCAACTCTTTGTGAACCCATGGGCTGTAGACCACCAAGCTTCTTTGTTCATGGCAATTCTCCAGACAAGAATACTGGAGTGGGCTGACACGACCTCCTCCAGGGGATCTTCTGAACCCAGGGATCAAATCCATGTCTTCTGCATTGAAGGTGGATTCTTTAAACTACCAGGGAAGCACATTCTCAATGAATAAGCAAATTTACCTTTGGTTTGTAAAGAATTGTCAACAATATAAGAGGTTATTTGTATAAATAAAATAAATGACAAGAATAAGAAAGAATATACTATAATAATATGCCACTGGAATATTAATTGTTTAAATACTAAGATAATATATACAACATGATAAATGTTCAATACTATTATTGATACTTATACATAACTTCATTTCCTCAAACACATTTAAAATTAAACTCATTTGTTTTTTTAATTTTTTTAATTTTAATTTTTTAGTTTGCTTTGCTTTAAAATACTGTATTCATTTTGCTATACATTGACATGTATCAGTCACGAGTGTATATGAGCTCCCAATCCCAACCCCCCCCCAACCCCACACCATCTCTTTGGATCATCCCCACGCATCAGTCCCAAGCATCCTGCATCCTGTATCAAACCTAGACCGGCAATTCATTTCACTTATGATATCACACATGTTACAATGCCACTCTCCCAAATGATCTCACCCTCTTCCTCTCCCACAGAGTCCAAAAGGCTGTTCTATACATCTGTGTCTCTGTTGCTGTCTTGTGTACAGGTTTAACATTACCATCTTTCTAAATTGCATATATACGTGTTAGTATACTGTTGGTGTTTTTCTTTCTGGTTTACTTCACTCTGTATAATCGGCTCCAGCACAATCCACCTCATTAGAACNTCCTACCTGTTTTTGAATACAATATTCTGCTTTTCTGGATGCCTGATTACCTCTGCCATCATTCAGAAGTTGTTTTGTAGATTTTACTCAGCATTGAAATGTTCTTTGGATGAATTTGTGGGGGAGAAAGTGGTCTCCCCATCCTATTCCTCTGCCATCTTAGGACCCCTGTCATTTGTTTTTCTAACTTTTCTTATCCTGATGCTTCACCTCATCCCTCAGTGCTCTGCTGCTCAAATTTTAAAGTGAATATAGCCACTTAAATGTATTTTTTCCCACAAGGAATGTAGTGTTTCTTGAATGAACTCTTCTTATTTTCAAATAGAGGCCAATGTTTCTTGAGTAAAGGCCGTAGTTACTGAATATGCAGATTTGTTGTTGTTCAGTTGCTCAGTCATGTCTGACTGAAACTCCATGGACGGCAGCATGAAAGGCTGCATGAAAGGCTGCATCCCCTTCACTGTCTCCCAGAGCTTGCTCAAACTCATGTCCATTGAGTTGGTGATGCCATCCAACCACTTCATCCTCGCTCATCCCTTTCTCCTGCCTTCAGTCTTTCCCAGAATCAGGGTCTTTTCCAATGAGTCAGCTCTTCACATCAGGTGGTCAAAATTATTGGGGTTTCAGCTTCAGGATCAGTCCTTCCAATGAATGTTCAAGATTTCCTTTAGGATTGACTGGCTTGATCTTTTTGCAGTCCAAGGGACTCTCAAAGAGTCTTCTCCAACACCACAGTTCAAAAGCATCAATTATTTGGTCCTCAGCCTTCTTTATGGTTCAACTCTCACATCTGTAGATAACTACAGGAAAAACCATAGCTTTGACTAGATGGAAGTTTGTTGGTAAAGTAATGTCTCTGTTTTTTAATATGCTGTTTATGTTTGTCACAGCTTTTCTTTCAAGGATCAAGCATCTTTTAATTTTATTGCTTCAGTCACCCCCTGAAGTAATTTTGGAGCCCAAGAAAATTAAAACTCCATCATTGTTTCTAATGTTTCCCCATCTATTTGCCATGAAGTAATGGGAGTGGATGTCATGATCTTTGTTTTTTAAATGCTGAGTTTTAAGCCAGCTTTTTCACTCTCCTCTTATACTTTCATCAAGAGGCTCTTTAGTTCCTCTTACCTTTCTTCCATAAGGGTGATGCCATCTGCAAATCTGAGGTTATAGATATTAAATTAAATACACTTACCCTTTGGAAGGAAAGTTATGATCAAACTAGACAGCTTATTAAGCAGCAGAGATATTACTGTGCCAACAAATGTCCATCTAGTCAAATCTATGGTTTTTCCAGTAGTCATGTATGGATGTGAGATTTGTACTATCAAGGAAGATGAGCACTGAAGTACTGATGCTTTTGAACTGTGGTGTTGGAGAAGACTCTTGAGTCACTTGAACAGCAAGGAGATCCAACCAGTCCATCCTAAAGGAGCTCAGTCCTGGGCATTCACTGGATGGACTGATGTTGAAGCTGAAACTCCAAAAGTTTGTCTACCTTATGTGAGGAACTGACTCATTTTAAAAGATTCTGATGCTGGGAAAGATTGAAGGCGCAAGGACAAGGGGACAACAGAGGATGAGATGGTTGGATGGCATCATGGGCTTAATGGACATGAGTTTGAGTAAGCTCTGGGAGTTAATGATGGATAGGGAGGCCTGGTATGCTGCAGCCCATGGGGTTGCAAAGAGTTGGACACGACTGAGCGACTGAACTGAACAGAAACATGGGTGAACCTAGAAATCATATTAAGTAAGTCAGGCAAAGACAAATATTATAGGATATCAGTCATATGTGGAATATAATTTTAAAAAACAATACAGATTTAATTATTTACAAAACAGAAACAAGCTAAAGATACTGAAAACAACCTCATGATTACCAAATAGGAAAATAAGAAAGAGAAGTCACTCAGTCATTTCTGACTCTGCGATCCCATGAACTGTAGCCTACCACACTCTTCCATGTGATTTTCCAGGGAAGAGTACTGGAGTGGGTTACCATTTCCTTCTCCAGAGGATCTTCCCAACTCAGGGATCATACCCAGGTCTCCCGCACTGCAGGCAGACGCTTTACCTTCTGAGCCACCAGGGAAGCACAGGACAATAGGGGGCAGGGATAAATCAGAAGCTTGATGTGAACATAAACAGACTACTATATGTAAGATAGATAAACAACAAGGACCTATCATATAGTACAGGGAGCTCTACTCAATATTCTGTGATAATCTATATAAGAAAAGAATTTTTAAATGAATGGATATTTCTATAACTGAATCATTTTGTTGCACACCTGAAACTAACACAGCTTTGTAAATCAACTCTACTCTTACAAAATCAAACAAAGAATAGTGAGACTGAATTCAAGGGTACAACTTGTTAGGAAAGGACGAAAAAAAGTGAGAAAAAAGGAGGGTTGCCGGCTGCTGACCACCGTGGCTTATGGTTTTCCTAAACTGCAACACTGAGGGTAGCGATCCTTTTACGTTTTGCACGCTGTTTTGTGTGGATTTGCTTTTATCTCACCTAATTATCAACAGATTCTTTTCCCAGCTTCCCCTTAACACACATTGCCTTATTAAGAGTACCTGATAAAATCTAAAATATGACCTCAATTCTTAGCAAGATAGCAAAAATATATGTTCTTCAGGGTCTCCAGTATGCTGTCGGGCTATGCCTTTTTCTGAAATGCCAATTTACTGTTGGTCAATTCTTGGGGACAACCTACTTTACTTTCCAGCCTGATTGGTATACCTCTCTGCTGTTAGAGAGAAATAACCCCTAGATCACTTTTCCATTTCAGTGGAGATAATGATGCACTGAAATAGCTCTCAGGTGTACCTGAAACCACGACACTGCCAGGAAGTTTATATTTTAAAGCAAAGAAGTTACATCCCATTAGGTGTTACTATCTAATAAATATGCAGTGCACTGAAAGATTTCCAAGAAAGATGGAGAGTTGGTACATATTTCCAAAATTGTTTGACAGACATTAAAAGTGATATAAATCACAATAAAATAGAGATGAAAACTTCATCTACAGTAAAACTAGACAGGCTCCCATCATCATCCCACACATTTTGAAATATGAACTTGATACAATGAAATTTAAATGAACCTGAGAGAGGATACTGGGAGTTAATACTCAATTTCCTGGCAAGTGAAGAAAGTGCAATTCAAAGACTATATATACGATTGTTATTTTTTTAAACTCGGTAATATTTCTTTTCCTTAAAAAGTAAGATCCATAGCACTGGATACAATATCAGGAGCAGACAAAGTGAACTATTTGGAAATCAGACTTTCAAGTATGTCCAGGTAGAATTCCATCATGGAAAGTGGTGTGTTACTCAAATTTTAGCAGGCAGCAGAATGCCCAGAAAGCATTCTTAAACAGCAATTACTGGTTCTCACTTCTCAGAATTTCCAGAAATTAATCCAGTAAGCCTAGAGAGATGCCTGAGAATTTACTTCTCTAAAAAGTTCCCAGGTGATTTTAAACCTGCTAGTCTGGGATTATATTTTGAGAACCTCTGGTATAAATGATTTAGTTGATGTGATATGTGTTGTTGTTATTGTTTAAAAGATTTAATTTTTTAAAGCAGTTTTAGGTTTACAGAAAACCTGGAATGAAGGTACAAATTTTTCTCCATATGACCTCTGCCTCCACACATGCTTAGCTTTTCCCATTGTCAATACCCTCTCCATCAGAGTGATCCATTTGTTGTAACTGATGAATCTACATTGACACATCATTATACCCAAAGTCCATAGTTTATACTAGGATTCACTTTTCATGTTGTACATCTTATGGATTTGGACAAATATATTATAAAAAATCCTCTGTGTGACTACTATTTATTTATACCTGCTCCCCCCACCCCACTCCAGCCCCTGGCAAAGATTGACCTTTTTATTATCTCCATATTTTTATCTTCTGGAGAATGTCATGTATTTGGGAACCTACAGTATGTACCCTTTCTAGATTGCTTTATTTCACTTAGTAATATGCATTTAAAGTTCTTCTATGACTTTTCATGGCTTCATAGCTCATTTCTTTTTAGCATCAACTAATATTCCATTGTCTGGATGTAGCACAGTTTATTTATCCATTCACCTACTGAAGGACATCTTGGTTGCTGTATAAATGACTTAAAAAAATGTGTTTTATTTTGTCTTCAGCCTAACAGCCTTTCTCCTTCATCCCAAGGAGAAAGAAAAAGGTTTGAAGACAAGGGAACAAGCTTACTCTAATATCTGTGGAGGGGGGGGAGGTCAGGGACACATGAAGACAGTTCTCTGAAAAAGCTACAGTGTTGTAGAGAAATTAAAAAAAAATGTGGTATCATGTAGGGATGACTTTGTGCTGTATCAGCTTGTTAGGCTAAATGACATTCTAAGAATTCCCTCTCTAGTATTTTTCAAACTAAGCCAGCTTTGTATTTTTATTAAAAATATACACATCAACACACGTAGTGTAAAACTTAACTTAGATATTTCCAAGTATAACCAATGTGAACACTACACATCTAAGTATATTTTAAACACTCCAAGGTGCAAGGGAGCAATATTACACAATAATCATACTTCTTTATTGAAAACCATGTAGTAAACTTTCAGACTTTAAGAGAAATAGTCATTGTAAGATATCAGTGGAAAGGAGATGGAAAAAAGAAACATAGAAGCTACTATAATTTTCTCATATATTAGAACAGAAGGGCATTAAGCTGATTTTGTTTTAAAAAATAGTTTCAGCTGAAAGTTAGAATTAATAATTTTCAGGCAATAAACAAGCTGCTACCTAACAAAAAAGAATTAATATTGAGCAACCAAGAAATGAAATCATAAAGGCCATAGGCTCTTTACAAAGACTTTGCAAGAATTCAACCTTGATCACAAAGTCATTAAACAAAACAAAACAAAATGAAACTTTGTAGCAGAATTTATAGCCAAATTGAGTTAGAAAACTTTTTAGATGGGTTAACAAAAAAACTACAATTAAATAATACTTAGATGTTTAAGAGTACAGATGAAACAAGATGAAACTCCGATTAAGAACATGATTGATTCTGATCTAGATACTTTTATATTGTCAGAGAGTAAATTGTTAGTATACTAAAGAGTTTTTGAAAATACAACAATTTATAAACATAAGATAACAGCTAGTTGCAGATATCCATACAGATTTATACTTCATTTAGGTAATCCTGAAGAACTGTTTTATGTTTGACAAAATTCTATTATTTTGGTAATGATTTCTGAGACATTGAAAGAATAAGAAAGAACAGAGAAATTACATCTGTAATTTTTAACTTTCTTTTCATATCATAAGTCATGTTGGTGTAGCTAGCTGTCTATTCCTCTGCTTCAAGCATTCCTGACAAAGGAAGACACAGCAATTATGGGAGTGGTACTTGGTTACACATTTATAACAATCCAGTCACAGTTTATGACTCCTGGTCCGTCAAAACACTAGAATAATTGCTCTCAGGTTGGGGGTGTGGTGGTTGTAGAGCTATTTCTAGAACAGAAGAAGATTGTTTATATATATATATGTATAAGATCTTTAATAGTTTTAGTCAACTGAAAGCCAAATGATTTATGGCCCTTCATATTCCCATTTGAGGCTCTTCAAATTTTACCTAAGCTCTGTGTGATTCTCTGACAATTTAAATTGCTTTGAGGAAAAAAGACTATTTAAAACAAAGTCATATTATGACTGATTTGACAGAAGTATATGAATGTGACAGGGCCATTAATAGAAATTGGTGGCTTTACTAAAAAAGGTCTGGCATTCTAAGTAACACAAGGCATGGAGAACAGCGTCATATGATCAAAATTTTGTCAGAATGGTAACCATACTACACGTGTTCATGCTGTCATATACGCTGAAGAAGTTCTTCAGTGTGGTTATAATTACTTACCTTTGCCTGTGCAATGGATTGTGATGGAAGAGTTCCCCTGGTTGCAGAATCCACCTGCCAATGCAGGAGATGCATGTTTGATTCCTAATTCCAGAAGATCCCACATGCCAGGAAGCAACTAAGATGGGGAGCAACAACAGTTGAGCCTGTGCCTTAAAACCTGGGCTCTGCAACAACAGAAACCATTGCAGTGAGAAGGCCATGCACCACACCTAGAGGGTAGCCCTTGCTCACTGCAACTGGAGAAAAGCCCGCACAGACAATAAATAGGTAAATAAATAAAATTATATGTATGTGTATATATATATATATATATATATATATATATAAAGAAAAGATTGTAATGAAACATTTGGCAAAATGCTGTTAACCATGGAGGGAGGCATATGTTGTAATAGTATTTGGTTAAAGAGTTGATTATAATCAAATCAGCTTTGCTAAATACAAGTATGGCAATTCTCCTGCAAACAATTCAAATTCTCTGATATATAAGCCAACAGATTATTATATTATTCATCCTTCAGGCAACAGTGCATCCAGGTGACATTTGCACTGAAACAATGCTAGCTTTCTATGAATAATCCTAGGTAGTAGGAGTATTCTGAAACTTAACAGATACTCACAATAAATCCAGTTACACTAAGGACCTCTCTCCCATCCCCTTTATACAGTTGAATTGGAGACCAAACATTGAAATTTTACGTGGTAATATTTATTTTAGAATAGAGACTTATCTTAAAGAAAATGTAAAATATTCTGACATATACACATACACATAAAACCTTCACAATAAATAAACATTAATCTAGACACACATCTGAGCGGAAGAGTAATGTGTATATCATAATATGTACTTTTTGTTTAAAGCTGTCTTCTTTTCTAGCCTGGTAATTTAACTACAATTTAGAACACATCTATGGGAAAACATGAAATGCAAAAACAACGTATTTACAAGATATTTTATTGTCTTTCATTCTCTTCTCTTTTGAACACAACCTGGATATATTTTGGAGATTACCAACATTCAGTTAGCCAAGCAACCTCAGTCAACACTCCAGTGTGTGAAAACCTCCTGTCCCTACATGTTCCATGAATATGTTCAAGAGGAACTTGGCATGTTGATGCCTTTGATGAATCCATTCAACAAATGTGCATTTAGAACCCACCATGAAGCATGCGCTTTCCTAGATATTGTACTTCATAAGTCATATGCATGTTGGGAGTACAAAAAAGAGCCGTGACAAACCTCAATATCTAAGAAAAAGAATACATTCCTCTCCTCTCTCGAATTCTGGTCAGTGCAAGTGCTTTCTAAGAGGAAGCCTCTTTGAAGCTTTCTGAGTTACAAAGGAATGAGTCAAATCTGATCTCTGCTTCTTTCCCACACTGTGACCTTGGGCAAATATTTCAATCTTGTTTTTCTCTTCTGTGAGTTGGAGGTAAGAATACTAAGTATTTTTGCTAGTAGTAACAGTACTATTATAATAGTAGTATTATGCACGCAAAGTTGCTTCAGTCCTGACCCCATGGGCTATAACCCACCAAGCTCCTCTGTCCATGGGATTCTCCAGGCAAGAGTACTGGAGTGGGTTGCCATGCTCTTCTCCAGGGGATCTTCCTGACCCAGGGATCTAACCCACATCTCTTGCATCTCTTATGTCTCCTGCTTTAGCATGTGAGTTCTTTACCACTAACTCCACTTGGGAAGCCAGTAGTATTATATTATATTATAATAAAAGTAGATGAAGTATTTATATTATTTTTAACACAGTATATTTAAGCAATTCTGATTTTAATCCACTTTCTAATCCACAGGTACATCAATGAAAAGGGAATAGAAAAAATGGTGAGAGAGAGATAGGGCATATCAAGCATTCATAAGACTGAAACATGAGTTCTGAACAAAATGCAGCAGCAAAAGCCTGAAGACTTTACAAAATTCACCAGTTCTACCCTGTTTCTTCAATGAGTTTCATTCTAGCTTATTTAATTGGTATATTTTCAATAAGAGTAACTTTTGCTGGATTTTTGTAATACATGTCGTATGTATTTGAATGAATAATGATTATGTCTAAACGGACAGGTAGCAAAGCCAGAAATCACAGAGAGCAGCATTTATAAGCCACTCATCATGTGGGAAAAGCAGGTACCTGGAAGACAGAAACAATTGCATCTGACCTTGATAACTGAAGGATTACGTGTGCCCAAATCTTGCTCTTTAAAACAAAATAATAGAAGTATGCCTCAGAGGAGATAAATGAGTTTCTGAAGAGGTGCAAAAGACACATTGCCTTGTGCGCTCTAAACATTAGTTATATGGGAGAAAGATTCTTATCCCTATGATCCCCTGAGGAGGAAAGGCACCTGGGAGTAGAGGAAAACAGGCACAACATGAATTCAGTGAACATTTTCATTTCTGTGAGCAACTGCTGACAGATAGTAAATCCAGTGGTAAGTGTCATGCCGTTGTGCGAGCCTTTCTTTCTAGGAAGCCGGGTGAAATTACCTTATCTCTCCTGGCATAATTATTCTTTGTTCCAGTTGAACATAATAAAGATTTTAAAACTCTAAGAGAAACTAAAAGGTGAATAAAATTGCGACTCTATTGAAAATGAAAATCTATTGCTAACAAACTTTTTTTCTTTTGATGCTACTCACCCTTAGCAGTTTACGATTTCATGATATCATATAGAATATCCCATCAATAATTATAAAAGTTCTCATTATAGATCTAGATGCCTACTTTATATGTTTACTGATATTTTCAAAAGATAGAATGGAAACAAAACAAAACAAACAAACAAACAAAATAACTGAAGAAGCAGTAAAGATGTTGCTTTGGTTTCCAAAAGCTTTATAGACAAGAATTGCTTAAAGAAAAATGTCAGTTGCTTATTTCAACCTGAATGTGTAAAAGAAGGTCATAGATATTTTAGATTTAAAGTTGAATCGAGGCTATTTCTCAAGAACTAAATAACAAGGTCTGTCCTTCTGAATCTATTTATTGTTTGTTCCTTAAAACAAATGGAATTCTGGATTCCATGTAATATTTATATAGAGTTAATATAATGAATAGTGTTGAAGTAAATAATTATACTAAATATGATCAATTAATGTTGAAAAGATAAATAATAATGATTAATTAATAATATAAATATTTACTCAGGGTATTTCTAAATCAATCCAAGTATACAATAAAAGCAATGAAAATTGACACTGGATTATGAGAGCTTTTATAACTGAATTTGTCCAAAATTTATTGGGATTCTTCTTGGATGTCATAAAAACAACATTATTTGAGCATGCATTAAGTTGTCCCAAGGTTATTCTCTGCCAAGGACTATTCCAAGTGCATGCTGGTCCTGGGACACCTCTGAAGAAATATGTTTATCTCAACTCCAGCATGACATAATTTCCCTGTCTAGTAGAGGCAGTTTTAGGTTATTGATTCTAGCAATTGAAATATATGACTCCAGAAAACCTGGAATAACTAAGGGTTGCCAAGGTCAAGAAATATTTTATCAGTGAAAATTGCATGTATACTACAGAGAGTTGCTGTCAGAGTTAATTTTTCTCTCTGAACAGCCATGAAGAATCATTTCAATATTTGACTTTGTCATCACCATGCTGTACAGCATCATACAGAACTCACCACTGATACAACTGTTGGACATTTCCCAGAACATGAAAACCAAGGCTCATCACTGATACATAACACTTGTTAACTAATCACACACTGTCAGGTCATGTGTCTGAATAATTTGCCGTGTAATTTTCTCACATTAGTCAAATTAGTATATGCATGGAAATGCATATACTATTTTCATCAATTAACTTAATGATGGTGATATGTTAAAGCTAATCGTCTGCCATAAATATTATTCCAAACATGAACGAGCTTCCCATTTGATCCAAAGATTTGCAAGAATGTAAATATGGGCAACTGACTAATTTATTTCATACATGTTCATATATATTAAATGGAAAGTAATGTCTTTAAAATATACAAATTTGGTTGTGTGGTTTTGTGCAAGGAGATGTCATGTACCAAGACAACTAGGTCTACGTGGTACAGGTGTGACCCAAGGTTTATGGGAGAAATGGATTGACAGAGGTGTACCAAAATGAATAGTCTCCACCAAATTCTCATTCTACAGCCTAGGTGATTTATATAGTGTACCCCAGAGGCATTAAGCAACACACTGTTTTCCTACAAAGCAAGGAATATATAAAGCAGAATTGACATATATACACTATCATGTGTAAAACAGGTTGCTAGTGAGAAGCTGGTATTTAAATTACGGAGTGCAGCCTGAGGCTCTGTGATGGCCAAAAGGGGTGGGATAGGATGGGGGAAGGGCTATCTATATAACATGGCTGATTCACATTTTTGTATGGCAGAAACCAACACAACACTGTAAAGCAATTATCTTCTTATTAAAAATGTTAAAAAAGAAATGTAGCAAGGAATACCCAGGTTCAGGTTATATATAGAATGTGCATAGCAAGGACAATGTTTATACATCAAGGATTGTGAGAAGTTTTTCAGAGCATATCTAATAAAGGTCTTATTTTTTGGCAGAATGTTTAGTCCAGCTGAGCCATCTCTCTGCTGGATTATTGACATGGGAGGATATTTTCTTCCAGGGCCATTAAAACTGGTTTTTCATCATGTATCTATTTTCCTTCTGCATTTCTTCTTACGACCAAGGACAAAATCTCAGTTAAGAGAAATATTTTGCTTAAGTATTGATTCACTTCTAGTATACTAAAAGAGAGTTGTGTACTGTATTGACATCAATATAAATTTGTTTATATATTTGTTTATATAGGGCTCTTTCCATGTTTTCTTTCTTTCTTTCTTTATTAGTTTCAAGTCATCTGTTTTGTTTCAGATAATTTTGCAAGGTGTTAGGGACAAAAAATCAATACATAAAATTGAGTTTTAGATTTGTGAGAATTTTAGTATAATGTGGAATTGGGTCTGTAAGAATGCCAGAACCATAAACTGTATAAGAAATATGGGCATAAATTACACAAAGAAATATAACACTTTACTATAGTAGTGATGTTTAGAGAATACAGTTTATAACAGAGAGTGATAGACTCCTTGAGGGAGAAAATGGTGTAAATAAACAGAAATAAAAGACATTTTTAAAAAGTAATACAGAACTATTTTAAAGTAATGCACTGACTTAAACTGCTTGGATGATTATAACAAAATATTCCAGTCTGGTGGCTTATAAACAGCAGAAATTTATTCTCCTCAGTTCTGGACACCAGAAGTCCAAGATTAGAATGCCAGCATGATAAGGTTCTGGTCAGGACCATCTTCTGGGTTAAAGAAGGAACAAGGGAGCTCTCTGGGGTCTCTTTTATGAGCATTACTCCTAATTGTTAGGGCTCTGCTCTTATAACTTAATCACATCCCAAAGACAGTGCTTCCTAATACCATCACCTTGGGGATTAAGATTTCAACATACAAACTTTAAAGGACACAAACTTTCAGACCATAACAGGCACTTTACAGATGAATGTGGTCAGAGGTGGAAATATAGGTTGAGGTGTACTATGAATAAAAACATGGAGTTATGAACAAACAGATCATTGGGGAGGGGAGAGTTAATGTATCTCATAGGATGCCTGGGACATAGGGTGTGCAGAGAAGAGAAGGCTAGAGATTAAGTGAATGGATATGGAGGTGCTCCCTTATGCCTCCTAAATTTCTTCAACATTGAATTTTATGCTGTGGTTAGCAACTGACTGGTTTAATGCATGGGATGACTTAAACAGGATTATATTCAGAAATATCACATAGAAAACATAGTGTGGGCAGATTGAAAAGAGATGGAATTAGCATAGTAGAGACTGGTTAGGAAATGACTGATTTAGTTAGTTTCATTTTTATCATAAATTTCTTATAATTTACTCAGATTTGAACCATGTGTATCTTGACTTTTACTCAAGATCAAATTCAACTTGAATAATAGATTACTAAACCCACAGTTTGACAGTGATAAGAACACACAAGGTAACTGAAAAACAAACAAAATAAATATATAAATCAATGAGAAAGGCAGTGTCAAAAAGAAAATATGAAAAGTAGCTTCAACCATTTAAAAATTGGAGTTAAATTTATTCAATATAAATAGATTACACTTCCAGAGAATTATGATTCAGAGCTGGAAGAAGCGCAAGCTAGAATCAAGATTGCCAGGAGAAATATCAGTAACCTCAGATATGCAGATGACACCATCCTTATGGCAGAAAGTGAAGAGGAATTAAAAACCTCTTGATGAAAGTGAAAGAGGAGAGTGAAAAAGTTGGCTTAAAGCTCAAAATTCAGAAAACGAAGATCATGGCATCTGGTCCCACCACTTCATGGGAAATAGATGGGGAAACAGTGTCAGGTTTTATTTTTTTGGGCTCCAAAATCACTGGGGATGGTGATTGCAGTCATGAAATTAAAAGATGCTTACTCCTTGGAAGGAAAGTTATAACCAACCTAGATAGTATATTCAAAAGCAGAGACATTACTTTGCCAACAAAGGTCCATCTAGTCAAGGCTATGTTTTTTTCTTTTTTTTCCATTGGTCATGTATGGATGTGAGAGCTGGACTGTGAAGAAGGCTGAGCGCTGAAGAACTGATGCTTTTGAACTGTGGTGGAGAAGACTCTTGAGAGTCCCTTGGACTGCAAGATCCAACCAGTCCATTTTGGGCTGGTGCACTGGGACATCCCAGAGGGATGGTACGGGGAGGGAGGTGGGAGGGAGGTTCAGGATGGGGAATACGTGTATACCCATGGTGGATTCATGTTGATGTATGGCAAGACCCATACAATATTGTAAATTAACTGACCTCTAATTAAAATAAATAAATTTATATTAAAAAAATAAATAAATAAAGGAGATCAGTCCTGGGTGTTCTTTGAAAAGACTGATGCTAAAGCTGAAACTCCAGTACTTTGGCCACCTCTTGCAAAGAGTTGACTCATTGGAAAAGACTGATGCTGGGAGGGATTAGGGGCAGGAGGAAAAGGGGATGACAGAGGATCAGATGGCTGGATGGCATCACTGACTCGGTGGACATGAGTTTTTAGTGAACTCCGGGAGTTGGTGATGGACTGGGAGGCCTAGGGTCCTGTGATTCATAGGGTTGCAAAGAGTCGGACACGACTGAGAGACTGAACTGAACTGAAGTGAACTGATTCTTTTTTTAAGATTTTTTGTAAATATAAATTTATTTATTTTAATTGGAGGTTAATTACTTTACAATATTGTATTGGTTTTTCCATACCTCAACATGAATCAGTCACAGGTATACACGTGTTCCCCATCCTGAACGCCCCTCCCACCTTCCTCCCCATACCCTCTCTCTGGGTCATCTCCGTGCACCAGCCCCAAGCATCCAGTATCATGCATCAAACCTGGACTCACTAGTTTTGAATTTGTTACAATATTGTTTCTATTTTATGTTTTGGTTTTTGGGCCACAAGCTATGGGGAATCTTAGCTCCCTGACCAGGGACCAAACCCATAACCCCTGCATTGAAAGGCAAAGTCTTAACCCCAAATACTCTTAACTTAAAGAAAAATTGCTATGTGAAATATATTTTTTGTTGTTTAGTTGCTAAATCATGTCTGACTCTTTGTGACTCTATGGAATTACCCTGCCAAGCTTTTCTGTCCCTGAGATTTCCCGGGCAAAATACTGTCATTTCCTTCTCCAGGGAATCTTCTTGACCCAGAGATATAATCCATGTCTCCTGTATTGGCAGCCAGATTCTTTATCATTGAGTTACTTGGGAAGCCCTATTTGAAATATATGTAAATGAAAATCACTCAGTTATGTATGACTCTTTGTGATGCCATGAACTATACAGTCCATGGAATTCTCCAGGACAAAATATGGAGTGGGTAGTTGTTCCCTTCTCCAGGGATCTTCCCAACCCAGGGATCAACCCAGGTCTCCTGTACTGCAGATGGATTCTTTACCAACTGAGCTAACAGGGAAACCTCAAAAGGGTGTGTTGCCTCCCCACTGGGGAATCGAACCTGGGTCTCTCGAGTGACAGGCAGGAATACTCACCACTATACTAAAAAGAATTTGAAATATATACACTCACCATATTCACAAGTTGCATATCCTTTTATTTCAGCAATCACTAGAATGAAGCAATTAAAATTATTGCTGAAGTTTGACTGCAAGAGCCTATCAAATATTGAGTTTGCCATCATTTATCTTCAAAGATTCAAAATTTCTTCTGAGGCCTTCAATCTCTTCTGAAGCTACAGATCATCCTCATAGATGTGATCTTTATATGTTGGCTGTGAAGGAATATTTATCTATTATGATTTAAATATTCAGTGAATTTCTTAGTAAGATTTTCCTCTGAAATTTCTTCCTGATCTGCAGAACCTCGGAGATCCAAGTGCAATATACCTGCAGTTCTGGTTCCCCCTGGAGGATATAAGATGTCACAGAACTTTTAAAGCTATCAAGTCAAAGCTACTTTTCCACAAGCAAAGTAAGGTTGGGAAGATGAAATGAAACAACAAAATTCAGGGATCTCTGCTTCTGATTACTACAGAATAACAGGTACTGGGCTTGTCCTCTCAAGTAATCGGCACTAAAGTTCAACAGAATATATGACACAACTGTCTTCAGTCAAAGAAAAGTGAAGAAAAATCAGATCAAAGTGCATGGAGAGAGTAACCTGGAAACATGCTTACCATATGTAAAACAGATAGCCAATGGAAACTTGCTGTATGACTCAAGGAACTCAAACTGGGCCTCTGTAACAAGCTAGAGCAGTGGGATGGAGAAAGAGGTAGAGGGAGATTCAAGAGAGAGGGGAAATATGTATTTCTAAGGCTGATTCATGTTGATGTTTGGCAGAAACCCATACAATATTGTAAAGCAATTATCCTTCAGTTAAAAATAATTAAAAAACAACAACAACAACTGATCACTGAGGAAAGAGAAGCTCAGGAAGTGAACCTCAAATCACCATGGCGCCTAACTGCTTGGCTGGTGGAGATTTCATGAGCACAACAGAGGAGAGTCTTAGAGCACAGTGGTGCTACTGAACCCCAGAGGCAGAAATCAGAGTGGAGACCAGCCACCTAGACTGCAGGCTCTGAAGAGTAGCTTCAGAGAGTTGAGGAATGAGGAGCAGGAATCTATCAGAGGGCACTGTAAGCGACTGATGAATGCTTGGCTGAGAATGAGCAGGACAAGATGGCAGGAATTTACAACAAGTTGTTAGCAAATTGAGAACAGAGGAGCAGGACAAAGAGAGGTCAAACCAGTGCTGAGGGAGCTTTAAAGATTCAGTCAACCTGAAGGGAGAGAGTTCATTAGAAATTTCATAATCCCTAAGGGCTGAAGCCAGAGTTCATAGAAAGGCTTCGATTTGGGAGTGAGGACAATGCCTGAAAGATATACATTAAAATTAAAAATGCAGTTAGGATGAAAGTAAAAAGATACATCATCAGAGAGTAAGCATGGAAAGCTCTATAACTATTATCAGACAGCAAAGACTACAAAACAGAACGAATAGAATATGAAGAGTGACATTTTGCAATGCTAAAGGGGGCAATTCATTAGAAATTCAACAGTTCCAAATATGCATGTACCTAACAACATAATTTCAACATAGAAGGAATTAAAAAAAAAACTAACAGAATTTTTTTAATCGGCAAATTCTTAAAATTAATTTGCAATTTTAACATTCTTCTCTCTTAAAAAAATAAAAAGTCTAGAGAAGAACAAGATGGTGGAAGAGTAAGTGGACGTGGAGTATATCTCTCTTCATGGATACATCAGGAATACACCTTCAGACACAGAAATGCATGCAGAACACCAGCTGAGAGAAGACAGGAGTACCTGACCAGAGGAAAAGAACATAGATAACTACGCAAAACTCAGTAAGACAGAGGAACTAGAGGAAAAACAGGAGTGTTATTAGGACTGGACCTGCCCTCTGCGGGTGCAGGAACTGAAGCAAGGGGTCCAGTCCCCACATTGAGGCAATTGTCTGAGTCAGAAGAGAAACATTTAAGGCTGACAGTGAAACAGCTGATCTTCGGCATCCTAAATGGAATGAGAATCAGACAGTCCTTGCCTCAGCCATACCTATCTTGGACAAGAATGCAGGTCCTCTGGAAGGCGGAGTGGCTGGGAGCTGGAATTTAGGGATTGTGAAGCAATCCCAGGGTGAGGACTGCTGTTGAATGAGGAGAGACAGATAGAGGGGATGTGAGAGAGGAGATTGTTGGAGGGAATGCCTGTGGAGGAAAGCCAGGCAGCCATGGAAGCAAGGTGATACTGCTAAGTCATGTGTAGGGGGTGGAGCCACCACCATAGCCCACACACCAGCATCTGCAGGTGAACAACAGAGAGGCTGACCCATCAGATGCCTGACACACTAAACTACAGAGTAGGACCTCACCCAGGGTGCTCCTTTAAGTGACTGATGCCCTGAACTACAGATTGCCTGTACAGGAAACCCTCTAAATGCCTGAATGGGCAGAGACACAGGGAAAGACTGGCCAAAGAGGCCTTCTGATCACCAGCTACAAGAGGCAGCCCAAAAAAGGCTCTGACAGGGCCCCTTTCCAGCAGGGGAGGCAGTCTGTTTCCCTTCATACTTGTTGCTGCCAGGGTCCCCTCAAGCCAAGCAGTTGTGCTACCTTCACACTCAACTCCCACTGTGGTAGAGCTGCCACAGGCAAAAATGACTTACATCTATGCACACAGGGTCACTTCGATTGTGTCTGACTCTTTGATACACTATAGACTGTGGCCTGTCAGGCTTCTTTATCAGGTAGGGAGGTTCTCCAGGCAAGAATACTGGAGTGTATTGGCTGATACTGGTTGCCATGACCTTCTAGAACACTATATGTCCTGCTTCCCTAGCTGGCAATTACCCTGAGTACCTGGTACTTCCAGAACCCCTGCTATCCAGGCAGCTGTGCCACGTCCACACGTGGCTCTCACAGGGATAAACCCAAGTCTGCCAGGGCAGCCTCTGGAGCAAACTGCAGTGGATGACCCACATGCAGAGGTGGAAATAAAAACCATGTTTGAAACCCAAGGGCAGTGTGGCTAAGGAAGAAGACTCAAAATCTTCCCACCAGCTGTACAAGATGCAGATTAAATACACATGATCAGCTAGGCAGACTCTATGGTCTATGGAATATGTAAAAGGTCATTGAGAGCTCCCATAAAAGAAAACACACCAGTTCTGATAGCTATGAACATTGGAGGCAAGAACACATAGGAGTAGGACCAGATTAGAATCTGAGTTACCTTCACAGCAGGTCCAGAGATCAGCAGAGTGTTGGAGGGCATCCTAGAGAGGCAAGGTGGGCTATGACTCCAAGGGAGGGAAAAGACTGTGATAGCAGTGACTCAAGGAAAACATTTATTATTTTTATTTTTTCACTTGTTCTGTAGAATCTTTTGGATTTTTTTTTCTCTTTTTCCTCCCCCTGCCCCCTCATTGGAGCTGGTAATTTTATTGGCACTATGAAATACAATTAAGATTTTAAGCTTATTATTATTATTACTTTTTTGCTTTAGTCACATTTTTTATTATTGTTATAAACCTCCGCCTCTACCTTGGGCTTTGGCAGTTCTGTAGAGGTGTTTTTTTTTTTTTTTTTTTTT
>SJYA01000097.1:565915-643109 GCA_006410615.1 Neotragus moschatus | reverse complement strand
TAGAGGTTTTTTTTTTTTTTTTTTTTTTTTCGTCAAAAAATATTTTAACTTTTATTTTTGTAAACCTATTATATTTTTTCTACATTTATTCCTTTGTCTTCCCTACTGCTATTTTCCCCTCTCAGGTAATCTTTAATGTATATAAATCTTCATCTACCTCTATTTAACTTTGCATATCTATTCTTTTTCTTTCTGCTCAACATACTTCTTAGCTTTTTTTTCATTGCTTTATTCCCCACCTGGCAGCTTGCTTTAACTTTGTTTTATAGTTTATGCTTTAGTTAGTTTTGTTCTTAACTGGTAAATATAATTTTTGATTTCTTTTGTTCTCTGGATCAACCTATTGTACTTTATTTTTGTTGGACTGTTTTGACTTTGCTCATGTATATATTTATATTCCATTATTTTAATTACTATTTGCATGATTTTGTAATTGTCATTTGTCTGGGGTTCATCTGTGGTTTCTCATTTTTCGATATCTGTTTTAATCTCACTTAATGTCATAACAAACCAGTTGTGGAATCTTTGTTCTTGACCAGAGATCAAGCCTTGAGCCTTTGGAGTGGGAGCAGTGACTCAAAGACCCTAGACTACCAGAGAACTAACCTTAGGAAGTATCCAATAATGAGAACTCACACAAATGAAACCACTTGAATGCAAGACCCAACATCACCCAACCATCAGTAGCATCCTGTGCTACTAAACAACAAACAAAACAAAAATAGAAACCCAATAATCAACAGACAGGATTACCATCTCACTCAGACCTGCCCATCAGAGGAAAAACAAAAACAAGCAAACAAAAACTCTGCACAAATCTTACCCTATAAGAAGCTTACACAAACCACTGGACCAACTTTAGGGGGCACTGGACCAACTTTAGGAGGGCAGAAAGCAAAAGGAAAAAAGAATTAAACCTTGTTCAAGGAAATAATTCAACTTTCCTTGAAACCAGAGAAAAGGCAATCTCAAGCACAATAAGTTAAAAAATAATAAAAAATAATGAAAAGGCAGAGAAATACTGCACAAATGAAGGAACAAATTAGAAATACAGTAGTCCAAATAATTGAAGAGGAAGTAGGCAAACTACCTGAAAAATAATTCAGAATAATGATAGCAAAGATGATAAAAATCTTGAAAACAAAATGGAGAAAACGCAATAATCAATTAACAAAGACTTAGAATAATTAAAGAATAAACATACAGAGACAAAAAACACAATTACTGGAGTTAAAAATACTCTAGAGGGAGTCAATAGCAGAATATCTGAAGCAGAATGAATCAGTGAGCTGGAAGATAAAATGGTAAGAATAACTTCTGAGGAGCAGAATAAAATAAAAATAATGAAAAATACTGAGGTTAGTCTCAGAGATCTCTGAGAAAATATCAAACACACCAACATTTGACTTGCAGGGGTCCCAGAAGAAGAAGAGAAAGAGAAAAAACATGAGAAAATTTTTGAAGGGATTATAGTTGAAAATTTCCCCCAAATGGAAAAGGAAATAGTCAATCAAAACCAAGAAGCACAAAGAGTCCCATACAGAATAAAACCAATGAGAAACATGCCAAGACACATACTACTCAAACTAACAAAGGCTAAACACAAAGAAAGAATATTAAAGGCATCAAGGGAGAAGCAACAAGTAACATACAAGGGAAACCTGTATGCTTAACAGCTTATCTTTCAGCAGAAACTCTGCAGGCCAAAAGGGAATGGCGGATACATTTAAAGTACTGAAAGAGAAAAATCTATAACCAAGATTACTGTACCCAGCAAGGATCTCATTCAAAATTGATAGAGAAATAAAAAGCTTTTGAGACAAGCAAAAGTTAAAAGACTTCAGTACCACAAAACCAGCTTTACAACAAATGTTAAAGGGATTTATATAGTCAAGAAGTACAACAGAAGAAAAACAACAGAAGAAGAAGTACAACAGTACAAAATCAAGCCCAAATAATTAAGAAAATGGCAACAGGAACATATATATCAATAACTAAATGCAAATGGGTTAAATGCTCTAACCAAAAGAAACAGACTGGCTGAATGGATGCAAAAATAGACCCATATATATATGCTGTCTACAAGATACCCACTTCAGACCTAAAGACACAAATAGACAGATAGTGAGAGGATGGAAAAATATATTCCATGAAAATGGGAAACAAAAGAAAGCTGGAGTAGCAATCCTCAAAACAGACAAAACAAACCTTAAAATAAAGAAGATTACAAGAGATAAGGAAAGACACTACATAATGATCAAGGGATCAGTACAAGAGGAAGACTTAACAGTTGTAAATATCTATGGACCCAACATAGGAGCACCACAAAGCATAAGACAAAAACTAACAGACACAAAAGAAAAAATTGGCAATAACACAGTAATAGTAGGAGACTTTATTATCCCACTCACAGCAATGGACAGATCATCAAAACAGAAAATTAGTAAGGAAACATGAATCTTAAATGATACATTAGACTAGATGGACCTCATTGATATCTTCAGAACATTCCATTCAAAGCAGAAGCATACACCTTCTTCTCAACTACATTAGGAACATTCTTCAGGATAGACCACGTCTTAGGTAAAAAATCAAACCTCAATAAATTTGAAAATATTAAAACTGTATCAAGCATCTTCTCCAAGCACAATACTATAAGACTAGATATCAATTACAAGGGAAAAAAAAACTGTAAGAAAAAAGAAACAAATGGAGATTAAGCAACAAGTTTCTAAATAACCAACAGGTTACTGAAGAAATCAAAAGGGAAATCAAAAAATTTCTAGAAACAAAAGACAATGAAAACATGACAACTCAAAATCAATGGGATACAACATAAGCAGTTCTAAGAGAGAAGCTTACAGCAATACAATCGTACCTCAAGAAACAAGAAAAACATCAAACAGACAACATAATTTACCCCTAAAACAACTGGCAAAAGAAGAAGAAGAACAACAACAAAAAACCCCTAAAATTAGAAGAAAGACATAAATCAAAAAGATCTGAGTAGAAATAAATGAAAAAAAAAAAAAAGAAATAAAAGAAACAATAGTAAAGATTAATAAAACTAAAAGCTGATTATTTGAGAAGACAAAATTGATAAACCTTTTGCCAGACTCGTCCAGAAGAAAAGAGAGAAGAATCAAACCAACAAAATTAGAAATGAAAAGGGAGAGGTTACAACAGAAAATGCAGAAATACAATGGGTTATAAGAGACGATTATGAACAACAATGTGGCAAAAAAATAGATAATCTGGTAGAAACAGAAAGAAAGTTCAATCTTCCAAGACTGAGACAGGAAAAAATAGAAATTATGAACAACTCAATCATAGGCACTGAAATAGAATCTGTGATTAAAAATCTCCCAAGAAACAAAAGCCTGAGACCAGATTTCTTTACAAGAGAATTCTATCAAACATTTAGAGAAGAGCTAATGTCTATCCTTCTAAAACTCTTTCAAAAAACTGCAGAGAAGGAACACTTCCAAATTCTTTCTATGAGGCCACCATCACCCTGATGCCAAAACCAGACAAAGACATCACACAAAAAGAAAGATACAGGTCAATATCACTGTTGAATATAGATGCAAAAATCCTCAACACAATTTTAGCAAAAAAAAATTCAGTAACACATTAAAAAGTTCATACCACATGATCAAGTTGGATTTATTCCAAGGATGTAAGGATTCTTCAATATAAGCAACTCAATCATTGTGATATAACATAGTAACAAATAGATAAAAACCACATGATCATATCAATAGATGCAGAAAAAGCCTTTAATAAAACTCAGCACTCATTTGTGATTAAAAGTCTTCAAAAAGTGGGCATGGAAGGAACCTACCTCAACATAGTAAAACCTATATATGAAAAGCCTACAGCAAACATTATTCTCAATGGTGAAAAACTGGAAGCATTCCCCCTAAGATCAGGAACAAGACCAGGGTATCCACTTTCCACACTGTTATTCAACATAGTTCTGGAAATCCTAGCTACAACAATCAGAGATGAAAAAGAAATAAAAATAATTCAGATCAGAAAAGATTAATTAAAGTTCTCACTGTATGCAGATGACATGATACTGTACTTAGAAAACCCTAAAAATATCAGAAAGTTACTACAACTAATCAGTGAATGTTTAAAAGTTACAGGATATAAAATCAATACACAGAAATCAATTGCATTTCTACATACTAACAATGAGAAATCAGAAAGAGAAATTAAAGAATCAATCTCATTCATCATTGCAACAAAAATAATTGAATATCTAGGAATAAACTTACCTAAGGAGACAAAAGATCTGTACATAGAGAATTATAAGTCAATAAGAAAAAAATAAAATATGACATAAACATATGGAGAGATATTCCATGTTTCTAGATAGGAAGAACAATATTGTAAAAATGACTATGCTGCCAAATGCAATCTACATTTTCAATGTGATCCCTATCAAATTACCAATGGCATTTTTCCCAGAACTGGAACAAAAATTTTCACAATTCATATAGAAACATGAAAGACCCCCAGATAGCCAAAGCAGTCCTGAGAAAGAATGGAGCTGGAGGAATCAACCTTCCTGCCTTCAGATTATACTACAAAGCTACAGTCATCAAGACAGCATGGTACTGGCACAAAAACAGAAATATATACCAATGGAAGGTAGAAAGGTAGAAAGCCCAGAAATAAACCCATGCACCTAGGGGTACCTTATTTTTGACAAAGGAGGCAAGGGTATACAATGGGGCAAAGTCAGTTTCTTCAATAAATTGTCCTGGGAAAACTGAAGAGCTACATGTCAAAGAATGAAATTAGAACACTTCCTAACACTGTACACACAGATAAACTCAAAATGGATTAAAGACCCAAATATAAGACCAGAACGATAAAACTCTTAGAGGAAAACATAGGCGGAACACTGGATGACATAGATCAAAGCAAGATCCTCTGTGACTCACCTCCTTGAGTAATGGAAATAGAAACAAAATTAAACAAGTGGGACCTGGTTAAATGTAAAAGCTTTTGCACAGCAAAGGAAACTACAAGCAAGGTGAAAAGATAACCCTCAGAATGGGAGAAAATAAAAGCAAATGAAACAACTGACAAGGATTAATTTCCAAAATATGCAAGCAGCTCATAGAACTCAATACCAGAAAAACAAACAGCCCAATCAAAAAGTGAGGAAAAGACCTAAACAGACATTTCTCCAAAGAAGATATGCAGACAGCTAACAAACATGAAAAGATTCTCAACCTCGCTCATTATTAGAGAAATGTAAACCAAAGCTACAATGAGATGTCACCTCACACCTGTCAGAAAGGCCATCATCAAAAAGTCTACAGACAATAAATGCTGGAGAGAGTGTAGAGGAAAGGGAACATTCTTGCACTGTTGGTGGGAATGTAAACTGATACAGCCACTATGGAAGGCAGTATAGAGATTCCTTAAAAAACTAGGAATAAAATCACCATATGACCCAGTAAGCCCACTCCTAGGTATATACCCTGAGAAAACCAAAATTGAAAAAGACATGTTTATTTCAGCATTATTAACAATAGCTAGAACATGGAAGCAACCTAGATGTCCATCTACAAATGAATGGATAAAGAAGGTGTGGTACATATACACAATGGAATATTACTCAGCCATAAAAAGGAACACATTTGAATCAGTTCTAATGAGGTGGATGAACCTAGGATCTATTATACAGAGTGAAGTAAGTCGGAAAGAGAAAGATAAATATTGTATTCTTCATTGGAAAAGACCCTGATGCTGGGAGGGATTAGGGGCAGGAAGAGAAAGGGACAACAGAGGATGAGATGGCTGGATGGCATCACCAACTTGATGGACATGAGTTTGAGTGAACTCTGGGAGTTGGTGATGGACAGGGATGCCTGGAGTGCTGTGATTCATGGGGTCACAGAGTCAGACACGACTGAGTGACCGAACCAAACTGAACTGAAGTGAATGCATATATATGGAATCTAGAAAAGTGGTACTGAAGAATTTGTTTATAGGACAACAATGGAGAAACAGAGAATAGACTTATGGACATGGGGAGAGGGAAGGAAAGGGTGAGATGTATGGAAAGAGCAACATGGAAACTTACATTACCACATGAAAAATAGATGATAGCCTACAGGAATTTGCTATATGGCTTGGGAAACTCAGAGGCTCTGTATCAACCTAGAGGGGTGGGATGGGGAAGAATGTGGGGGGAGGTACAAAAGGGTGGGGATATAAGTATACCTATGGCCAATTCAAGGTGAGGCTTGACAGAAAAAAACAAAATTCTGTAAAACAATTATCCTTCCATAAAACAATTAATTTAAAACAAAGTCTCTCTGAGTAACTAATTAGTAGAACAAATAGATGAAAATGTATGAATACAGGAGATCAGAGCAATACTATGAACCAAACTGACCTAATCATCATTTACAGAAAATTGCACCCAACGATTGAAACTGTAAAATCTAGACATGTTTTACAAATATATATATGGAAAAAATTCTGTTCCATAAAGTAAGTTTCAAAAAAATTTTAAAGCATACAAACAGCTATAATTTACCTGACTCAAAATGTATTAAATTAGACATCAAAACAATAAAAAGAAGAAAATTCCCAAATAAATAATTGGATAACAAATTTCTATGCAACTTACAAGTCAAAGGAAACATCTTATGGAATGTTTTAAAATATTACAAAATAAGCAAGGAATATCTCAAAGAAAAATTTGCAAGATATAGTATAAAGCAGTACTTGATGACAAGGTTATAACTCTAAATTTCTCTATTTTAGAATAAAAATCCAAAACAATTATGCAAGTTCCTACCCAATTAACTCAAAAAGCAACAGCAAATCAAATTAAAAATAATAGGCAGATATGAATAATAGTGGAAACAGAAATGAATGAATTTGAACACAGCAATAAACAAAAAATACAAAGGAAAAGCTGTTTTTTTAAAACCAAGTTTTAATTAAATTGCTAAACCAATAACAAGAATAATCAAGAAGTAAATAAAAGGTAAGAAATTATCAATATATGGGATAAAAGAAATAACATCACTAGTGATCATACAGATACTAAAAGGAAAAGTATAACATTGATTACTTAAATGAAATGGAAAAAAATCCTTGAAAAATGTAGGTTAGCAAAACTAAGCCAAGAAGCAATAAAGAACCAGAAGACTTTATTCAAGAATTAATTAAAAAATATAATTCATAACCAAAATCTTCCCACACAAAAACATTTATTGAAGCCAAAATAGTTTCAGAAGTTATTTCTTTATGACATTTAGTACTCAGAGAGGAGTGTAGCTACCTTAATTCAGTTTGGTTCCTTTTATTGTCCCCACTTTTAAACTGTATTGTTTTGAGGATAAAATAGTGCTTTAACTTTTGTTTCAGTTATCAAATATGGTTTATAACCTCATGAGGGTAGTATACTAGGTTAAACAGTGGCTTTCAGAAATAGAGCTGCAGAATGTAACGATACTTGGAAATTGGGTTTTTGCTGATGCAATTAATGCTAAATTAAGGTGAAATTATGCTAGATTATAGAAGGCCCTAATCCAAAGACTGGTGTCCTTAAGAAAAGAAAGCAGAGACACAGACACGGAGAACATCTTCTGACCATCTAAGCAGAGACTTGAGGGATGAGCCAACAAACTAAGCAATACCAAGGATTGATAGCCAGCCCCAAAAGCCAGGGACAGGCAAGGAAAGATGAAAGAGAGAAAAGCCCTAAAGATAGAAATCTTATTTTAGGACTTCTAACCTCTAGAATTGTGAGAAAATGCATTTCTGTTGCTTTAAGCCATCTATTCTGTGGTATTTGTTATAGCAGCCCTAGCAAACTAATATAGATTTTTGTACAGAAATGTGTAGTGCTGCTGTCACAAATACCCAAACATGTGGGCATAACTTTGGAATGGGGTAATGGACAGAGGCTAGAAAATATTCTGAGACTCTTAATAGACATATCCCAGATTACCTTGAGGGACTATGAATGCAACCATGAAACTAAAAGACACTTGCTCCTTGGAAGAAAAGCTATGACAAAACCAGACAGCGTATTAAAAAGCAGAGACATCGCTTTGCCACCAAAGTCTCTATAGTCAGAGCTATAATTTTCCCAGTAGTCATGTACAGACTCAAGAACTGGACCATAAAGAAGGCTGAGCACCAAAAAATTTATGCTTTCAAACTGTGGTCCCAGAGAAGACTCTTGAGAATCCCTTGGACAACAAGGAAATCAAACCAATCAATCCTAAAGGAAATCAACCTGGAATGTCAATTGGAAGAACTGATGCTGAAACTGAAGCTCCAATACTTTGACCACCTGATGCGAAGAACTGACTCATTGGAAAAAACCCTGATGCTGGGAAAGATTGAAGAGTAGAAGTGGATGACAGAGAATGAGATGGTTAGATAGAATCACTGACTCAACGGATGTGAGTTTGAACAAATCCCAGGAAACAGTGAAGAAAAGAGAAGCCTGGCATGCTTTACTTTATGTGGTCACAAAGAGTTGGACTTGACTTAGCAACTTAACAACAACCCTGAAGGAATTTTTGAAAGAAATAAAGATATTAAAGATATTCTAATGAAGGCCTAAAAAGACACAAGAGGAATACAGAGAATGCTCTGCCATCTTAAAGAATGCATATATCATTATGAACAGAATTTTCATAGAGACATGAATATTAAAACTACTTCTGTGGTTGCCTTAGGAGGAAAAGAGGAATATGTTATTGGATGTGGTAGAAATCAGTTCTATAAAGTGACAGGGGACTTGGCTAAATCATGTTCTGTTGTTGGTTGGAAAATAATAAACTTGCATATTTGATGAGATTTCCAAACAAATGTGGAAGGTATATCATGCACTTTGCTGCTTATGTGGGAGGAAATGTGGGAGGAAAGAAATATCCTGAGGAAGAAGCTGCCAAATAAAATGGAGCAAATAATGGATGATTTGGAAAATTCTCCTAAAAGCACGCTTAGGGAAAATTATTTGCTAAATTAGTTAGTTATGTGACTTACGTATTCAGTACTACATATTAACCACTCCAAGTGGGACTCACATAAGAATGTGCTGTAAGAATATTGGATCTTGCTATTTTCTATAGGCCCTTATTGCTCTATTCATTTTTTCCCCAATCTTTTGTTTTCTGTTGTTCAGATTGGGTAAATTCCATCTTTATGTCCTCAAGGTCAATGAATGTATCCTGAATTATACCCCTTGTACTATTCAATCCTTCCAGGAAGGTTTCTTTCTCTTTTATTATATATTTCATTTCTGTAATTTTCATTTGGTTCTTTTGTATAAGTTTTTACTTCTTTGCTGATGTCTTTCATTTCTTGGTTGCTTCAACAGAATGTGCAGTTGACTGTGGAAGCATTTTTATTACTGTTGGTTTAAAGTTCTCAGCAGATAGTTTCAATTTTTGATTCATTTGATGTTGGTGTCAGGTGAGTGTCTTTTTTGTGAATGTGTTTTCTCCTGTTGTTGTGATTTTCCCTATTCTTGGCATGGTGAGTGATCTTTATTTTATCCTGGATATTTTCACTATTTTTTTTTGTTTTTTGAACACTCAGAATCTTACTTAATCCTTTATTTTAGTAGGCAGCCTCCCTATTTAGGTTTATCACAAAGGCTTTGGCCTATATTTATGGGCTATGGATCCAAACATCATTTCATTTTTAAATTCTTTGGATGATAGTATAGCCCTAATTTTAACCTAATAAAAAAATTTTAAGACTTAAACATTTCCAAAAACACCCTATAGATATAGATGCAAACATCATCAACAAATTCTAACAAATATTTAAAATTCAGTAACATGAAAATTTTAATAAGTTATCAGGGAGTTTTATACCAGAAATTTAAAGAAATTTCCATTATACATTCAAAAATAAATTACATTACTGGAATATACTACTGGAATTTAAGAATGAATTATCACATTGTTTCAATAAATGCAGAAATAGAAAATAAATTACAGAGGGATACACAAAATTTTGAAGATGAAAGTCATGTAATGAAAATATTTTACCAATTGTCTTATATTCATTGGCTACAAAAAGATATTTTTTTCGTTGATGGTTAAAAACTTAGACAATAGATTCAATGAAAACTTGAATTCAGTTCTCCTGATTATGCTCTCTTAGAAGGTGTGCAATACTGACATAATACTTAAGCTATCTTAATTTCACCTTCTTTTGTAAAATTACTATATTTATTGTTCTACTCCAAACAGGATTTAAGAATAAGTGCAAAATTCATGTCAAGTTATTAGTACATATAAAGCACTTGCTCAATAGTTTAGTGCTATTGTTTTCCAATAATTTTGTTATTAGTGTCAAATTTATAGTAAGTGATTATGTTTATAGAATGACTAAATACATGAATAATTGATTGAGTAGATAATGTAGTGCAATCTCAATCCTACTGTTCTTTTTTGTTTTTTTTACACACAAATTTATTTATTTTAAAAATGTTTGCTGGTTTAGTTTTATAGTGTTGTGTTTCTGCTGTACAGCAAAGTGAATCAGTTACACATGTACATATATCCACTCTTTTAGATTCTTTTCCCATATAGGTCATTACAGAGTATTGAGTAGAATTCCCTATGCTGCACAATATGTTCTCATTAGTTATCTATTTTATACATAGTAGAGTGTATATATCAATTCCAATCTCCAAATTCACCCCACCTCCCTTTTTCCCTGCCTTGATGTCTGTACATTTGTTCTCTACATAAGTGTCTCTATCTCTGCTTTGCAAATAGTTTCATTTGTACCATTTTTCTAGATTTCACACACACACACACACACACACACACACACACACACACACACACATATATATATATTAGTCGGAGTGTATGCAAAAGCTTTGAGATTTCTAGGTGGCTCTAGTGGTAAAGAACCTGCATGCCAATGCAGAAGACATAAGAGATGTAGGCTTGATAACTGGGTCAGGAAGATCTCCTGGAGGAGGGCATGGCAACCCACTCCTGTATTCTTGCCTGAAGAATTCCATGGGCAGAAGAGGTTGGCGGTCTACAGTCCATGGAGAGGAGATAGATGAGACTGAAGCTACTTAGCACATTCACATACAGAATCTTCAGGATATACTGAATCCAATGGAAACTTTAGTCAGATAAACAACTATCTGTTGAATGCCTACTATGTGCCAGGCATTGCCTTAGATGCTAGTGGTACAGAAGCATCTCCTTTGTTCCTCAAACATTAATTTTTCTAGCCATCGAAAGTAACAGTTAAAAAATTAATAAAATATATTAAACATTATAGTAGAGTAGTGACATCTAGTCTAGTCTGAATTTTTCCAAAATTATTTCTTGAAAGTTATGAGAGGGGTAAAATTGGAAGGATAGTACCAAACTGACAGGCAGAAAGACTGCTCTGATTGATCACTGACATTCTCCTGGGTCTCTGTGCCTGAGCAAATGTCTTGAAGCAGAAGAGTGAATGGGGGAATAACAAAATATAAAGAATTAAGTGAAGCTTGGTCATTCATGGATCATCTATGGCAAGGTAAGAACACTGAGAGATTTCTATGTGGGTCAAGGACCAGGAAGGAAATTGCAAAAGTTGCCAATGATTTAATCACCCTAAAGCATCAGAAACATGACAAAAATTTGGGCCTAGAACATGAACAAGGAATTCATATATCATTAAGAAGTATATTCACTCTCAAAGAAATGAAAAATAAAACCACTGATATGATAGTTTAGATAATCTGATGTTTATTATATATTTTATATATACATATGCATATATGTGTGTGTATATATATATATATATATATATAAGTGGGTATATAGTTACCATATACAGTGTTTTAAGGATCATGAAGTACTATGTCATCATTAGAGAAAATATAATAAAATTACATGTTCTTTTATGGGAAAATCTATTCACATAAAAAAAGTATATATTTAAATATGCAAATGACATTATAAGGACATGTATACATATTACATATATGTGTGTGTGCATTTATATACACATGTAGGTATATTTCTATACATATAATTATAGAGAGATAGTCAAGGACATTTTTGAGAATACTCACTTCTAGTAGAGTGAATCTTATGCATTTTTGGTAGATTAATTTTATTTTAAAATATATGTTTTTATCATGTTTACGCTTTACTTTTTTTAAAAAAGGAAATTATTTTAATGATGAAAAAGCTGAAGAAATTGGAAAATAGAAATATACTCCTGAGTAGTTATGTTTAAAAAAAAATGAATATAACCCTCACTCTGAAATTTGATTCAACCTGGTTATAATATAATGGCTTCTTGAAGTATGTTGAAGAACCTGACTATATTTAACCTATTTGCTGGAATTAATATTCAGAAAATGTTTCATCAAATTTTGAGACAAATAATATATAGGACTCTGAATATAATTATGGATTTGATAGTTTATTTGGTTCCAAAATTGTTTACTTATTCCTTAGTGATCATGGAAAACCAGATAACCATTATGAGTTTTTAATTGCTTATATATAATATAGGGACAATAACCTTATGTGTATCACACTATGGAAGGTTGATTATAGAATTAATCAAAAATTAAAACTGCTTTAAAAACTGACCGCATTCCAACTAACCTGGGAAAGTAAGTTGATGTCCTCTCTATCAGGATCTCTTTGCAAGAGCTTTATGAGCTATATTATCCTTGGGGCAATTCATAATACTAATATTAAATGGGGAAAGGTGATTCCAAATATACTGTTTTAACTTTATTGTTTTTGGAAAATAAAATTACAATATCTTTCAAACAGTATAAATGTTATCCTATTTTTTGTAAATAAGTAATCCTAATTAAATAAATCAAATTAGTTGTAAACATTTACACTATCAATATTTGTGCTCAGTTTTCATTAAGAAACATTAAATTTACATGCAAGGGAACCATGGCTTTGTAGCAGAGGGCACAGTTCTTTCAGCTTCTGCAGGATTAAAATACCTCTTGTATTTCTTTCCCTCTTTCTGAGTTACACCCCACTCCAGTACTCTTGCCTGGAAAATCCCATGAACAGAAGAGCCTGGTAGGCTGCAGTCCATGGGGTCGCAAAGAGTAAGACACAACTGAGCGACTTCACTTTCATTTTTCACTTTCATGCATTGGAGAAGGAAATGGCAGCCCATTCCAGTGTTCTTGCCTGGAGAATCCCAGGGACGGGGGAGCCTGGTGGGCTGCCGACTAGATCGCACAGAGTCGGACACGACTGAAGCGACTTAGCAGCAGCAGCAGCAGTAACTCTGTATAACAGACTCTAGGTCCATCCACATCACTAAAAATAACCCAATTTCGTTTTCTTTTTATGGCTGAGTAATGTTCTACTGTATGTATTAAAGCACATGTATGTAATCTAGAAAAATAGTACGGATGAATCTATTTGCAGGACAGGAATAAAGACACAGATGTAGAGAACAGACATGTGGGCACAAGGCAGGGAAACAGTGGGACAAATTGGGATTGGGATTTTCATATACACACTTTCATGAGTAACACTGACAGCTAGTGGGAAGCTGCTGTATAGCACAGCGAGCTCAGCTTGGTGCTCTGTGATGACCTAAAGGGGCGGGGTAGGGGGTGTGTGAGAGGGAAACTCAAGAGGGAGAGTATACAGGTACATATATAGCTGATTCAGTTTGTTGTACAGAAGAAATGAACACAACATTGTAAAACAATTACGTTCCAATTAAAAAAAAAAAAATGCCTCCTGTAAAATGACCTTACCGCCTTTCCTCCGTACTCCAGTTGGGAGTTGTCAGCTAGAATACTTAAGAAAAGATAGATCTCTACTGCCTCACTGAGCAGAACTGGTTTTGAATGGTACTTAAACTGATCCAAATAAAGGTGACAAATTATTACTGAATCGGCACATGTAAAAACACTAAGGAGTAAGGAATCAAGACTTGGGGATGAGAGGTCACAGAAAGGTGCTGAGAATGACTTCCCTTATTATTCTTAAAAAGAGTAATTGAAGTAATGTTGTATAAAACTTGCATTATTTGTTTAAAGCGATTTAAGAAAAGTTAATACCATGTATCTAAATTCACAAGTAATAGTAACTAGGCAGGAGAAATTTGCATATGATTAAAGTGACATTTTTCATGCAGTTTTCTTCTTTTGTTTTATAGAGACAAAGTAAAGATAAATAAAAATAGTGTAAATAATGTAATCTCTTGCCAGGGTCCAGCCCCGGCGGGTCCAGGGAATTCGAAGCGTGGATGGCGTTGGCGTCTTGGAAGTGTTTATTTNGCTGGCTCCTGGCAGCAGGCATATTTGGGTTTCCTTATTTTGGGGGTGTAGATGCTCAGGGAAACTCAGGGGGAATCTCTGAAATCCGAATTGCCTTGCCCATCGGATTTCTGCCACGTGACCGTTTCACGGGTGGGATTCCCATGCGGGATCCCGGCAATCTCTTATTGAAAATACCGTAAGAGATTTGCAGTTATTTTGAAATACCTGCCTTCCTTTTCAAAAGTTACAGAAAGTCTTCAGGCTTCAACAGAGTTCTTATGACTTTGTTTTGAGCCCTGGACTTGCTGACCTGAAACAGAACAAAGATGTAGAAATGACATTCAAGATTCTTAATTGGTATCATTAACAGATTTTTTTTTTCCATGCCAAAGGACAAAGTGAGAGACCTCCGTGAGATTACTGTGCTCTTGGGAAAACTGAAATTATCTTCTAATGAGAACACAATGCTTGTAGCTCTTAGAAAAGCACCAGTGAGCAATTTGTGTATGCTTTAAAACAGATATTCTGCTCTGAAAGTATTCTATCTGGTTTTTGTGTCCTAAAAAGTTAAAAGAAAGAGCTGTGATAGAGATTGAGATAGTGCATGCTTATTCGAGAGATGATAAAAAATCTAAATGAAAAATTGGGATTTTTTTTTTTTAAATGTGAGCCCATGAACTTGTATTGTGTATGTGACTATTCATCTGTATTTGAGAGCTGGAGAAGCGTTTAACAAAAATTCCATGATTTATTGCAATGCATGCCACACCAGGAACTGCCATTTGCTAAAAATTTTGGCATGAAAATAGGATGGTAAATGTGAGAAATTTAAAGTTTTTTTTTCTTCTAGGCAAGTGTAATTCTTAGAGGATGTATTTATGTAAAAATGGCTTTATTATATCTTCAAATATCTTAATATGCTATTTAAAGGGATTATGTGCATTTTGTTAGAACATTACTGCTGAGACTACTATTGGCCAACTATTCAAGAGCCCTTGATTGTGTTTGTGTATGTGTGTGTGTATTTAAAATATAGTCATTTTCCTTATCGACTCCCAAGTGATTATGGAGTATCAAAGGCATCTGAAACTTAATCCAAAGTGTCTTACCCACTCCCTGGCAATTATGTAGTATCAGAGGCATCTGTAACTTTATCCAAAAGTGTCTATGACCATTATGTTCACTGTGTTCAGTGTAGCCTTATCCAATGAGTGTAACCATGTGTTCAATACATAAGTTAGGGCCTCCTCTTATGTCTGGTGTTTATTCTTCTGCAATATAGCCACAGTGCATGCTCAACCTAAGTAAGGATGTGTCCCAATTTAGGGAGTCAGTGGAATTCTGGAGATGTAATTCCCTCTGCTTCATGTGATTTTCCTCCGCTAAATTTTAAATAGAGAAGAATCCATTAAGAGCTTTCTCTGAATTTTAAAATAGTGAATTTTTTAATGTAAACCAAAAATTTGGAATAAAAACTTGGTTTCATTCTCTCAGCTGTAAAATATTTATAATACTGGCCACCTTATATGTTATATTTATACTAGAATAGGATCTTACATAGATAAATAGGCCTGGAGGAGGGCATAGAAACACACTTCAGTACTTATGCCTGGGGAATCCTATTGATAGAAGAATCTGGAGGGCTAAAGTCCTTGGGGTCACAAAGAGTAGGACATGAGTAAAGCAACTTAGCACACACATACATAGGTGAATAATGAGTATTTTTTGCCTCAACTATTTACCTGGCATCACCTGAAGGAGAATAGATACAAGTTGATAATCAGAATATAGCAAGTCCTAAAACTTCAACCATAAGTAGGAGTGTATATAACAAGAAGGTAACACACACTCTGCCCAGAGAGAAAACTGGAGAAAGTGTTATTGCATGTGCAAATCTTAACTTCTGCAAATAGAAATTAGGTGAATAAGTGGAGAAAGCTGATTCCTTGCCTAATATTTTCAAAAAATTCTATGTAGACCACTCATGTAGAGTGATATGAAAAGTGATGGGAAACAAATGTAGAAAACCTCTTGCATGTGCATGTCTGCTGAGTCGTTCAGTAGTGCCCGACTCTTTGCAACCCCATGGACCATAGCCCACCAGGCTCTTCAGTCCATGGGGATTCTCCAGGCAAGAATACTTGAGTGGGTTGCTATGCCCTCCTCCAGGGATCTTCCCAACCCAGGGATCAAATCCACATCTCTTAAAGTCTCCTACATTGGCAAGCAGGTTCTTTAAAATTAGCCCCAACTGGGAAGCCTGGAAGGCCTCTTGAGGGTCTTCAAACAGATCTCCAAGAGGTTTGGACTTTTAAGTTCAGGGGTGAGCAGAGTATTTTAAGTAGGAATGTGACATAATTACTTTTGGGTTTTATTAAGATTTTATAAGTTGTGTAGATAAGAGAAAGACTAGAAATAGGAAAGTAATTTCAATAGTCTGAAAACAGAAGGTGAAAACAAAGCCAAAACAATAGCAGTTTGATGGAGAAAACATGATAGTTTTTTTTTGTGTTTTTTTTTTTTTTAATTCTTTTGGAGTTCAATTCAATACAACTTGTTGACTGAATAATGAGGTTCACTAACTTGAAGATAAGGAAAGAATTTTAAGATAACATTGAGATTTCTGATTTAGATAAATCTGTATATCTGGATTTGTGTTAAGCAGGTGTATACACTTTTGAAATTATTGAGAGTGGATTAATCATACCTTCTTTGCTGTACAAGTGAAGAGTTTATTGAGATAATAATCACAGGCCAGAAAGATGGTAATCAAACTGTTATTTTTCTCACTAATTAAAATGAAAATTTAAATATGGGGCCAAGTGAATCTACTGATACACCTGACTTAGACTGAGAAATCCATACATCTAATCTTATGTCCAGGTGGACCATGATGGATTTCCTCTGTCTCCCTTCAGGCAGGTGCAAACCATCTTGTCTCTATAGGATTCTCATAAATAAGTTCAATATTTGTTAAAATACTCACAAATATACATACTGATGCATACAGATATATAGACATATATGTGTATATATGCATGCATATGAATTCATATATAGACATGAATTTATGTAAAGTATGCTGAAATATAAGCACATACATTTCTATATAGTTACCATTTATTTGGCTTTGTCTTCACTAGGTGATATAAGATTGCCATTTTATTAATTTGACATGAGTGCTCTGATATATGAGAAAAGTTTATTATAATAATACATTAAAATCTAACATATTTGTAACATATTTTAAATATAATAACATATAACATACTTATCTTCAGAATTTTAAAATTGATTTTGAATACTGGTATAGTGTTTTCCTATTCTAATATAGCCTGAAATAATTTTTCAAAACTGCATTTCACTGAGATAGATATATGCATCTGTAGCTGCTGCTGCTGCTAAGTCGCTTCAGTCATTTCTGACTCTGTGTGACCCCATAGTCGGCAGCCCACCAGGCTCCCTCATCCCTGGGATTCTCCAGGCAAGAACACTGGAGTGGGTTGCCATTGCCTTCTCCAATGCATAAAAGTGAAAAGTGAAAATGAAGTCGCTCAGTTGTGTCTATTAGCGACCCCATGGACTGCAGCCTACCAGGCTCCTCTGTCCGTGGGATTTTCCAGACAAGAGTACTGGAGTGGGGTGCCATCGCCTTCTCTGGCATCTGTAGCTACAGTGTCGATTAATATAATAAAGATATGCAGTATATTTTTCATTATGTCACATTAATAGTAAAATTGAAGATTTTTCATGGAAATAACTGCACAAAAGTCTGCATTGAATTCCAGTCAGCTCCCACACTATCTTTTATGTTTCAAATTTGAAGTTGTAACTGTATGTTGCCGCATTTCTATGATAAGTATTGATACCTGTATTTCCATGAAAGAAGGAATGAAAGATTTATTGTTTGCAAACATTACTACCTTTTTGTTAGCTGTTTTGTACTAGACTAGCTGAATTAACATAGCTGAATGAAGAAAGGTGTGAGCCATGAGCCATGACGTTGTACAAGTTCCCTTAATCTCTTTATCAGGTATGATTAAATTTGCGATTAAAAATATTTGATGTTATTTCTCATAACCCAAAAATATTTTAGAAAATAAGAACTAATTGGTTTTGGTTTTAATTAGAAAAGGTCAGAGCCCAGGGTTCCAGTTAATAGTAATGGGAATGAAAGCCTTTGACTGTGTGGATCGCAATAAACTGGAAAATTATGAAAGAGATGGAAATACCAGACCACCTGACCTGCCTCTTGAGAAACCTATACGCAGGTCAGGAAGCAACAGTTAGAACTGGACATAGAACCACAGACTGGTTCCAAATAGAAAAAGGAGTACCTCAAGGCTGTATATTGTCACCCTCCTTATTTAACTTATATGCTGAGTACATCATGAGAAACACTGGGCTGGAGGAAGCACAAGATGGAATCAAGATTGCTGGGAGAAATATCAATAACCCCAGATATGCAGATGACAAAATCCTTAAGGCAGAAAGTGAAGAAGAACTAAAGAGCCTCCTGATGAAAGTGAAAGAGGAGAGTGAAAAAGTTGGCTTAAAGCTCAACATTCAGAAAATTAAGATCATGGCATCTGTTCTCATCACTTCATGGCAAATAGATGGGGAAACAGTGAAAACAGTGGCAGACTTTATTTTTGGGGTTCCAAAATCACTGCAGATGGTGATTGCAGTCATGAAATTAAAAGAATCTTAATCCTTGGAAGGAAATTTATGACCAACCTAGACAGCATATTAAAAAGCAGAGACACTATTTGTCAACAAAAGTCCATCTAGTCAAGGCTATGGTTTTTCCAGTAGTCATGTATGGATGTGAGAGTTGGACTATAAAGAAATCTGAGTGCCAAAGAATTGATGCTTTTGAACTGTGGTTTTGGAGAAGACTCTTGAGAGTCCCTTTGGACTGCAAAGAGATCCAACTAGTCCATTCTAAAAGAGTTCAGTTCTGGGTGTTCTTTGGAAAGACTGATGTTGAAGCTGAAACTCCAATACTTTATCCACCTGAAGTGAAGAGCTGACTCATTTAAAAAGACCCTGATGCTGGGAAAGATTGAGGGCAGGAGGAGAAGGGGACGACAGAGGATAAGGTGGTTGGGTGGCATCACTGACTTGATGGACATGGGTTTGGGTGAACCCTGGGAGTTGGTGATGGACAGAGATGCCTGGCGTGCTGTGGTTAATGGGGGTCACAAAGAGTCGGACACGACTGAGCAATTGAACTGAACTGGACTGAAGTATGAACATAGGCACAAACANGGTGGCATCACTGACTTGATGGACATGGGTTTGGGTGAACCCTGGGAGTTGGTGATGGACAGAGATGCCTGGCGTGCTGTGGTTAATGGGGGTCACAAAGAGTCGGACACGACTGAGCAATTGAACTGAACTGGACTGAAGTATGAACATAGGCACAAACAGCTGTCTTCCTAGTGGCTTGTGTATTTCAATTGTTGGTTTTAAATTAAAATGGGTGCTAGTTTTTATATTTTGGGCCTTTCTATTCCTATATTTGAAATTTATGAATCTAAGATTCCCATCATCATCTTGGCTTTTTTTTCTTTCATGTCTTCCTGGAATATCAGTCACTTTCCTGCTTTTCTCCTCTCTTCTACTTGTGTACCAATTTTTCTTACAATGTACTTTTTACTATTTTTCTCTATGGTACTCATTCTTATTTATTGTATTTGTTGCTGTGCATTGGATTGTGGATCCAAGAAAGATAAGTGTGAGTCCTAACTCCAGGTTCTGGTGAATGGAGTTTTCTTTAGTAAAAAAGTCTTTCTAGAAATTATCAAATTAAGATTAGGTTATAATGTAGTAGAATAAGTTTGAATCCAAAGACTAACCCCTCACAAGAAGAGAAAATTTGTGCATAGAAACGCAGAGAGGAGAGGACATGTGAGATGGAGATTAGACTGAAACATCCAGAAACCAAGGAAAGATGAGAATAACCAGCAAACAGCAGAAGCTAGAAAGAAATAAGATCCTTCCCTTAGAGATTTCAAAGAGTTCATGACCTTGACTGCACCCTGATTTCATACTTGTAACTTCTGAAACTTCTTGAAAGAACAAATTTCTGTTGTTTTAAACCATCCCTGTTCATGCTCACTCTCATGTCTGACTCTTTTGCAACCCCATGGACTGCAGCCCACCAGGATCCTCCGCCCATGGAGTTTTTCAGGCAAGTACATTGAAGTGGGTTGCCATTTCCTCCTCCAGGGTATCTTCCCAACCCAAGGTAGAATTGGCATCTCTTTTGCACATGAATTCTTTACCATTGTGCCACCTTGTAGTTATTCATATTCATAATAAACACACTTTCATGTTATAGCTGACTATATTATGCAATGCTTATTTTACTTTTATATTTTTCCATGCTTCAGTGATATTTTTGTATTTGAAAATTCTTTTCAGCAGAAAATATATTCTCACTAATTTGTCTTAATTATCAATCTTGAATGTTCTGTAGATGGTTTATGTATAATCCTGAGGAAAATTCTTCTTAAGGCCAGAAAAGGTGTACATAAAGTTTTCTAGGTCACTATTACTTCTGTAATTCCATCATTTTAAATCAAGGAAATACATATTCTATTCACTGAAAAAAATAATAAAAGCCAATTAAATCTTATGTGGAATTTATTCAAATACATATGTGTTAAGATATTTTGTCATTTAAGGATAACAGAGCAATGTCTTCTACTGTTCCTGTCTGTGAATTTTCACATAATGAGGAAATGAATACCAGGTTACTGAAATATTTCAGTGTTTTCTGAATTATAATTTAACAAATACAATAGCAGTGCATATGGTAAGCAGTCTCATGTGTTAAGAATAATTAGTCTTAATGCAATTTCTAAAATGTTTAACAAATAATAGTAAATCTTGAAAGTAGATGAGTGTTCTTTTGGTTCTCCACACCCAACAACATACCTCTAGCTGGCTGTGTTTTTTCCTTTTTCTTTTTTGACTATGTCGCTTTTATTAGTAGGAAAATTTTTTAAAAGACAATGTACAGTATATAATTTGAGCCATTATGTTTCTGAGTTTCATTTCTAATTTTTATAGTTTATGTGATATCTTTGTACTGAATTATATGTTCAAAACTTTCTTTAAAGTGTTATTAAATTACAATAATAACAAACAACAACTGAATTTTGCACTTTCTTAGACTGTCAAAATTAAAAGGAGTAATATTTTCATCAAAAAGGGAGAATCTTCAACTCTGTTTCTGAATTATTATAATATTAAATACATTTGTACTGGAAAATGAGCTTTTGCAAGATACAGATGTTTGATATTTTTCCAAATTTTATTTGAATTAATTTTCTTGGACAGTAGATTAATATTTATTAGCATGAAGAATAACTTTGAAAATATATTAGCTATAGATATTATATATGCAGTTATCTATCTACATCTATATAAATCTTCAAGGTCATCTTCTGTGTCACCAAATTACAAAATTTACATATTTTTGTGCACAAAACATATATATATATATCCAAAATAGTTTCACTCTATGTTCATAATAAATTATGATTGTCAATGCTCAAAAAAATGTGAATTCCTTTGTAAAACATGTCTTGAGAACTCCCAATTATTGCAGGCATGACTCTAGGTGCATGGAACTTAGTTAAATAACAAAAGTTTCCACACTAAGGCATTTTAGAATGTGAGAGCTTATAATAAGCTGTTACATATAATAAGTATATCTTATGGTGTATTAGAAGATGGAAAGAGTGATAGTAAATGGGGAAGGGACAAGCAATATTATGTGAAACAGAATTAGGTGGATCTGAAGCTCTTTGGCCTTAGGAAGAGCAGTTAACCTGGAATATGTGTATAGGGAGATGCTATAGGAGGTGGTAAAGATCACTGACAGTAAGATTTGAATCAAAGCCTGAAAGATGTAAGAAGCTGGCCAAATTTTTGGTTTTAGAGCACCTAGAGCAATTCGCTTACTTAGAGAAGATCTATTGCATCAGTGGTCAATGTGACTAACATGAATGATCCAAGACCAGATTATAATGAAGCTCAAGAGGTAATGGGGTGAACTCTTACAGTACCATGTAGGTCACAGTGAAGACTCCAACTTTTTACTATGAATGAAATGAAGAGCATCTATAATTTTCTGAATAGGTTTACATTTAAAATGGCATACTCTAGCAGCTATTTATGGGCTACTCTTGTGGCTCTGACAGTAAAGAATCTGCCTCAATGCAGGAGACTCATTTTGGATCCCTGGGTCAGGAAAATCCTCTCCAGTATCCACTTTAGTATTCTTGCCTGGAGAAATCCATGGACAGAGAAGCCTGGTGGGTTTCATTTCATGGGGTCACAAAGAGTCAGACATGACTGAGCTGCTAGATGGACAACAGAATTTAGGGGAACAGGATAAATAGAGGAAGATATGATAGTAGGTTACTACAGACATATATGAAGAGAATACACATATGCATCCCAAAGACGGGCTTTGGGATGGGAGCATCAGAAATGGGGAGAAGTATTCAGATACTAAGAACTGAACCAATGTGATTTTCTGATGCAGAAATCTCCTGATTTCTTATGGAGGCAACATATAAAGAGACCATACAAAATTTGTCCATACTAGAAACCTTTTAAAGTACAGCAAGGTGATAAGATAATTAAAATAATATATTGAAAATTTCTATTTATTGATTGACAATTGTTTTGTTGACTGACAAACTGCTTTTATTATACTAGTGACCCTATATTATAGTTGTATTGAAAAAATTCAGTAAAATTTTATTTTAAATAAATAGAACAGATAACTGAAAGCTAAAATTTTTTAAAAAGAACATCATTTTGGTTATCTGAACATTAAAATCTAAGATAAGCAAAATAATTATTCTATAAACATTCTCATATTCTCATATGCTCATATTTTAGCTACGTTTGTCTGTAAGACTATATCACCTGCATTTTTAAAAAAGATCCTGGGGATTCGGAGAAGATGGCGGAGGAATAGGACGGGGAGACCACTTTCTCCCCAGCAAATTCATCCAAAGAACATTTCAACGCGGAGGAAAATCTACAAAACAACTTCTGAATNGGGAAGGGAGGGGGTCCGGATTGGGAACTCAGGTACACTTATGGCTGATTTATGTCAATGTATGGCAAAATGAGTACAGTATTGTAAAGCAAAACAAACTAAAAAAATAAAAATTAATATATAAAAAAATAAAAAAATAAAAAAGATCCTTTTAAAAATATGGTTCCTTTTTGTTTTGTGTTCACATAATTGGCTACAATCCACTTCTCAGTTGTACTCTTTCAGTTAATAAATTTAAAATTATGATAAGTGATTTTACTCTCTATACCATAAGAAGCAATTGGAGACATTATTCTCTACAAGATTTAATATACCTGGTAAACTCAGAAATTTCTGCTGGAAGATATTCTCTATTCTACTTTATTTGACAATATTAATATTTCAGTCTAAATATTTTGTTAACTGGGTCATTTTGCTTTTATTCAGGGTACCATTTTTGAAGAAAGAGCTTTTCAGATGAAACTGCTCAAATGATTTATTTCTATTATTTCAATACATTGCTAAATAAAGATGATGAAACTTTTTCATTTCATTTCATTCCAAACTGAATATAAATTATTCTAAATAAAAATAGTAGCTCTAGCCAATGTTTTTTCCCACAGGTCTAAATAATTCTTTTTTGTTTGCTTTTACAGATATAAGTATGAGTTTTCTTATTTGCAATCATTATTTCCAGTGATTGAATTTTTCTAGCAGTTTCAAAAATGAAAATATTGAAGTGTTGCACTTGCAGAATAATTTGATTAAAGATTCACAGCTAGTTTATGAAAAACACACATGAAACAATTTGGAGGAGTCATTTGCAATGACATTAAAAATCATTAATGGGATTTGTAGATTGATTTATAAAGTAATACGTCAAAGATTTTCTAAGATTTGCAACTTAATGTACAGTAAGGAAAGTATATTTGTGATGTTTAAGACATTTTTGTATTCATCATCAGCTTCATTGCAAAAATTTTATAATTCAGTACAGTATGTATCTTTTTCTTATAAATTTTGACAACTACAGCATTTACTTAAAAAAATGTGGATGCTTGCTTATTTAGACATGATATGAATGATGTGTTCATCAAAATCAATTTAAAGTACATTCCTCCTGTACAGATTTGTTAACCTAGTACTTGCTATTAATTATCAATGCAAGAATTAATAATTTGAACTTCAATCCTGAAATTTTAACATTGTTTACACTTTACTACAGCATTCAATATAATTTCAAACATCTCTTCTTTAACAGGATAAATTCCGAAGGTTTTGCTTTGATTCATTGAATGAGTAAAAACAAGCAATCCACTATTGGAATTTACTTAATTGATTTTCTACTAGGAGCACCTGATGATGGTGAAGGTTTCATTTAACCATGAAGTTCTTCTGCTTAAGAAACTATCACACTAACATATTGTCATTGTTTAGTTGCTAAGTCCATGTTGGACTCTTTGTGACTCCATGGATTGTAGACCACCAGGCTCCTATGTTGGAGAAGGAAATGGCAACCCACTCCAAAATTCTTGCCTAGAGAATCCTGTGGACAGAGGAGTCTGGTGGGCTGCTGTCTGTAGGGTCTATAGAGTCAGACATGACTGGAGCGACTTAACATGCATGCATACATTGAAGAAGGAAATGGCAACCCATTCCAGTGTTCTTGCCTGGAAAATCCCAGGGACAGAGAAGCTTGGTGGGCTACCATTGATGGGGTTGCACAGAGTTGGACACGGCTGAAGTGACTTAGCAGCAGCAGCAGCAGCAGGCTTCTCTGTTCATCAGGTTTCCCAGGCAAGAATACTGGTGTTGAATGCCATTTCCTTCTCCAGGGCACCTTCCTGACCCAGCGTCTCCTGCCTTGCAGGCAGATTCTTTACCACTGAGCCACCAGAGAAGGCCAGATAGCATATTAGCTCAAATCACTTCAATTCTCTATGTGCAACTGAATGGTAACATGAGAAAAAATAGTTTATGACATCAATCATTTGATCTAAATGAAAATTCTTGCTTCACAGGATGATATGCAACTTTATCTTCTGTAGCTAACATTCTTTAAATTGTCCTCTTTGAAGATAAACCTCTTAAAATACTGACTTTAAAAGTAGAAACCAATGTATCTTGTTCCTTTTGGCTTTCATTTTCATGTTGCTGTGGTATCAGTTTGTTACCCTAGGTGTGTGATTAATGTCAATAAAGATAGTATGTAAATTAAAATTACAACATCAAATTTCTAAAGAAACAAATATAGCATTTAATTTTCCATTTACCTTGCAGTTTAACTCTTTGGGATTAATTGTTGCCTACGGATTTTTGAAAAAAAAAGCATACCTAGCAATAAAATAGTAAAACCTTAGAATATATAGTAAACTGACTAAGCAATGTAGCAAGAATATTTAGATTATTTTCTTCATATACCACAGAAACAAAACACCATACAGTTCTGACACATATGATATGAATCTAATTGATAATTTTTCCATTCCTCATTGGCTTTTACCAAATGGCAAACTGAAGCCTTACATAGCACTGAGCAAACCATGGCAAATGAATGACCTGGACGAGTGACTTGTAAAGACAGTTGTGTGACATATTCTCTCTCTCTACTATCTTAACTGCTTTTTGCTTCATGAGCCTAAGCACTGCTTTTATGATGAGTGAGCATTCTGGGTGGCATGTTTGCAAAAAGAATGTTCATTGTGATTAGTCAGGAAAGCTCTGAGAAAGACAGACAGATGGATTATTACTAAACATCTTTTATAATTTATACTCAATTGAGAACTCTTTTCACTGCACATATATCTCAATCACTAACATGAGATCATGGCAGAATCTGTATGAACAAACACACAGAGCAGAATCTACATTGCCTCAATTTAATGCAGCTATCAGTAATATCGTGTCATTAAAATAAAAATGTCACACAAAACCTAAATTGGAAGAAGCACTGGCAAAACAGAAACAAACCAAGTGTTCCCCAGGAAAACCAGTTTGCATGATCACTGTAGGGATGAAATAAAGACACAGGTTAAGGGAGATTTAAAGTCTTTTATTCTCTGTCTGAAAACAAACAACAAAAAAGATTCAGTGGATGCTAAGAATAAAGTTAGACCATGATTTTGTCAATCAAAGAGCCTTGGTTGATTAACTCATTTGAGGAAGAAACAATACTTTAACCAATAGATCAACATCTGTGATGCAAAGATAGACAAAGAGATGTTGGGTGTCATCTGGCTGAGAAAATTAAGCACTTTGGATCTATATTTATAGTGAAGCTATTAAATAAAGTTCAATACTTCCTGACACAATAAAAGAGGAGAAGAATAAACAATGACTCTGACAGGTAGGATGTCCTTAGAAACATCCACAAAACAGATGGCAATGATGTATGAAGAACAGGACTTTGTGATGGAAACAATATGAAGAATATTATTTGGAAAAAATTATGAAAATATTTTGCATTAGAAAACTTTAGTGGCTGTGTGAGTACCTGGAAAGCTTACAATTATAATTATAATAACAATTAGAAAAGTGCTAAGAAAGAAAGAGAGCTAGATGGATAGATAACTGATAGAGAGGGTTGACACTGGAAGCAAAAGAAAAGTAAAATTCTATTTGAGATGTTACAATGCTCACCATCCAAATAACAAGCTTTAGGATTTAATCTATGATTGACATAGAAATGAGGTGAAATATTTTCATGTAGAACATAGTGTTACAAAAAGTTTATAATGATAAGTAAATATGCTTTAGCAAGGCAAGTGTCACCTTCTACTTGTTAACACAATGCATTGTGTAAAATGTGTAAAACTACTTGCTGTTATCTATGCCTCTATAATATCCCCCTTTCCCCAAAGCCCCCAGTCTACTCTTGCAGATAATCTCAATTTCTTCTGAGTTAGTTTTAATCTCTTATCTGTAAAGATAGATTTCAAACTAGGAAACAATTTTTTAAAATCATAAACTCAAAAATTCATACATTGAGTATAACATGAAAAAAATCTGCCTGTTTCAGAAAGCAAGCAATGTTTACTTAAAAACTGAAAATTAGGTCATGAACAACTAGGCAATAGAATTCTGTGATCAGACAATAGAGAATGTTTGTAATAGCTGAGTTATCATTGAGCACAGGTGACATTCGTGGGACTTTTTTTGTCTTGACACAAATGTAGTTGCCTTTTAAATGGCTTTATAAGCTTTTTCTGGGAACCTGTTAACGATCATTTAACAATCCTCATTCCCGTTTGCCATTTAAATATCTTGTGGGTAACTCACAGATATGCAATATTGCAATTATTTAAAGTTGCTACATTATCCAAAATGCCAGTAACTTCACTGTGAAAAACTATTCAAGAATATGGCATCCACGTTATAAATGATATGATGATATCTTATCTTAAAATATCACTAGAGCAGTTGTTTCAAGCCTGAATTGTGCACCATAAAGATTAAACTTTCAGGTAATGCAAGCAGCAATGAACTGATAATCCATCTCTACTTGCTTCCTTCAAATATTAGGATTTATTAGCATAGAAAATGGGACCTGCTAATTTCCCAACCACATGTAAAGTGTGATTTACTGAACAGATAACGTGATTACTTTTCTTTCATTGCTCTTTATCCTCATTATCACTGTTTGAAAGAAAGCATATTTCAAAAGCTGGACAATTGCATAGTTCTATCCATTGTACAAATATTATCCATTGTACAAATATTGGTAAAAATAATAATTTGTTAACATAAAATTATTTTTGAGTTCAATTTACAGATGTAATATACTGAGATGTATTTATATATTTAAAAGCTTTAAAATTTTGGATATCTCCTTGAATAGTTTGTAGTTAATTATACAATTAAATTCTCCAAGCCACACTTCAGCAATACGTGAAAAGTGAACTTCCATATTTTCTCTTTTTAAATATAAATTTATTTATTTTATTTGGAGGTTAATTACTTTACAATATTATATTGGTTTTGCCATACATCAACATGAATCCACCATAGGTATACACGTGTTCCCCAGGATGGGGAACTTCCATATTTTCAAGCTGGTTTTAGAAAAAGCAGAGGAACCAGATATCAAATTGCTAACATCCTTTGGATCATCAAAAAAACATGAGGGTTCCAGCAAAACATCTATTTCTGCTTTATTGACTATGCCAAAGCCTTTGACTCTGTGAATCTCAATAAACCGTGGAAAATACTTCAAGAGATGGGAATACCAAACCAACTGACCTCCCTCTTTAGAAATCTGTATGCAGGTCAGGAAGCAACAGCTAGAGCTGGACACAGAACAACAGACTAGTTCCAAATAGGGAAAGAAGTATGTCAAGGCTGTATATCGTCACCCTGCTTATTTAGCTTATATGCAGAATACAGCATCAGAGTTCATCCAGACTGGGTGAAACAAGAGCTGGAATCAAGATGCTGGGGGAAATATCAATAACCTCAGATATGCAGATAACACCACCCTTATGGCAGAAAGTGAAGAAGAACTAAAGAGGCTCTTGATAAAAGTGAAAGAGGAGGAGTGAAAAAGTTGGCTTAAAGCTTAACATTCAGAAAACTAAGATCATGACATCCAGTCTCATCACTTCATGGGAAATAGATGGGGAAACAGTGGAAAAGTGGCTGACTTTATTTTTGGGGGCTCCAAAATCACTGCAGATGGTGATTGCAGCCATGAAATCAAAAGATATTTACTTCTTGGAAGGAAAGGTATGACCAACTGAGACAGCATGTTAAAAAGCAGAAACATCACTTTGCTAACAAAGTCTGTCTAGTCAAAGCTGTGATTTTTCCAGTAGTCATGTATGGATATGTGAGTTGAATTATAAAGAAAGCTGAGTGCCTAAGAATTGATGCTTTTGGCCTGTGGTGTTGGAGAANTATTTACTTCTTGGAAGGAAAGGTATGACCAACTGAGACAGCATGTTAAAAAGCAGAAACATCACTTTGCTAACAAAGTCTGTCTAGTCAAAGCTGTGATTTTTCCAGTAGTCATGTATGGATATGTGAGTTGAATTATAAAGAAAGCTGAGTGCCTAAGAATTGATGCTTTTGGCCTGTGGTGTTGGAGAAGACTCTTGGGAGTCCCTTGGACTGCAAGGAGATCCAACCATTCCATTCAAAAGAAGATCAGTCCTGAATATTCACTGGAAGGACTGATGTCGAAGCTGAAACTCCAGTACTTTGGCCACCTCATGCGAAGAACTGACTCATTTGAAAAGACTCTGATTCTGGGAAAGAGTGAGGGCAGGAGGAGGAGGAAGGGACAACTGAGGATGAGATGGTTGGATGGCATCACCAACTCAATGCACATGAGTTTGGGTAAACTCCGGGAATTGGTGATGGAAAGGGAGGCCTGGCGTGCTACAATCCATGTGGTCGGAAATAGTTGGATACTATTGAGCAACTGAACTGAACTTAACTGAATTATACAATAGTTAATTATTTATTTATAGAATATTTCACAGCATATTTACCAGTAAGCCATATTATATTATAATGAACTATCTTGAGAAGCAGTGTCATTATTATATTGAATAATGTTGTGTGTGCTTGTGAGAGCTTAGTCCCTCAGTTGTGTCCAACTCTTTGTGACCCCATGGACTCTAGCCCCCACCAGACTCCTCTGTCTATGGGATTCTCCAGGTAAGAATACAGATTGAGTTGCCATTTTCTTCGCCAGGGGATCTTCCTGACCCAGGGATTGAACCTGTGTCTTCAGTGTCTCCTGCACTGCAAGCTGATTCTTTACCAGCTGAGCCATCAAAGAAGCCTGAATAATGTCTTTGATATAAAAACTCATCTATTAAATATAAACTTCTATTTCATTAACTTTATTAGTAAGGCCTTTATTAGCTACTTACTATATACTAGAAAATATGCTGAATTGATTCAAATAGAAGGGGGCTTCCCTCATGGCTCAGACAATGAAGAAACTGCCTGCAGTGTGGGATACTTGGGTTTGATCCCTGGGTCAGGAAGATTCCCAGAATAGAAAGGCTACCAACTCCAGTACTCTTTCCTGGAGAATTCCACAGATAGTGTAACCTGGCAGGCTACATTCCATGGGCCCACAAAGAGTCAGGCCTGACTTAGTACTAAGTAGTATTATAATCTCCATTTTACAGAGAAAGAAATGGACATGACATTCTATAATTGACTTGACTCAGGTCATATATTCAATGGACAATGAATTTCCTTTTCCCTTGCCTTTTATATATTTTAAAAGCAAATCAAATATTTATTTCTCAAATCCTCACCTCAGGTTGTATTGACCACCATAAACTTTGTTGCCGTCCATTTCAGAGTTACTCTGTGTGATATTGTTATTTATAATATATATATATATATATACACACACACATATATGTATTCTTTCAATTGACAAAATATTTTTATATTTTATTGGAATATGTTTGCTTTATAATGTTTAATTTATGCTCTATAGCAAAATAAATCAGCAATTTGTGTATATATATACATATATATAAAATGTATAATAGCTATATACATATATCCCTTTCCTCTTGAACCTCCTTCCCCCGCCAATCCCATTTCTCTAGGTCATCACTGAGTGCTGAACTGAACTCCCTATGTGCCACAGCAGCTTCCCACTAGCTATTTTACACATGGTAGTGTATATATGTCAATGTTACTTTCCCAGTGCTGTTTATTCGGCTTTTGTCCACAGTTCCTGCCTCACAGCTCCCCAGACTCTTAGAATCCTTTGAGCAATGGGAGCATATTTTGTCATAATATTTAGCCTTTTATTTTTGGTTTAGCTGCTTAGTCTTGTCCAACTCTTATGACGCTATAGACTGCGTAGCCTGCCAGGCTTCTCTGTCCATGGGATTCTCTAGGCAAGAATACTGGAGTGGGTTACCCCTTCCTTCTCCAGGGGATCTTCCTGACCCAGGAATAGAAACTGAGTCTTTTGTATTACAAATAACTCTCTTATTTTTAGTTCCTAAAACTGCCTCACAGCTAAAAGGTGATGGGTGAGCTGTTATTTATAGGACGCTCTTTTCCACTACAATTGGATTTATATTAATGAGATGACTTTTGAACCCCACCTAAGCATGGGGACCGGTTGCTGAGAGAATTAACCTCATGATCAGAGGGTTGGACTCTTAAGTCCCACACTCCACCTTAGGGGAAGGGAGAGGGCCTGAAGTTTGAATCAATGGCCAATGATTTAATCATTCATGTCTAAGTAGTGAAGCTTCCATTAAAAACAAAACAAAACAAAAATAAAACAAAGGACAGACTCAGAGAGCTTCCAATTTGGTGAACTTGTGAACATTTGGGAAAACTGGCTTACTCTGAGAGGGCTTGAAGGCTCTACATCCTTCTCCAAACCTTGTGCTATGTGTCTCTTCCATCTGGCTGCCCATGAGTTATATCTTCTCATAATAAACCAGTAATCTGGAAAGCAAAAATCTTCCTTTCAATTCTGTGAGACTTTCTAGCAAATTAATCAAACCAAAGAGAGGGTCATGGGAATCTCTGATTTATAAATCTCTGAAGTCCAGGTAATAACCTGCATTTAAGATTAGCCTGGGTTTGGGGGAAAAGTTAGTCTTGTAGGACTGATTCCTTAACCTATGGGTAGAATCTGATGCCATCTCTGGATAGATAGTGTTAGAATTTAGTTGAGTTGTTGGACACTCAGCTGGTGTCCTGGGAATTGCCTGCTGGTGGTGGAAACACAAACACCCCCACCTGCCTTCATTGCCTATATATTGGAATTTTAGAATCAGAATCCTTTTACTCCAGCTGGTTTTTAGTCCTATGGGTGGTGTTAGAGCAGTCCTAACTCGTTCTGTATGACTCTTCTCAAGGTTCAGTAAAATACAAAGGTTGGAAGGTATCTGCTGACTTAACAGGTCAATTTTTTTATTTTATTTTTTCTTTTTTTGTAGTAGGTTTTTTTTATTTTTATTTTTTAGTTTGTTTTGCTTTACAATACTGTACTCATTTTGCCATACATTGACANACACTGTTGGTGGGAATGCAAATTAGTACAGCCACTATGGAGAACAGTGTGGAGCACTGTTCTTAAAAAATTGCAAATAAAATTGCCTTATGACCCAGCAATCCCACTGCTGGGTATACACACTGAGGAAACCAGAATGGAAAGAGACACGTGTACCCCAATGTTTATCACAGCACTATTTATTTTATTTTTTCATTTATCTAAGGTTCAGAAAGTCTGTGCATGCTTAGTCACTCAGTTGTGTCTGACTCTTTGTGACCCCCATGGACCACAGCCTGTCAGACTCCTCTGTCTGTATGGACTCTCCAGGAAAGAAAACTGGAGTGTAATACCACATCTTCCTCCAGGGCATCTTTCCAACCCAGGGATCAAACCCAGGTTTCCCAAATTGCAGGTGGATTCTTTACCATATGAGTCACCAGGGAAGCCCGGTACTTGAGAAACAAAAAGCCAGTAGCAAAACGATGGAAATATCTGATCTCAGTTAAAAATATTCAACAGAGAAGATTTGAAGTTCTAAAGTTCTAATGGACTTTATTCAGTATTTCATGAATGGGGTGGCATCCCATCTACCAAACAGAAGCCATGAAGGGATATGCAAAACAGGTTTTTAAGGACAAGAAAGGGAGAGAGGGGAGGAAATCAAACATAAGTGTTATTTTGAGCCAGGTCAGCATCCTTTGAGGAAAGAACAGTCTACCATGAAGATTACCTCAGGAGGCTGATCAGGGAATTCCAGCTCGATAGGATTAAAATTCCATGCCTGGGAGAGGCTGGTAGCTATCTTAGGTTTTATGTATTAGTTGGCTGATCTGGAACATATTCAGTTCAGTTCAATTCAGTGGCTCAGTCATGTCCGACTCTTTGTGACCCCATGAACTGCAGCACTCCAGGCCTTCCTGTCCCTCACCAACACCCAGAGCTTACTCAAACTCATGTCCATCATGTTGGTGATGTCATCCAACCAACTCATCCTCTGCCACCCCCTTCTCCTCCTGCCTTCAATCTTTCCCAGCATCAGGATCTTTTCAAGTGAATCAGTTCTTTGTATGAGGTGGCCAAAGTGTCAGAGTTTCAGCATCAGTCCTTCCAACGAATATTCAGGACTGATCTCCTTTTGAATGGACTGGTTGGATCTTCTTGCAATCCGAGGGACTCTGAAGAGTCTTCTCCAACACCACAGTCAAAAAGCATCAATTCTTTGGTGCTCAGCTTTCTTTATAGGCCAATGCTCACATCCAATTATTTCTTTTTTTAACACTCTCATTGAAATGATTTTCCAATTATGCACTCCATTTCTTCAGTTAAAGAATATTTAGATGAGGATACTTGTGCTAGGTTTAATTTCATTTTGCTTAGGCTTGCTACTAATTGATAACTAAGTAACATAATTTTCCAGAAATGTGTCACCATCCAGTTTTTTTCTATGCACAAGTGCCAGAGTGATCTCTCACAAATGTACAACTGATAATGTTCTTCTCTGATTCAAACACCTTTAAAATCTTCTAATGCTTATAGCTGTGCTTTTTAACTTTTTGTTTTGTTTTAACACACAAGAGAGTAGCAGAGAAGGGTATATAATCTCCAAAACTGAATTGCTTTTCCTCCTTCCTCCTTTTCTTTCTTCCTCCCTCTTTTCCCCCTTCTTTTCTTCCCTTCCCCCTCACCTTTCTCTTTGTGTGTCTCTGTCTGTGTCTCTTATTCTCAGGCAAGCTATGTTCCCAAACCTCTCTTGCAGTCAGCAATGGACAGGTGACTGGGTTTTAACCATGGATTATAAACTGAAAAATTTGTTCCNCTTTCTTCCTCCCTCTTTTCCCCCTTCTTTTCTTCCCTTCCCCCTCACCTTTCTCTTTGTGTGTCTCTGTCTGTGTCTCTTATTCTCAGGCAAGCTATGTTCCCAAACCTCTCTTGCAGTCAGCAATGGACAGGTGACTGGGTTTTAACCATGGATTATAAACTGAAAAATTTGTTCCATCAAGCTTATTAGGGAGACCAGGGAGACCAATATGTCTTTTTTTTTTTTAACCCCTTTTTATTTCTTCTAGCTTAAAATCACCATCAGGGTGACCCTGGAAAGAGTGGTGAAGACTGTTTCTGAGTAATTTTAGAGCAGAGAACTCCCCCACCACCAATCCCTTTGGGGCATGATCAGGAATCTCATTTTAACTTTAAGTGAAGAAAAATAACCTTTATTATATGAATACATAGATATTTCAAAATATATCTTTTCTAGCCACTTGTGCTACTTTAACTTATACAGTCCCCTGATTTATGTTTCTGTGAACCCTAATTTATGATTTCACAATTTTGTATTCAAATTGTTTGTGAATCTGTTCCAGCCATAAGGAGAAGAGATTTTGATAAAAGGGATGGTGTTTGAGATTATTCTAGAAGTGTTTAACTTGGATGCTGAGCACATCATGAGAAATACTGGGCTGGATGAGTTGCAAGCTGAAGTCAAGATAGGCAGTGGAAACACCAAAACCTTAGATATGCAGATGGTACTACACTAACGACAGAAAGTTGAAAGGAACTAAAGACCCTACTGATGTGGGTGAAGGAGGAGAGAGAAAGAACCAGCTTAAGACTAAATATTAAATATCTAAGATCATGGCATCCAGACCCAATATTTCATGGCAAATAGAAGGAGAAAACGTGGAAGCAGTACAGATTTCCTCTTCCTGGGCTCCAAAATAACTGCAGATGGTGACTGCAGCCATGAGATCAGAAGACAATTGCTTCTTGGCAGGAAAAGTATGACAAACCTAGAGAGTGTGTTGAAAAGCAGAGACATCACTCTGCCAACAAGATCCATATAATCAAGGCTATGGTCTTCCCAGTGGTCACCGTTGGGTAGTGAGAACTAAACCATAAAGGAGAGAGACCACCAAAGAATTGATACCTTTGAACTGTGGTGTTGGAGAATACTCCTGAGAGTCCCATGGACATCAAGGAAATGAAAGCTGTCAAACTTAAAGAAAGTCCACCCTGAATTCTCACTGGAAGGACTGATGCTGAAGTCGAAGCTCCAGTATTTCAGTCACACAATATGAACAGCTGACTCATTGGAAAAGTCCCTGGTGCTAGGAAAGATTGAGGGCAGAAGGAGAAAAGGGAATCAGAAGATGAGATGGTTGAATGGTATCAATGATGCAATAGACATGAACTTGGGCAAACTCCAGGGGATGGTGAGGGACAGGGAGGCCCGGTGTGCTGCAGTTTGTGGGGTCACAGGAGTTGGACATGACTAGGCGACCAAACAACCACATCCCTTGATCAATAAAAGAGTAATTTTGGAGTATTAACTCAGGTTGAATCTGTGGAACTAAAATATTTTTCCTCTTATATCAGATGAATCAGTACAAACAATCAGGCTGCACAGTTTAAAAATCATTAGATTTGTGAAATGGAAATAACATGCATCAATGAAGAAAAATAGCTCATTTTATTTTTTTAATTCATGTGAAGCTTTCAGAAATATTACTGGAATGTAACTGCCTATTTGGAAAGTGCTAGTGCTTTAAAAGCTATTGAAAATTACATGTTTTATTTTGTAATCTTAAAAGAAGCTTGATACAGAAGGTTATACTTATATATTTTTAAGATGCAATTATGTCCTGCACTTCTCTTGGTGTTTTTAGGTGGTTAACAGTATATCTACATGGGGTGAATTAACCAAGGTAACAATTAGTGTACTGCAAGTTGTCATTTGTTAAATGGTTGAGCAATCACATGGACAAACACTTTACACTCAAAACTAATTTACTTACAGAAATCAATACTTTTTTTTTTTTGACTCTAAGTGGTTTATGAAACAGTGCCTCAGCAAACTGCAGAAAGACAATCACCACATATTATGGCTGACTTGTTGATATTCATATATAAATTTTAAGTATAATGAATCTAAGAGTTCCTTGGAAGGAAAAGGAGATTAAGCTTGTTACAACTTGTTGATTTCCTAATTTTGTTTGATTGGATAATGTCAAAAATCGTAATTTTAACACTAGGAGTTATCTTCTAAGTAAGAGATTAGCTAAGGCACTTGCTGCTGTTTAATAGACCAGGACCGTAGGCTAGGTACTTTGATTCCCGTTATAATACTCACTGCTTCTGCAGTTGCTAAGTCGCTTCAGTCATGTCCAACTCTGTGTGATCCCATAGATGGCAGCCTACCAGGCTCCCCCATCCCTGGGATTCTCAAGGTAAGAACACTGGAGTGGGTTGCCATTTCCTTCTCCGATGCATGAAAGTGAAAAGTGAAAGTGAAGTCGCTTCAGTCGTGTTCGACTCTGTGCAACCCCATAGACGGCAGCCCACCAGGCTCCCCTGTTTCTGAGATTCTCCAGGCAAGAACACTGGAATGGGTTGCCATTTCCTTCTCCAATGCATGAAAGTGAAAAGTGAAAGTGAAGTCACTGAGTCGTGTCCAACTCTCAGCGACCCCATGGACTGCAGCCTACCAGGCTCCTCTGTCCATGGGATTTTCCAGGCAAGAGTACTGGGGTTGGGTGCCATTGCCTTCTCCATAATTATCTGACTTAGAACCTATTTAAAATAGAGATTAGTACAAAGTATTTTTTGAAGTCCTAATATATACAGAATTTTCCACAAATGAAAATTTGCATTAAGTCAAGAAAAAATTCAAAATTTTATCAAATGGTTTATCATCTTGGAAACTTTTATTGCTAGTGCTTGTGATATTTGAGTAACCAATAACACCAGTATTCGTCTACAGATCTGTGACATTCTTGTCGATTTTTCATATAACTACGAGCACTTGGGAATCTTCATCACATCTTATGATAAATAACTAAGATGTATTCCTTTACAGACTTAATTGAGCCTTATGATTATATTATAAATCACTTCTCTTACAATATTTAATATTAAAAATTACTAGCATTTTGTTGATTTTTAAAAAATATGTGCTTGCATAAGTTTAATAAATATGAACTTTATTTCAGGGTAGTAAAAGGAATATGATTCATACTTAAACAGGGTTTTGTGTTTACTATTTATTATTTTTAATATAAATTTATTTATTTTAATTGGAGGCTAATTACTTTACAACATTGTACTGGTTTTGCCACACATCAACATGAATCCACCACAGGTATACACGTGTTCCCTATCCTGAGTCCCCCTCCCTCCTCCCTCCCTGTACCATCCCTCTGGGTCATCCCAGTGCACCAGCCCCATGCATCCTGTATCATGCATCAAACCTGGACTGGCGATTCTTTTCACATATGATATTAAACATTTTTCAATGTCATTCTCCCAAATCATCCAACCTTCACCCTTCCCACAGAGTCCAAAGACTGTTCTATACATCTGTGTCTCTTTTGCTATCTCGCATACAGGATTATCTTTACCATTTTTCTAAATTCCATATATATGCATTAGTATACTGTATTGATGTTTTTCTTTCTGGCTTACTCACTCTATTTAATAGGCTCCAGTTTGATCCACCTCATTAGAACTGATTCAAATATATTCTTTTTAATGGCTGAGTAACACTCCATTGTGTATATGTACCACAGCTTTCTTATCCATTCATCTGCTGATGGACATCTAGGTTGCTTCCATGTTCTGGCTATTATAAACAGTGCTGAAATGAACACATGTCTCTTTCAATTCTGGTTTCCTCAGTGTGTATGCCCAGCAGTGGGATTGCTGGGTCATAAGACAGTTCTATTTCCAGTTTTTTTAAGGAATCTCCACACTTTTCTCCATAGTGGCTGTACTAGTTTGCATTCCCACCAACAGTGTAAGAGGGTTCCCTTTTCTCCACATCCTCTCCAGCATTTATTGCTTGTAGACTTTTGGATAGCAGCCATTCTAACTGGCATAAATGTTTAAATATGAAGTCAATGTGCTATAAATTGAAGCATTTTATTTGAGTTCTTTTCTGTAATTTTTTTATCATCACATTATGTGTTAAATGGAAGTACAAATAAAAAGATCTTCTGGATATGTTTAGGAGGTATGATTATTAACATTTGATACTGAATAACTTCATGGATGACATCTGGTCTAAACGGGCTAAATGAATATTTCACTCTTATTTTCAGGAGGTAGCCCTTTCATTCCAGAGCAAGTTTCATGCTCTGTACTCCATCTCAGTTTTAGATTTCTTTCTTAATTAGCACTAAAGAGTTATTAGTTTATATCAGACCAACTTATTATGGGAAGACATATAAGTTTTTTTTATAGTTTAACAGAACTATTAATTTCATATTTTTCTAGAAGGTAAATTTGTTGATTGAAGTGTTAAATAAATAAATATATATATACACACATAGGAGAAGGCAATGACACCCCACTCAAGTACTCTTGCCTGGAAAATCCCATGGACGGAGGAGCCTGGTTGGCTGCAGTCCATGGGGTTGCTGGGAGTCGGACACGACTGAGTGACTTAATTTTCACTTTTCACTTTCATGCACTGGAGTAGGACATGGCAACTCACTCCAGTGTTCTTGCCTGGAGAGTCCCAGGGACGGGGTCACACAGAGTCGGACACGACTGAAGCGACTTAGCAGCAGCATACACACATAAATATATATTATATATAAATATTCTATATATTGAGATCTCTTCAAGAAAATTAGAGATTCCAAGGGAATATTTCATTCAAAGATGGGCTCAATAAAGGACAGAACTGGAGTGTACCTAACAGAAGCAGAAGATATTAAGAAGAGGTGGCAAGAATACACAGAAGAACTGTACAAAACAGATCTTCATGACCCAGATAATCACAATGGTGTGATCACTCACCTAGGGCCAGGCATCCTGGAATGTGAAGTCAAGTGGGCCTTAGGAAGTATCACACGAACATAGCTAGTGGAGGTGATGGAATTTCAGTGGAGCCATTTCAAATCCTGAAAGATGATTCTGTGAATGTGCTGCACTCAATAGAGCAGCAAATTTGGAAAACTCAGCAATGGCCACAGGACTGGAAAAGGTAAGCTTTCATTCTAATCCCAAAGAAAGGAAATGTCAAAAATACTCAAACTACTACACAATTTCATTCATCTCACATGCTAGTAAAATAATGCTCAAGATTCTCCAAGCCAGGCTTCAGCAATATGTGAATCATGAACTTCCAGATGTTCAAGCTGATTTTAGAAAAGTGAGAGGAACCAGAGATCAAATTGTCAGCATCCGCTGGATCATCGAAAAAGCAATAGAGTTTCAGAAAAAACTTCATTTCTGCTTTCTTGACTATGCCTAAGCCCTTGACTGTGTGGATCACAATAAACTGTGGAAAGTTCTTTAAGAGATGGCAATACTAGACCACCTGACCTGCCTCCTGAGAAACCTATATGAAGGTCAGGAAACAACAGTTAGAACTTGACATGGAAGAACAAACTGGTTCCAAATAGGAAAAGGAGTATATCAAGGCTGTATATTGTCACCCTGCTTATTTAGCTTATATGCAGAATACATCAGGAGAATCGCTGGGCTGGGTGAAGAACAAGCTGGAATCAAGATTGCTGGGAAAAATATCAATAACCTCAGATATGCAGATGACACCACCCCATGGCAGAAAGTGAAGAACTAAAGAGCCTCTTGATGAAAGTAAAAGAGGAGAGTGAAAAAGTTGGCTTAAAGCTCAACATTCAGAAAATGAAGATCATGGCATCTGGTCCCATTACATCTTGGCAAATAGATGGAGAAACAGTGGCTGACTTTATTTTTCTGGGCTCCAAAATTACTGTAGATGGTGATTGCAGCCATGAAATTAAAAACACACGTACTCCTTGGAGGGAAAGTTATGACCAACCTAGACAGCATATTAAAAAGCAGAGACATTGCCTTGGCAACAAAGGTCCATCTAATCAAAGTTGTGGTTTTTCCAGTAGTCATGTATGGATGTGAGAGTTTCTATAAAGAAAGCTGAGTGCTAAAGAATTGATGCTTTTGAACTGTAGTGTTGGAGAAGACTCTTGAGAGTCCCTTGGACTGTGAGGATATCCAACCAATCCATCCTAAAGGAGATCAGTCCTGGGTGTTCATTGGAAGGACTAATGTTGAAGCTAAAACTCCAATATTTTGTCCACCTGATGCGAAGAGCTGACTCATTTGAAAAGACCTTGATGTTGGAAAAGATTGAAGGCAGGAGGAGGAGGGGACAACAGAGGATGAGATGATTGGATGGCATCACTGACTCAATGGTCCTGAGTTTGGGTAAACTCTGAAAGTTGGTGAAGGAAAGGGAGGCCTGGCGTGCTGTGGTTCATGGGGTAGCAAATTGTCAGACGTGACTAAGTGAATGAAATATAACTGTAACTGTATTCTATATATATTGCTTTGTTTTCCTTCCATCTTTGTCTTCAAACATCAATTACCATTTTTTTCTTTTCTTGCCACATATTTACATACAGGATGGTTATCCTTGGTTCCCTGATAATTTGTACATAAATTAGTCCATTAAGTTTAAATTCTTTTCAAATTCTTATATCTGATTGCCCATCACCAGCCTGATTTGAGGAATTTTTAATAGAATGGATAACAATCTGGTCTTTCACTTTTTTCCCTTCTCTATAACGTTGTCTTTCTCTTACTGTAACAGCATCTGGGAGTGTCTCAGTTTTTTCAGAATGCATAAACCAAACTTCCATAGCCATGGGGACATATAAACAACAGAAATTAGTTTTTCATCTTTTTGGAGGCTACAAGTGCAAGATGATGGTGCAGAGAGATTCAGCATCTTGGTGAGTGCTTAGTTCATAAGTGGTTATCACCTCACTGTCTCAAGGGACAAGGGAGCTCTCTGGGTCTCTAACACTAACACCCTCATGACCTAACTACCTCCCAAAGCTCTTACCTGCCAAATATCCCATTGGGAGTTAGGATTTCAAAATATGAATTTGATGCAGACACAATCATTCCCTAACAGAGAGAGAAGATGGAGGAAAAATAAACTGTAGATTTGCCTAGTTAGTGCTCTTGAAGTCATTTCCTGGGCATGGCAGATTATGTGCAGGCTTTTGTATGCTTTTAATACAAGGGAATGTGAAAATAGAAGTCCCTACAAGAAGGTGATGCTGATAAATTACTTTCATGTTTAACATCTGTCTCTTGAATGTGCAGTTGGTTTGCCCCACATAGCTACTGGTCCAAGGGAAAAAGAAAATAGGTGAGAGTTATTTGGGGTTGTAGAAGAACTTGTACAGCACTATTTAGGATTTACAGTTCTTAACACCGGTCTTGGATTTCTCTGTTTTCTGCTTCCATAAATAATATTAGTTTCATGAAGCAGCAAGTGGATTCTATAAACTCTTAAAAGTAATGAAGGGGACTTCCCTGGTGGTTAAGTGGTGAAGACTCTGTGCTTACACTGCAGGGGAAATGGATTTGATCCCTGTCAGTTAAGTAAGATTGCATATGCTACATGGCCAGAAAATAAAAAAAGAAAAAAAAAAAAAAAAAAGAAGAAGCTACTGAAGAAGTGTACACACACACACACACACACACAGAGTAATGGAGAGATTGGCCTGGTAATTTTCCTGAAGCACAATCAAGGGGTCAATATATATGTTTGACTATTTATTTATTTCTTCTTCTTCTTTTTTTTTTTGACTATGTCCTCTCATTAAAAAATGCTTCTTTAATCCTATTCTCTTGAATTTAGATGATCTATATGTGTGTGTTACTTGCTCAATCATGTCTGCCTCTTTGTGAGCTGTGGACTGTAGCCTGCCAGGCACTTAGTACATGTAGTTCTCCAGGCAAGAATACAGGACTGGCTGGCTAGTCATTTCCTTAGATGGCCTCAGTTCAGTTCAGCTCAGTTGCTCAGTCATGTCTGACTCTTTGTGACCCATGACTCACACCATGCCAGGCCTCCCTGTCCATCACCAGATCCCTGAGTTCACTCAAACATCAAGTTGGTGATGCCATCCAGCCATCACATCCTTTGTTGTCCCCTTCTGCTCCTGCCCCCAATTCCTCTGAGCATCAGGGTCTCTTCCAATGAGTCAACTCTTCACATGAGGTGGCCAAAGTACTGCAGTTTCAGCTTCAGTCTCAGTCCTTCCAATGAACACTGAAGACTGATCTCCTTTAGGATGACCTGGTTGGGTCTCCTTACAGTCCAAGGGATTCTCAAGAGTCTTCTCCAACACGATAGTTCAAAAGTATCAATTCTTCAGCACTCAGCTTCCTTCACAGTCCAACTCTTGCATCCGTACATGACCACTGGAAAAACCATAGCCTTGACTAGACGGACCTTTGTTGGCAAAGTAATATCTCTGTTTTTGAATATGCTATCTAGGCTGGTCATAACTTTCCTTCCAAGGAGTAAGCGTCTTTTCATTTCATGTCTGCAAACACCATCTGCAGTGATTTTGGAGCCCTCCAAAATAAAGTCTGCCACTGTTTCCACTGTTTCCCCATATATCTCACATGAAGTGATGGGACCAGATGCCATGATGTTAGTTTTCTGAATGTTGAGCTTCAAGCCAACTTGTTCACTCTCCTCTTTCACATTCATCAAGAGGCCTTTTAGTTCCTCTTCACTTTCTGCCATAAGGGTGGTGTCATCTGCATATCTGAGGTTATTGATATTTCTCCCGGCAATCTTGATTCCAGCTTGTGTTTATTTCAGCCCAGCATTTCTCATGATGTACCCTGCATATAAGTTAAATAAGCAGGGTGACAACATACTGCCTTGACATACTCCTTTTCCTATTTGGAAACAATCGATTGTTCCACGTCCAGTTCTAATTTTTGCTTCCTGACCTGCATATAGGTTTCTCAAGAGGCAGGTCAGGTGGTCTGGTATTCCCATCTCTTAAAGAATTTTCACAGCTTATTGTGATCCACACAGTCAAAGGCTTTGGCATAGTCAGTAAAGCAGAAATAGATGTTTCTCTGGAATTGTCTTGCTTTTTCCATGATCCAGTAGATGTTGGCAATTTGATCTCTGGTTTCTCTCACTTTTCTAAAACCAGCTTGAACATCTGGAAATTCACAGTTCACATACTGTTGAAGCCTGGCTTGGAGAATTTTGAGCATTACTTTACTAGCATGTGAGATGAGAGCAATTGTGTGGTAGTTTGAGCATTGTTTGGCATTGCCTTTCTTTGAGGTTGGAATGAAGACTAACTTTTTCCAGTCCTGTGGCCACTGCTGAGTTGTCCAAATTTGCTGGCATATTGAGTGCAGCACTTTCGCAGCATCATCTTTCAGGATTTGAAATAGCTCCACTGGAATTCCATCACCTCCACTAGCTTTGTTCGTAGTGATGCTTTCTAAGGTCCATTTGACTTCACATTCCAGAATGTCTGGCTCTAGGTGAGTGATCATGCCATCGTGATTATGTGGGTCATGAAGATCTTTTTTTGTGCAGTTCTTCTGTGTATTCTTGCCAATTCTTCTTAATATCTTCTGCTTCTGTTAGGTCCATACCATTTCTGTCCTTTAGCAAGCCTATCTTTGCATGAAATGTTCCCTTGTTATCTCTAATTTTCTTGAAGAGATCTCTAGTCTTTCACATTCTGTTGTTTTCCTCTATTTCTTTGCATTGATCGCTAAGGAAGGCTTTCTTATTTCTCCTTGCTATTATTTGGAACTCTGAATTCAGAAGCTTGTATCTTTCCTTTTCTCCTTTGGTTTTCACTTCTTTTCTTTTCACAGCTAGACATGCTAAAAGAGCTTCCCAGGCGAAGCTAGTGATAAAGAACCTGACTAATAATGCAGGAGAACCGGGTTTGATCCCAGTTTTGGAAGATCCATTGGAGGAAGAGATGGCAACACACTCCAACATTGTTGCCTAGATCCCATGGGTAGAGGAGCCTAGTGGGCTACAGACTATAACGTCGCAGAGAGTCGAACATGACTGAAGCAACTTAGCATGCAGTCATGCAACAGGTGTTAAAAACCTGTTCCTGTGGGTTCAGAAGAGTCTATTAAATTTCCAGGAAATGTGTAAACACAGGTACTAAAATTTTAAACATAGCTATTAGTAAAAATTAAATAATATAAACATACAAATAAGTAAATATTCAAAATACATCATTTATAATTATTTTATCACATATTGCTGTCGTTCAGTCTGAGTGGTGTCCAGCTCTTTGTGACCCCATGGACTGCAGCACACCAGGCTTTCCTGTCTTTGACTATCTCCTGAAATTTACTCTAAGTCATGTCCTTTGAGTCAGTGATGCTATCTAACCATCTCATCCTCTGCCATCCCTTTCTCCTTTTGCCTTCAATCTTTTCCAGCTTTAGGGTTTTTTCCAAAGAATTGGCTCTTCACATCAGATGGCCAAAGTTTTGGAGCTTCAGCATCAGTCCAGGTAATAATCAGTGTTGATTTCCATTAGAATTAACTGGTAATTACATGTTGCTTTTATATAATTCATGAAGCTATTTAAATATTAACAATATTCATTTGTGTGATAAAGTCTGTATTAAAATCTGTATGGTGAAAATATCATAAAATGGTGCTACTGAGTATTTCTTTCCATCTCCATTTTCAATGACATCCGGTTGGTAGCTTGAAATTGGCTATGGTAGTATTTACACCATGAAATTGGCAAATCTACAAATCAGAGTTTTCCAGGCCTCTCCACAGAATATTATCAGCACAACACTCTCAGAAACCATGCCTGTTCATTATACGTAATCAGGATATGCAAATCCTATGTACTGTGCTAGTCATTAACCAGGCGTTAATGCAGTTAACTATGAGTTAAAAAAGGTAATGGCTATAAAACTATTCAAAAAATTCTAATGATTAACTACACAAAACTGATCTCCACTTTTATATATACTTTTCATATGAAGTCAGTACTTGTTAACAACTGTACATAGCAGGTCAAATTTTTCACTAACTTATTGAATTCATTTTCCAACCAGTGTTTCCAGGAATCATTAAAAAACAATGTTGCATAAAATTAAATTTCAATGGATGAATTACTGATCTAGTTCACCCTTATGCCATTGTAAACAACTGGTTAGGTTATGAATTTTGAAAACTGTCAAGCTAAAATTATCTTGAACATGTTGCATAGTTCATAATTTTAGATGTTTAATTAATCATCTGTGTGCTCTATCAGATTCACATTTTCTTTATGAAAGAAAAGGACCTTCACTTTGTCTGAAGGTATATTGTCAGCCAGACACACCTAGCACATTTCTTTGGCCCCAGTTTTGAATTAGCTTCTTAAAATCTATTTCCTATCCAGCTTCTTAAGTAGCATAAAGATAAGTATGGATATGATTTCATAGACAATCTGATCGCAATAAAGGCATCTATTCCTTTATCTAATAGGTACTGCACATTTTTTCATATAAAAAGTAATTTACTAAAATAGTGTTATCATTTGCTCTCCCAAAATAACACTGTGAGGTAATTTTTACATGATCAAAAATGATATTAAATTCAAATTAAGTCCACATTTGACTTTGTCACAGCAATAGTTTTGATGAAAGTGAACTGTATCTTTCTCATTTTCAACATATGAAATGTGGTGTTGAAATAGTATTTGAGATCTTTATAATATGCTATTTATTTGCTTTTCTTAAAATATTTGTCTTCCTCTCTTTTCATTAAAATCAATGAAATAATCAGGCTTCCCTGGTGGCTCAGGTGGTAAGGAATCTGACAGCAATGTGGGAAACCCAGGTTTGATCCTCAGGTTAGGAAGATCTCCTAGAGAAGAGAATGGCAACCCACTATAATATTCTTATCTAGAAAATTCCATGGACAAGGAGCCCAGTAGGCTGCAGTCCAATGGGTAACCAAAAGTTAGACACCTCTGAGCGACTAACACTTTCAAGAAATCATCACATCTCCATTTCAGTTAGTCTTCGCTGGTAGCTCAGCTAGTAAAGAATTCATTTGCAATACAGGAGTTGCTGCTGCTGCTGCTAAGCCGCTACAGTCATGTCCAACTCTGTGCGACCCCATAGACAGCAGCCCATCAGGCTCCCCCGTGCCTGAGATTCTCCAGGCAAGAACACTGAAATGGATGGCCATTTCCTTCTCCAATGCATGAAAGTGAAAAGTGAAAGTGAAGTCACTGGGTCATGTCCAACTCTCAGTGACCCCATTGACTGCAGCCTACCAGGCTCCTCCATCCATGGGATTTTCCAGGCAAGACTTCTGGAGTGGGGTGCCAGACCCCAGTTCAATTCCTGGGTCAGGAAGATCTGCTGAAAAGGGATAGGCTACCCACTTCAGTATTCTTGGGCTTTCTTGATGGCTTCAGTTCAGTTCAGTCACTAAGTTGTGTCAGACTCTTTGCGACCCCATGAATCACAGCCTCCCCTGTCCACCACCAACTCCCGGAGTTCACTCAGATTCATGCCCATTGAGTCAGTGATGCCATCCAGCAATCTCATCCTCTGTCGTCCCCCTCTCCTCCTGCCCCCAATCCCTCCCAGCATCAGAGTCTTTTCTAATGGGTCAACTCTTCGCATGAGGTGGCCAAAGTACTGGAGCTTCAGCTTTAGCATCATTCCTTCCAAAGAAATCCCAGGGCTGATCTCCATCAGAATGGACTGGTTGGATCTCCTTGCAGTCCAAGGGACTCTCAAGAGTCTTCTCCAACACCACAGTNAATGAGTCAACTCTTCACATGAGGTGGCCAAAGTACTGGAGTTTCAGCTTTAGCATCATTCCTTCCAAAGAAATCCCAGGGCTGATCTCCATCAGAATGGACTGGTTGGATCTCCTTGCAGTCCAAGGGACTCTCAAGAGTCTTCTCCAACACCACAGTTAAAAACATCGATTCTTCAGCGCTCAGCCTTCTTCACAGTCCAACTCTCGCATCCATACATGACTACTGGAAAAACCATAGCCTTGTCTAGATGGACCTTAGTCGACAAAGTAATATCTCTGGTTTTGAATATGCTATCTAGGTTGGTCATAAGTATTCTTCCAAGGAGTAAGCGTCTTTTGATTTCATGACTGCAGTCACCATCTGCAGTGATTTTGGAGCCCAGAAAAATAAAGTCTTGATGGCTTAGCTGGTAAATAATCCACCTACATCGTGAGAGGCCTGGGTTCTATCCCTGGGTTGGAAAGATCCTCTGGAGAAGGGAACAACTACCCATTCCAGTATTCTGGCCTGGAGAATTCCAGGGACTGTATAGTCGCACACAGTTTGACACGACTGAGCAACTTTCATGCACATTTCACTTTGGCTTTCAGGAAGCAAAATTTCAAATACGGTTAAACAATTCTGTAATCTACTTAAAGCCGTGTTTTTCTATAATCCTTAACTTTCCATATTTATATATTCCCTTGTGCTAATAGTTTATTTTGATTTAGAAGCTTACTATTTTTTGTCTTTCTTCTTGCCCTTAGTATACTCATAATCTTGGGGAAAGAGATAGTATACAAAGGTAAATTATTAGGTAAAATTATGCAAGCTTGTATGTTCCTATATTTTATACTAACACAGGGTAAAATAAATCAAGAAGTCAAGCTAAATAGCAGAAAAACTCAGTAAACATTTGAGCTTGTGTTTTAGTTCACCAGGTTATGCTTATATATGTTATTAGCTGAGAAAATCACACAGATAGATAAACAAAAGTGAAACTATAACAAACAAAAACTTTTATGTTCACTTTGGCAAATGACATTTGAAACAAAAATAGAATATATGTTCACAAAATAATTACTACATAGAAATGTATATGATTTTACAGTTATGAATAGAGCCCTCTGAAGTACACTTTATAAGTTCCAACAAAACTATGTACAAATACCACTTTGTGTTCTTGAATTACATTATCTAAATAATAAACTTATGTAGGGGAAATGTAGTGATCGTGACAATTTCTAAGAATGCATTTGGAATTCATGCTACAGTCTTTAAGTGACTGGCCAGTTTTTTAATCATGAAAGATTTTCCTTGGAAATATTCAGTTGCATGTTTTTTCCAACTGGACAGTTAATGTCACTGAAGTTTTTTTGTTTAGCAAAAGCAAGATTGTCTTTATTGCTTTAACTAATCTACTCTAGAATAGAGTAGTTGTACTGTGACATATTGGGGCAGTTTGTCATTTCTATGTGAAAATATTCCTTTCATATTATAATACCTTCACAAAGCTAACAGTTTCAGCCACAGTAGGAAAATAAGAAGCAGCAATGAAATTTGCTGGGGTGAAGAGACAATTCAAAATGTGGTGTTTTAATAGTGCATAAATGCAACACAAAGTAATGTAACCAATGCATTTGACAATATTTCTTTTCAAAAGATAGTTTAAAAAGATTAATGATTTATCAACATTCATCTCACAGTCAAAAGAAAAAAGATTTGATTTGTCATTGCCTATTTTGATTATTGCAATATTTTGGTGTGTTTCTCTGATAAAAATGTCACATTAAAACTCTTTATGCTTTAAATAGCTCATCATCTGCATTCTACTTTAAAAAAAATTTTTTAGATGACTAGTGTTACAGAATAAATGCTACTTTGCTAAATGTTGTCATTTTTATAAATTGAAATTTTCCTTTGGATAAACAGTATTTATAAATCAACTCAGCACTCCTGAAAGTCTTTATTTGGTGTTGGTAAGTTACCTTAATGGTGTTATGTTTACAAAGGAGTTCTCTAACTGAAGTGACATTTTTCTCAACAATGATTTAATAACTTAATGCTGTGTTGGTAAATGGCTTGATTTATTTTACCACTTAAAGTACCTCTTTGCTATATTAAAGAGGTTAGGGAATTTATTATGGTTCTCTTGATTTATATAATACACATGTTTAATTTCAAACAATCTTCTGTTATTTTCATGTAACCACGATTATACTTTGGTAGTTCAGTGAGACACTAGGAAGTCAAAACTTATTTATTATCCCAGGGCAGAAGAACTACTTTGGCCAGATAATACAGTTTTGAATACCTTTTAAAAACATGCTTCTGTTAAATTCAGTTCAGTTCAGTTCAGTAGCTCAGTCCTGTCTGACTCTTTGCAACCCCATATACGGCAACAGGTCAGGCCTCCCCGTCCATCACCAACTCCTGGAGTTCACTCAAACTAACGTCCACTGAGTCAGTGATGCCATTCAGTCATCTCATCCTCTGTTGTCCCCTTCTCCTCCTGCTCCCAATCCCTCCAAGCCTCAGAGAGTTTCCAATTAGTCAACTCTTCGCATGAGGTGGCCAAAGCATTGGAGTTTCAGCTTTAATATCAGTCCTTCCAAAGAACACCCAGGACTGATTACCTTTAGAATGAATTGGCTGGATTTCTTTGCAGTCCAAGGGACTCTTAAGAGTCTTCTCTAAAATCATAGTTCAAAAGCATCAATTCTTTGGCGCTCAGCTTTCTTCACAGTCCAGCTCTCACATCCATACATGAAAACTGGAAAAACCATAGCCTTGACTAGACTGACCTTTGTTGGAAAAGTAATATTTCTGCTTTTGAATATGCTATCTAGGGTGGTCGTAACTTTCCTTCCAAGGAGTAAGTGTCTTTTCATTTCATGGCTGCATCACCATCTGCAGTGATTTTGGAGCCCCAAAAATAAAATCTGACACTGTTTCCACTGTTTCCCCATCTATTTCTCATGAACTGATGGGACTGGATGCCATGATCTTTGTTATCTAAAAGCTTTAATCCAACTTTTTCACTCTCCTCTTTCACTTTCGTCAAGAGAATTTTTAGTCCCTCTTCACTTTCTGCTATAAGAGTGGTGTCATCTGAGGTCATTGATATTTCTCCTGGAAATCTTGATTTCAGCTTGTGCTCCTTCCAGTCCAGCATTTCTCATGATGTACCCTGCATATAAGTTAAATAAGCAGGGTGACAACATACTGCCTTGACATAATCCTTTTCCTATTTGGAAACAGTCTGTTGTTCCATGTCAAGTTCTAATTGTTGCTTCCTGACCTGCATATAGGTTTCTCAAGAGGCAGGTCAGATGGTCTGGTATTCCCAGCTCTTAAAGAATTTTCACAGCTTATTGTGATCCACACAGTCAAAGGCTTTGGCATAGTCAGTAAAGCAAAAATAGATGTTTCTCTGGAACTGTCTTGCTTTTTCCATGATCCAGAGGATGTTGGCAATTTGATCTCTGGTTCCTCTGCCTTTTCTAAAACTAGCTTGAATATCTGGAAGTTCACAGTTCACGTACTGCTGAATCTTGGTTTGGAAAATTTTGAGCATTACTTTACAAACGTGTGAGATGAGTGCAATTGTGAAGTAGTGTGAGCATTCTTTGGCATTGCTTTTCTTTTGGATTGGAATGAAAACTGACATTTTCCCGTCCTGTGGCCACTGCTGAGTTTTTCAAATTTGCTGGCATATTGAATGCAGCACTTTCACAGGATCATCTTTCAGGATTTGAAATAGCTCCACTGGAATTCCATCACCTCCACTAATTTTGTTCGTAGTGATGCTTTCTAAGGCCCACTTGACTTCACATTCCAGGATGTCTGGCTCTAGGTGAGTGATCACACCATCGTGATTATCTGGGTCATGAAGATCTTTTTTATATATTTCTTCTGTGTATTCTTGCCACCTCTTTGTAATATCTTCTGCTTCCATACCATTTCTTTCCTTTATCGAGCCCATCTTTGCATGAAATATTCCCTTGGTATCTCTAATTTTCTTGAAGAGATCTCTAGTCTTTCACATTCTGATGTTTTCCTCCATTTCTCAGGAAGTCAAGAAACACCTGTAGTAGCAGGCAAATCTGGCCTTGGAATATGGAATGAAGCCGTACAAACGGTAGTAGAGTTTTGCCAAGAGAGCACACCTTGTCATAGCAAACACTTTCTTCCACAACACAAGAGAAGACTCTACACAGGAACATCACCAGATGGTCAACACCAAAATCAGATTGATTATGTTCTTTGCAGCCAAAGATGGAGAAGCTCTATACACTCAGCAAAAACAAGACTGGGAGCAGACTGTGGCTCAGATCATGAACTCTTTGTTGCCAAATTTAGACTTAAATTGAAGAAAGTAGAGAAAACCACTAGACCATTCAGATATGATCTAAATGAAATCCCTTATGATTATACAGTGGAAGTGAGAAATAGATTTAAGGGACTAGATCTGATAGAGTTCCTGATGAACTATGGATGGAGGTTTGTGACATTGTACAGGAGACAGAGTTCAAGACCCTCTCCATGGAAAAGAAATGCAAAAACACAAAATGACTGTCTGAGGAGGCCTTACAAATAACTGTGAAAAGAAGAAAAGCAAAAAGAAAAGGAGAAAAGGAAAGATATAAGCATCTGAATGCAGAGTTCCAAATAATAACAAGGAGAGATAAGAAAGCCTTCCTCTGCTAAATTAACTAATGTTAAATTTGTCTTGACATATTGATCTGAACAAAAGCAAAGTAATTGGTTACGTTTATAAGGAATACACACTAAAATGATATTTATTTCATTCCATCTTTTCACAGGTGTTAAAATCTTCTTATATTCCTGATAATCTTCTGAGCTTCGGAGAAACACTAGATATTCAAACTATGAATATTTTGATACCAAGTATATTTTTATGGGTTAGGTAACTAAACAAAGTTAAAGGTATATAATATGTCAGGTTGTGAAATGTGCTCCAAATAAAACTAAGTAACTAGAGAGTGACAGATCTGATGGATCGGGAAGAAGAAAGAATTTTATTTTAGACAAGGTAGTCAGAAGATACCTTTTAAAAGGAATTTTAAGTAGAAAATTGAATAACGTATGGACATTAATCACAGACATCAAACAGTGAAGCGTTCTATGAAAAGAAAAAGTATATTGCATAGACTTTGAGCTGTATGGAATTATGAGAAGTTGGAGTGACAGGAGCATAGTGAGAAAATGAAAGGTTTGTGGAAATGTGTTTAAAATTTTCTTGCACTAGGAGTTAGGAGAGAGTCAGATCATGCGTGCTTTGGGGGCCAGATAACATTAACTTAAAAAATAGTCACAATCTATATTTTATTTGGTGGAAAGTTTTAGGATTTCAAGCCCAGGAGATAGCATCTCAAGTGGCCCTGAGAGAGCTGTTCCAAAGAGGAAAGGGAAAGAGTCTGATTGTATAGAAATTTTTCAAGAAAGGGCAAGTAGTCTGAGCATCAAAAGATTATTGCTAATTAAATGAACCCAGATATCTCAAGTTAAGGGATCTAGCACTTTTCTATGTATGGAAAAATGCAAGAGTCTGGGCTCACTGAAATCATTCCTTTGATATGCATCTCAGCTCTTCTGTACCAATATCCCATGTTTTTTCACAGTCTGATCTCCCTTGAGATTCACCATTGGGAGTGGCTGTAGTCCTGATGGATGTTAGTTCACAGGTATTCTCCTTCCTGAGTGCTCACAGGACTGGGAGGCTGCAATCACTGATAATTTGACATCCTTATTTACTAATATGGCAGGAAATATTTCATTTCTCAGTAGACTTTAGCTTTTAAACCACGTGAAACACAAAGCTATTGAAAGTATTAAGGATAGTTCTGATCTTTTTAATTTTTTATAAAATTACACTGCTTGTGCATAAAATTCAAGTGAAATGTAGAGTAAAAATATTTCAGTGTATGACCTATATGTGTCAGCTCATTAACATATCATATGATATTTATAAACTTGTTAAAAACATTGACAAACCTTAATAAATGCTTCTAAGAATTTTTTTTAATGCAGTCGAGTATTAAAAGTACCATCAACGCACTAAGATGAATAATAACAATAGAGAATGAATTAAATTCACTTTTTGCAACAGTGAAATATAGATTTAATTTCAGGCCAGTAATAAAATCACATTTAAAACAAGTTATAATTTTAAATATTACAAAGATTCCTACAAATATTCAGACAAAAATTTTAGGTACTAATAAAAAAGGAAATCAAACAGCTGGCACAAAATTTTTCACCCTGACATAAATACTAGTAAGCAATAAGACTTCTATAGAAATCTGAAGAAATAAGTAATCACATGTTGTGAATCCTGGAATAATACAACCAGTCAAACATCTTATCTTGAAGGAAAGCAGCATAAAGATTTTCACAGAGCAAGGAGTCAGAAAGAAAAGATTCTTCTAGAATAAACTACTTGGACTTCTGGGCTAAAATATTGAATAAAAATACATTTAGTTTTTTTTGTTTTTTTTGCTTTCGAATTTTCAAACTATAAGTATATAGATACAAATCTAAATATATTTAAAGAATTGATTTCATTTCTTAACTCTGGAAATGTTTAAACAAATTGTTTTAAATTAAAGGTTTGACTTGAGTAATAGTCCATTATATACCATTTTGAAATTCTATATCCACTTTGGAGTGATGTTGACTCCTTTTCTAGAGAAATCCCAAGGCTTTCTGGTAAACTGCAACATAAGTACACAATTATATGCATTTAAATTAAGAGTTTCTCTAAAAGCAGAGATTAAGGCAAACACTTGGGTGTAGGTAACCTGTTTGGGGGATGATTAAAGGAAATAGGAAAAAAGGTTCTGAGAGAGTAAGAGAAGGAGGCACAAACGTGTGTTAGTGATTCAGAAGCCAATGTGAAGAATGTGACTCACTCTATATACAATATACTACAGACTTGTCCCTCTTAGGAATAAAAAATGAATATTTTCCCACTGACTCACTTCCTTCATTCATTGAGAATAAATAACCTTCTCTGGAAGACAGTAGCTTCTAATTCCCCAGTTGTCCTATTTGTGGGCTGATTGACTTCCCCCCCCAAAAAAGTCTTCAAAATACTACAGTGAGAAACTAGGCACAACTTGAGATGAGATGTTTTAGCAAGCCCTAGAACTGTCTAACACAGCAGAGAGGGATTAAAGATATGGCCAGTAGGCATGTTGTCAGGACACCAAAAGATTATGCTATAGTTCACTACCTAGACCCCTCACAGCCATTCATATCTCACATTGAATCAACTCTATCACTAACTTCCTCTTTTATTCAAGAGGGAGCAACAGGAACCATATTTATCAGCCCATTTGAAAAAAAGAAAAACTTAAAAAAAAAACAAACAAAAAAAAACCAGACAACCATGAAGCAAGAACATCCAAGGCATTTAACTTAATCGGGCAACAAAGGGTGATGATCCATGAGAGACTGAAGAGGTGAGATTTTTCTACTGTCACAGATCACCAGCTGGAGAAAATTTCCAGGCCATAGCACGAGAGGGAATCCATGTAGGATCCAGAACATACCAAGGGGGAACCCAGGTAGGATCCAGAACATACCTTGAATTCATTAGAAGGAGTTGAGATCCTAAAGAAGCCAAGACAGCCAACATTCACAGGTAAGGGTAATGGAAAAGAGAGATACATACAGAACAACGACTCCATAGACCTGTCAAATTTCACTCAAGTGTTCAGTTGAATGCTGCATATGAGGAAATTACTAGAGACCAGGGCATTCAGGATGAAAATAATGGGGACAACCATATTAAAATTTTGAAGATATTATTCACCTCTGAGTTTCTTTCAGAGACCAGTATTACTTCTGATTTACTCTTCTGGTTAAAGAGTGGAATGGCAAGCACATCTACTTGGCCTATCTACTGAGCCACTTGGGAATCCCACCTCCGTGTATCAGTAAACACTGTAGCTCATTGTGAAACAATGAACTTGGTTGTTCCTCTTCATTATTTCCATTAAAATGTTATTCTAACTCTTCTCTTACAGGCAAATGCAGACATCTGTCTTGTACCATTCTGGAATATTCCATCCCCCTTGAAATGAAGAAGCACAGTTCCAAACAACTTTTCCTACTGTCAGCTATGCTACAGAGCACAGTTATTCCTGACCTTAATGATTTCAGTGCCCTCTCTACAGGGCAGTCTTTATTGCTTTTGTGTAATCAGTGTCCTCTGGGACTTATTGAAGGACACAGTCAGATAATGAGATCTCTAGTCTTATGTAAAAAATCTATTATTTAAAACCTCTTCCCTGCATTTTTTATCCCCTTTCCCAGTACTCTGCAAGGCTAAAATTGATATGCTCTCATTTCATATAGGCCATTGTTGTTTAAAAGCTTCAAGCAGCCGTCCTAGCAGTATATTCGGACTAATTCCAGGTGTCCTTGACAAGATGTCAAAACTTGACTAGATGTCAAAACTTGACTAATGGGAAAGTGAGAGGCTTCTCAGTTGGCTCAATGGTAAAGAATTAGCCTACCAATGCAGGAGATGTAGGAAACATGGATTCAGTTTCTGGGTTGGGAAGATTCTCTAGAGGAGGAAATGAAAACCTACTCCAGTATTTTTGCTTGGAAAATCCCATGGACAGAGGAGCCTAGCAGGCCACAGTCCATGGGGTTGCAAAGAGTCAGACATGACTTAGCAACTGAGCATGCACGTGACAGGAAACTGAGAGAACAACCATAAATCCAATTTTCTTCAGTTATATTTTTCATCTCCTTCCAGTCCAAAAACTAGAAGATCCACTCTCACAAATATCTCATTTATTTTTGCTGGTACAGAATGTCAGGCCTTGCAATATTTTTCTATAAATAAGCAGCTAGAATATTCCCCAGGAATATGCTTTTCAGCTAGAGCCTTGCTGAGTTCTAAACCTAGTTACTCATCATGAAACAATGGTGAGTGTAGGCATGGGTCATGAGTAAGACAAGTATCCTGTTTAAGAGGAATGGTCCAGGTGAGGTTTCTCTAAGACCTCCAGGCAGGAGAGGATGCTGTCTTCCAGCAAGAGGTGTGCACTATACGTCCTAGCCCTGAGCACTTAAGGGAATCAGTGGGTTCAAGTGTCCATATGCAGCCATACAGCTGTCTCACTCATTCTCTGTTGGGCCCTGGTTTTGTCATGGGAAATCTATCAAGTCTCTATACTGTTTGTTTTACTATTCTTTTACTTTTACAGTTAAATCTGTGGCCTGATTTGTAGAAGTTTAGACAGTGGCTACAAAACTTGAGGGCCTCAATAAATGATGCCACATAAGCCTTTTGGCTTCCACAGCAGGTAGTAAGTGCCACATAAGTTTTTTTGATTTAGAAACAAACCAACTATATTAATTTTTTCTTTCTTTGTCACACTGTGTAGCATGTGGGATCTTAGCACCCCAACCAGGTATTGAACCTACACCTTCTGCTTTGGAAGTGCAGAATCTTAACCTCTGACCCATCAGGGAAGCCCCCAGAAAACAGCCAACCTCTAAATCTTCATCATTACTCTTGTGTCAGGGAATGTTTAACAGGAGAATTCCTACATGCTGTTTCTCATAAGTCCTTTTTTAAGCGGAACAGCATGTTGCTCCCAGGAACTGGGGTCATTGTGTGAGACAGGCTTGAATCTCCTTTAGTAAACATTCTCTTTATGACAAAACTGCTTAGTCTCCATCCCCTTTCTTGAGATATGGATTGTCTCTTGACCTTATGACCATCAGCATCCCTTGTTCCCTTGGTAATGGTTACTGTACATTTGGTTTTCTGATCTTTATCATTGACAAAAGAAACTTTTTGTACTACAGCCTATATATACTCACAGAAAAATCATTAAAGCACCTTTGTTCCATCAGAGCTTGGGTCCCCATGTATTTTTTTCTTTCTTTCTCTCTATCTTTCTCCTTGGCTGATTCCTTGGAGTATGGAGACCCGTCTTGCTCACTCTCCTACCCAGGCTTCTAAGACTCTATTGAAAAGGCACCCTGTGCCTTCACCCCCACCTTGAGAGGGTGCCTGGTGCCTTCGTGAGAGACGCAAGTCCTGTGTTAAGGACTTTATTGGTTTTCTGTTGTAAACCGGGGAGTATCAGCCTCTTTCTCTTTCACTTTCTTATTGTTGCCTCCGGACCGCCAGGTCACGGTCCATTAAAGGACCCCAACACTCTTGCCTTCATTCTATTTAAAGGCTAGAATGAGAGTGTAATTCAATCATTCCCCTTTTATCTGTGTCTCATCCCAGTCACTCAGAAGTGACCATCTCAGGGCCACAGTGTTATGATAAACCCTAGGACACCATCTCCTACTTCCTACCAGCAATGAGATGCTGTGGTCAATTGACAGCTGAGTGTCCCAAACTGAGGGTCTTCTTTCAAGGGCCACTTCTGCTACAATTCATTTAGTTGAGGAACTGCCTGAAAACAGAAATTGTCAATTCTTTCTGAAGAATTTTGTCCTGAAAAACAAATGCTTAAAGTAGAAAGTGTTAGTGTCACTTGGTGAAAGGTGCATGATAGCATTTATTACCTCAATATTCTGTTGTCTTTTAAATTCATATATTTTTCTTTTCTTCTTGTCTCAACTACTATTGCCCTGTTAACTCCTCTTAGTTGGGTCATAATATAATCATCTTATTTGTATTATTTTACCTTTCAAATATTTTCTAAACATCATTTTTATTTTTATATTTTTTAGAATTAAGTGTCATATTCTGAAGAAGAGGGTTTATCAGTGGACTTCCCATGAATATAAGATAATATTAAAGATTATGTATTCAAGTAATAATAATACAATTATAGTAAATAACCAAAGCATGTTTATTCTTCACCCATTCAGATTTATCAATGCCACGAATGTAAGGTCAATATGAGTATATTTTAGCTTATGATGGATGAAGGTATATCTCTTTTTAATGTATGTCTCTTTGCTTATATTTTAATAAAATGAAGAGGTCCAAAATAACTTTTCTCTTTTTTATGATTTCAATACAAAATAGTTGTACTCCATTATCTAGGAATGCCTGAAACAAATAAAAATATAATCCCATTGAATAAACTCAATTTTACTCTACAACAAGAAAAAAAGTACTACATCAGGAAATCTTTATACACCAATAGCAAATTCTCGAGTTTTTGTACAAAAATATTAAATGAGATGATACATATTTTCTAAATTTCTCCAGTAATATGCATGTGATTATCACATGAATATGAATCCATCTATTAAACTTGCTACTATTTTAGATTTTGTAATTTAAAAATATATATATACTTATCCATTGGAAAACTTATTTTTCAAGATAAATACATATATTATATATTAATACATATTCTTGGAGCACTTTAAAACTAAAACAAAATTTTATGCCTTTTTCTAAAATTATTTCTGATATTTAGCATTTCTAGATGAAAGCTGAACTTAAACCAATAAACGAACTAACATAGGATTGAGATATAATTTAAACCTGTAAAAATCCCAGACTCTTCAGCAAAAATTAGCCAATATTTTAAAAATCCTCTTTGCCCGGCCTTCGTACTCTAGTTCATATTTAATTCAGCTTGCTAAACAGAGATGAGAAAAAGAGTGTACCATTCTGTTGAAATAACATCTAATACAATCTGGTCACAAAGGTGGTTATCCCTATAAGTATATTGTCTGCAGTGCCACTTCATCAAAAGGGACCATTTAGCTTCCCTTTGACCTGATTTGGCATGTTTTTAGATGGGATTCTCTCATATAGAATTGGATCCACTTGTTAAAAGATTAGCGAGGGAGTTTTTGATGTCTCAAAGGTCATCAGATACCATCAGAGGCCCCAACAAGTCATAATTAACTTGGTGTTTAAAGAAGAGAACAAAAGAGTCACCAATAACACATTCTGGGCAGACAGCCAGGACACTACCACGGGAGTCATGATGTCTAAACGCAAATTGAGTAGGCAGGACCTGTGATGTGTACTGATCAGAAGCAAGGCAGCTATTAACATGGCAAGAAAACAGAAAATTTTAATAAGGTGAGCAGATGTCTTGGAAAGCTTGGAACATTAGCCTTCAGCTTAATGTCTACAGCATATATATTCTCAAATAGGAATGACCCTGTTCTAGAATCCACTCCTACTATAAGCCCATAACTAGTTTGAGCCTAAGGGTGAAGAGGAAATTAGTGTTCCCCAGAACCAACATGAAATTAGAAGGATAATGAAACTCAGAGACAACAAAAATAAAATGAAACTCCTGGATCAAATTATTTGTGATTCTGAAGGCCAAAAAAAAAAAAAAAAAAGAAAAGAAAAGAAAAAAAATTCCTCCCAGCCAGAGAATATTTTACTCCACATTAACCTTTAATAGAAACAAGCTATAATTTAAAAAGAAACTTTTACAAAATTCAACTTAATGTAGGCTCCTATTTTTTTTTTTAAAGACTACCCTCTGGAGTCTCCAGTATAACTTAAGTTTCTTTGAAAGTCTTCAAAACAGGCAGAATGGAGTCAGTTGTTACTACTTGATAAGCATAGAAAAGTAGAATTTTGCCCAATCCTATTTTTCCCCTTATTTTGGCATTTTTGAAACTTTTCCCTTTTAGTGTCTTTCTCTTGTACCCCTTCATCTAATCTCTGCACTTGGTTGCTTGTCTAGGGCTAGACTCCCTCCTGATCCTTTATTGAATGACTTGATATTATATCATTATCATGGAGGAAAAGCTTCCACTACTGCATAGACACCTGTCTTGTATTTTAGCAAAATAACCATGCCAGAGAGCAGTACTGAATGACAAAGAAACTTATATTGAGGTTAACAGTTGTGAGTGTTTTGCATTACCACTGAGAACAGCACTTTGGACCCAGAAAGTGAAAGTGAAAGTCACTCAGTTCTGTCTAACTCTTTGTGACCCCATGGACTATACAGTCCATGAAATTTGTCAGGCCAGAATACTGAAATGGGTAGTCTTTCCCTTCTCCAGGGACTTCCCAACCCAAGGACTGAACCCAGGTCTTCCACACTGCAGGTGGATTCTTTATGAGCTGAGCCACAAGGGAAGTCCAAGAATACTAGAGGGGTAGCCTATCCTTCTCCAGTGGAGCTTCCCAACCCAGGAATCAAACCAGAGTCTCCTGCATTGCAGGCAGGTTCTTTATCAACTGAACTATCAGGGAAGCCCTTGGACCCAGAGGCTAGTATCAAAAATCCAAGAATCTTTTGTATAATTTTTCACTGGAGAAAAGTTCTCTTCTAAACTAAGAGCACCACTCCCCTCCTCCCCATTTAACCTGTTCTTTTTTTTTTTAAATGTTGAATTTGTTACAATATTGCTTCTGTTGCTTGTTTTTTCTTTTTTTTCTTTTTTTGCCAAAAGGCATCTTAGCCCCTTGATCAGGGATCATACCCTCACCCCCTGTTTTGGAAGGTGAAGTCTTAACCACTGAACCACGAGGGAAATTTCTAACCTGTTATTTTTTTAATGAAAAATATCAGACACATATAAAAGTAAAGAAACCTGGCAAGAATCCCTGTGCACTCATCGTTCACCTTTAGCAATTTTATTTTATTTTTCCAGCTTTAGCAATTTTCAATCCAAAGTCAATATAGTTTCTTCCACACCAGCACAAAATCCTCTGTCACTTCTTTAAAATTCTGTTTATTAAATTATGTGTTCAATAAATATCTTCACAGAATATTTTCTGTTAATATCAAGGCAATCCATGCTATTTAACAACAGATTACCTATGTAACTCCTACTATTTTGTAAAACTAATTATTCTAATTACTTGCAAATATCTACATATTCCCCAGTGAAAAATATACAGGTCATACAAGACAGCCTAGTATGAGTTCATTTCAGTTAAGTCAATCAGTCATGTCCGAATCTTTGTGAATCCATGGACCACAGCAAGCCAGGCTTCCTTGTCCATCACCATCTCCTGGGGTTTACTCAGACTATGTCCATTGAGTCAAGGGCATCCAACCATCTCAACCTCTGTCATCACTTTCTCTCACCTTCAATCTTTCCCAGCATCAAGGTCTTTTCAACAGAGTCAGCTCTTTGCATCAAGTAGCCAAAGCCTTGCAGTTTCAGCTTCAACATCAGTCCTTCCAATGAATATTCAGGACTAATTTCCTTTAGTATGGACTGGTTGAATCTCCTCACTGTCCAAGAGACTCAGACTCTCAAAAGTCTTCTCCAACAGCGCAGTTCAAAAGCATCGATTCTTCAGCACTCAACATTTTTTTATACTCCAACTCTCCTCACATCCATATATAACTACTGGAAAAACCATAGCCTTGACTAGACCGACCTTTGTTGGCAAAGTAATGTCTCTACTTTTTAATGTACTGTCTAGATTGGTCATAGCTTTCTTCTAAGGAGTAAGTGTCTTTTAATTTCATGGTTGCAGTTAATATCTGCAGTGATTTTGGAGCCCCCCCCTCCCGCCTCAAATAAAGTCTGCCACTGTTTGCATTGTTTCCCCATTTATTTGCCATGAAGTGATGGGACCAGATACCATGATCTTAGTTTTCTGATTGTTGAACTTTAAGCCAACTACTTCAATCTCCTCTTTCATGTTCATCAAGAGGTTTTTCAGTTCCTCTTCACTTTCTGCCAGAAGTGTGGTATCGTCTGCATATCTGAGGTTACTGGTATTTCTCCTGGCACTATTGATTCTAGCTTGTGCTTCATCCAGCCCAGCAATTCTCATGATGCACTCTGCATATAAGTTAAATAAACAAAGTGACAATATACATCCTTGACATACTCCTTTTCCTATTTGGAATGAGTCTGTGGTTCCATGTCAAGCTTTAAATGTTGCTTCTTGATCTGCATACAGGTTTCTCAAGAGGCAGGTCAGGTGGTTTGGTATTCCCATCTCTTAAAGAATTTTCAACAGTTTGCAGTGATCCAGATAGTCATAAGCTTTGGCATAGTCAATAAAGCAGAAATAGATGTTTTTCTGGAACTCCCTTGGTTTTTAGATGACCCAACAGATGTTGGCAATTTGATCTTGGGTTCCTCTGCCTTTTCAAAAATGAGTTTGAAGATCTGAAAGTTCATGGTTCATGTACTGTTGAAGTCTGGCTTGGAGAATTTTGAGCATTACTTTACTGGCATGTCAGATGAGTGCAATTGTGCGGTAGTTTGAGCATTTTGCCTTTCTTTGGGATTGGAATGAAAACTGAACTTTTCCAGTCCCATGGGGACTGTTGAGATTTCCAAATTTGCTGGCATATTGAAAACAGAGGTTTCAGAGCATTATCTTTTAGGATTTGAAATAGCTCAACTGGAATTCCATCACCTCCACTAACTTTGTTCATAGTGATGCTTCCTAAGGCCCACTTGCCTTCACATTTCAGGATGTCTGGCTCTAGGTGAATGATTATACCATCGTGATTATATGGGTCATGAAGATATGTTTTTATAGTTCTGTGTATTCTGCCACCTCTTCTTAATATCTTCTGCTTCTTTTGGGTCCATACCATATCTGTCCTTTATTGTGCTCATAGTTGCATGAAATGTTCCCTTAATATCTCTAATTTTCTTGAAGAGTCTCTAGTCTTTTCCATTCTATTGTTTTCTTCTATTTCTTTGCACTGATCACTGAGGAAGGCTTTCTTATCTCTCCTTGGTATTCATTGGAACTCCACACTCAAATGGGTATATCTTTCCTTTTCTCCTTTGCTTTTCACTTCTCTTCTTTTCACAGCTATTTGTAAGGCTTCCTCAGACAGCCAGTTTGCTTTTTTGCATTTCTTTTTTCCTGGGGATTGTCTTGATTCCTGTCTCCTGTACAATGTCACAAACCTCCATCCATAGTTCACCAGGCACTCTATCAGATCTAATCACTTGGATTTATTTCTCACTTCTATTGTATAATCGTAAGGGATTTGATTTAGGTCATACCTGAATCGTCTAGTGGTTTTCCTTACTGTCTTCAATTTAAGTCTGAATTTGGCAATAAAAAGTTCATGATCTGAGCAACAGTCAGCTCCTGGTCTTGTTTTTACTGACTGTATAGAAATTCTCCATCTTTGGCTGCAAAGAATATAATTAATCTGATTTCGGTGTTGGCCATCTGATGATGTCCATGTGTAGAGTCTTCTCTTGTGTTGTTGGAAGAGGGTGTTTGCTATGACCAGTGTATTCTCATTGCAAAACTCTATTAGCCTTTGCCCTGCTTCTTTCTGTACTCGAAGGGCAAATTTCCCTGTTACTCCAGGTATCTCTTGACTTCCTACTTTTGCCTTCTTGTCCTCTATAATGAAAATGACATATTCTTTGGGTGTCCTAGAAGATCTTGTAGGAGTTCATAGAACCATTCAACTTCAGCTTCTTCAGTAGCATTACTAGTTGGGGCATAGACTTGGATTACCATGATACTGAATGATTTTCCTTGGAAATGAACAGAGATCATTCTATCATTTTTGGAATTACATCCAAGCACTGTATTTCAGACTCATTTGTTGATTATGATGGCTACTCCATTTCTTCTAAGGATTTGTTGCCCACAGTAGTGGATAATGGTCATATGAGTTAAATGAACACTTTCCAGTCCATTTTAGTTCCCTTATTCCTAAAATATCAATGTGTCAGTGTTTATTCTTGCCATCTCCTCTTTGACCACTTCCAATTTTTCTTGATTCACGGACCTAACATTCCAGGTTCCTATATTATTGCTCTTTATAACACCTGATTTCGTTTCTATAACCAGTCACATCCACAGCTGGGTTTTGTTTTTACTTTGGCTCTGTCTCTTCATTCTTTTTGGAGTTATTTCTCCACTGATCTCCTGTAGCATCTTGGGCACCTATGACATGGAGAGTTTATCATTCAGTGTTCTATATTTTTGTCTTTTCATACTGTCCGTGGTGTTCTCAAGGCAAGAATAGTGACGTGGCTTATCATCTCTTCCCCAATGGACCACGTTTTGTCAGAGCTCTTTACCATGATCTATCTGTCTTAAGTGGCCCTATACAGCATGGCTCATAATTTCATTGAATAAGACAAGGCTGTGGCCCATGGGTTCAGATTGTTTAGTTTTCTGTGATTATGGTTTTAAGTTAGTCTGCTCTCTGATGGAGAAGGATAAGAGGCTTATGGAAGCCTCCTGATGGCAGAAGTGCCATATATACTTGGCTATGGCTTACGTGCAAGTAGCCAAGTGCAATATAGCCAAGTATACATTCAGGTTAAATGACAGAACTGCTTGAAAATGGACTGTCAAGACTGTGTGAAGTTAGTGTAGATCTGTTATTTATCTGCTTGCACCTCTGCATACTTTCTGATGCTCACAGAGGAAAGCATCAAGCAGCTTGTATTAACATTTGGGGCATCCTTCAATGAAGAAAGTATTTAATGTTATGTGGTAAATTAGCCCATATTTTGACTCAACACAGATTCTGTAATTCAAATGACAGGAAAGTAAGCAAAAGTCACACCCAAGTTTGCATAAAGTAAATGCAGAAGACTCAAATATACTCTATTAAACAGTCAACATTATCATACAGGGAACCTTCCTCCACAGAACTATAATACCATTGTGTTTATTCTTCTTTTGAAATATTGTTCACATGAATTTTTATTAGGGGATTCAAATTTGTTTTTACTCTCTGGAGCAATAGTTTGAAATAAGAAACAAAAAAGAAGTAACAAAGATTCTTATATGCAAATAGAAAACAATTATGAAGAAGCAAAATGAATGATATATCTTGAGAAAATGCTAATAAAGACAGAATGAAAGCAAAACCTATCATGGTTACAGTAGGTTGACTCAAACATGCCATAAATTCTCCTGCTTCATCCTATAAATTTAGGTATTATCAGGAAATTATAAATATCTCCATGTTCCTTGAGAAAGAATAGAGTTGGTGTTATTAGGAACAGTACAAAATGTTAACGACACAAAAATAAAGCAATTAAAAGATTGTATTTTACATTGATTGTTTTCATATTAAACATGATGACAATATTATGTAAGATATTTGCTTACACAAATATTAAAATTTAAAAAAATGACTTCTATCCTGGATCTGACTGTATTGATAGCGTGATTTCAGGTGTTCTAATTTTCCCTAAAGTAACTGGACCTGAGGGCCCGAAGGAAGAATGAGCTATAAGCCAATAAACCATGATGGCAGGAGAAGTCCCGATGACACACAGGGGATTAACTCAGCAGCTACCACACTGGAGGAAGATGGCAAGTAGCATGAATCCCATAATTTTTAAAATCTTCTCTTAATCTTAGAGAGATGAAAGATGACTTTTCAGTAGGGACAGTTGCTGTGATTTTTATATAGGGACTCTATTTAAAAAATAATTTGCCTTTCAGAGGACACCATATTATTCCTTTTGCTGTGCCTTGTTTTATTTCCATCAAATATGTTGGATACAAAGTAAAAGACAAGCAATAGAAGATATTAGAGGCAGTGTTCTAGATTACAGGGAACTGAGTAATTTTGGCATTTAATTATAAAGCAATATTTTAATTTATATTTGTTATCATTGTTCAGGGGCTGCGACCGGCGCACTAAGCATGGCCAAGAGGAGCCACCCCTCTGTCCAAGGTCAGAGGCAGAAGCCCAGAGGACCCTATGCCTGAAGGGTGGTCAGGGACAGCGGCTGAGAGTGACAGGCTGCAAAGGCGCAGGAATGGCCGAGAGAAGCTACCCCGAGTCCAAGGTGAGGGGCGGCAGCCGGGAGGAGCCACCACACATCCAAGGAGCAGTGGCTAGAAGAGCTATCCCACATTGAAAGTCAGGAAAGGTGGCAGTGAGGAGATACTCCTCATCCAAGGTAAAGAGCAGTGGCTGCACTTTGCTGGAGCAGCTGTGAAGAGATACCCCACGCCCAAGGTAAGAGAAACACAAGTAAGATGGTAGGTGTTTCAAGAGGGCATCAGAAGGCAGACACACTGAAACCATACTCACAGAAAAGTAGTCATTCTAATCGCACTAGGACCACAGCTTTGTCTAACTCGATGAAACTAAGCCATGACCGCAGGGCAACCCAAGATGGACGGGTCATGGTGGAGAGTTCTGACAAAATGTGGTCCACTGGAGAAGGGAATGGCAAACCACTTCAGTATTCTCACCTTGAGAACCCCATGAACAGTAGGAAAAGGCAAAATGATAAGATACTGAAAGAGGAACTCCCCAGGTCAATAAGTGCCCAATATGCTACTGGAGATCAGTGGAGAAATAACTCAAGAAAGAATGAAGGGATGGAGCCAAAGCAAAAACCATACACAGCTGTGGATGTGACTGGTGATAGAAGCAACGTCTGATGCTGTAAAGCTCATTATTGCATAGGAACCTGGAATATCTGGTCCAAGAATCAAGGCAAACTGGAAGTGGTAAAACAAGAGATGGCAAGAGTGAACATCGACGTTCTAGGAGTCAGCGAACTAAAATGGACTGGAATGGGTGAATTTGGCTCAGATGACCATTATGTACTACTGCAGGCAGGAATCCCTCAGAAGAACTGGAGTAGCCATCATGGTCAACAAAGGAGTCCGAAATGCAGTACTTGGATGCAACCTCAAAAACGACAGGACCTCTGTTCATCTCCAAAGCAAAGCATTCAATATCACAGTAGTCCAAGTCTATGCCCCAACCAGTAACGCTGAAGAAGCTGAAGGTTAACAATTCTATGAAGACCTACAAGACCTTTTACTACTAACACTCACAAAAGATGTCCTTTTCATTATAGGGGACTGGAATGCAAAAGTAGGAAGTCAAGAAACNAGAGCAGAAAAAGAAATAAAAGGAATCCAAATTGGAAAAGAAGAAGTAAAACTCTCACTGTTTGCAGATGACATGGTCCTCTACATAGAAAACCCTGAAGACTCCACCAGAAAATTACTAGAGCTAATCAATGAATATAGTAAAGTTGCAGGATATAAAATTAACACATTGAAACTTCCCTTTAAAACCTCATCCTCTAACAAGCAACTTGGAAATGATCTTAGGACATTAGTCTACCATCATCCCAGGTTGCTGGCTTCCCAAATAAAACAACTTCACCATTTCCACTAACACTTGTCTCTCAAGTATTGACCTTTCAAGATGAACAGTAAGCAGCTTAACTTGGGTTTGGTTATCAACCTCTTCCAGTTACACTAAAACCCATATAGAAAAGGCTCCAAGTCTGCTTCTTGGAGAGTTAGTCAAATGTCTATCAATGTGCCTAGAGAACCAGGATCAATAACATGTGGACTCCTTTTCAGAAAAATGGAAGACAAAATCTTGTGTGCTCTGATTTGGCCTCCAGTCACTATGAGGACTGAAGGGTGGAGTTCTGCAAGCAAGGCATTCAGCCCACTCTTCTGGATGATTTCAAAGCTCCTGATCCAGCAAGCCCTCTGGGACACAGGCCTAATGCACTATGTTCCTTCTATTGAATTGTCAAGTCTGCATTTATTACAGTAATTGTCCATTGCACAAATATATGGACTGAACATCGATTCTGAGATCACACGTTGTAATCTACCTAATACATATGCTGGGCCAAATAACACCATCAATTTTTCACTCTGTTTTGATGCCAGATTTGCTGCTCAGATTCTTAAAGGTATCTCATATTCTGGTAAATAACTGACACCTGTTTTGTGCCAGTCTCAGCCTATCAATAACCACTGTTGTGGCCGGACCGGCCCTTATGGTACTTATTATGACTACAAGACACCCTCAGCAATAGTCACCAGGAAACCTTGAGGGGGAAAGGCTTAATACTTACAGATCCTGGAAATCACATAACTAGGGCCACAGTGAGGACAAGGGAAGAGAGAGAAAGCAAAAAACATATGTGCACCTTAGCATTCTAATTTTGTTGGAGTCAAGGGTAGGGGGCTAGGGTTTCTGAGCTTACTCTTTATTGGTAAATTTAAAACATAAGGAGGGAATTCAAAGCCCAGAGGTGGAGGGGAAAACTAGGCCCAAACGGTCAGTTATCAAAATTGACCAAGATCTCAAAATCAAAAGAGGTAGGGGGCAGCCTGTCTCTTTATCTAGTCAAGTGGCTGCTGCTGTGTTTACTCAGGACAGGCAGCTGAAGTCAGGCACCTGTCAGGGTTTATACCACAACGAAGTAAATCAGACCAGTCAAATCATCATCTGATAGAAGAGATGGGGGAAAATTGCAACTTTATGGTAATCAAAGAAATACAGATTAAACAATGTTTTGCTTATATTTTCAAAAAATGAGTATGACTGATAACATTCAGTGTTTAGCTGGGTGTAGAAATTCTTTTTATGTTAATTTAAAAATTTTATTATCTTTTATACATGTTGTTTAGTCACTAAGTTGTGTCTGACTCTTTACGACCCCATGGACTGTTGCCCACCAGGTTCCTCTGTCCATGGGATTTCTCAGGCAAGAATTCTGGAGTGGGTTGCTGTTTGCTTCTCAGGGGATCTTCCCAACCCAGAGGCTGAACCTCCATCTCTTGTGTCTCCTGCACTAGCAGGCAGATTCTTTACCACTGAGCCACCAGAGAAACCCCAGAAATTCTTATAAACTGTTGGTGGGAGTATACTGCAATTCTAAGAACCAATTATGTAAAATATATAAGAAGTTTCATGTGTATATTTTTTACTTAGTAATTCCACTTTTTGGAACTTGTCCTGAAGGAAAATTGGACAATATGCCAAATGTGGTAAAAGAAGATTCATTAGAGCTCTGTTTACAGTAGTAAAACGGAAAAACCTTTAATATCTATTAACAGAGACTGGTTAAATAAATTAGTGTAGTTATATCATAGAATATATGCAAACAACTTAAAAGATTTATATTTATGTGGGAAAAACCAAGTTACAGAAAGACTAGTATGACTCTCTAAAATATAATACATATTTCTTGGGAAAAGATGCATCTCTCACTGAGTGTTCCCTTCTGTGCAAAGGGAAACTAGTCACAGTCTTACCTCTCTATACTCCTATATGCACACTTCCTCGTCGAATTGCAGGGATTCATTTGATTGCCAATATGGGGAAGTTAAAACTGACAGGACTCAAACTTTGGTCCACTGGTCAGTGAGCAGGAATGCCAGCCTACAGGCATCAGGTTGTAGTGAAGGAAAGAACGATGCTCAGCAAAAACACGGAGCAGTTAATGCTCAAAAGACGCTTCTGGAAAGAGTTTGGCTGCAGTCTATGGGGAGGAGAAGAGTCAGACATGACTGAGTGACTTCACTTTCACTTTCATGCATTGGAGAAGGAAATGGCAACCCACTCCAGTATTCTTGCCTGGAGAATCCCAGGGACAGGGGAGCCTGGTGGGCTGCCGTCTATGGGGTCACACAGAGTCGGACACGACTGAAGCGACTTAGCAGCAAGGGAGGGGAGCTGCAGGGTGCATGATCAGCTCATGCAGAGTTCTCTGATTGGTTGATGGTGAAGTTACATGACAGTGTCACAGGTGTTTAACATTATCAATCTTTGATTCCAGCCAGCCTAGGGGCCAGTGGTCATCAGGCAGTTAACCTCTCCCATCTGGTGAGGGTTTCAGTAGCTGTACAATAACTCAGGAATGTGCATCCAACTGTTTTCTGTGTCCTTCTGGGGCAACAAAAAGATTCTGTGACCTTTGGCTGATTTAGTGTTTAAATGGTTACCAGTACTCCTGACCCCACTGCTGTTTTTTATTGTTACTATCTGTTCACATTCTTTCAATCATTAACTCTTGAGCCAGCCCCTTGTGACTCAGGGGAGGCCTGGGAAAGGAAAACTTTTTTACAAACAGGAGGCTGGCGGAGGACATGGTGGATCTGTCCTGAGAAGGCCTTGTAATGTCTAACTCAGATAGAATACTTGACTCAACTGTGCCCCTTTTCTGCTTGGAATTGTGCTGCCTACTGGGAATACCACCTCATTTCTGCTCCTCCAGGTTGTCTCTCCTGCCTGATACTAGGAGGGAAACCCTGAATAATTCCAGAGTTCATTTAGCAGTCCCTTCTCTGGCACCCACACTAATCAACATCCTCTAATTCATCTTTACATGAATCAGAGTAACATTTTTGCCGTCTATTCATCTTATTTATAAGTTTATTCATTACTCTGGACAAGGAAGAAAGCCGCTATTTATCAGGTACTTTCAAACACTAATATGCATCAAAAAAAGCGTGGAAGAATAGACTTCAGACTCCTTAATGGTGCTTTCTGTAGATACTTTACTTTCTAAATTCTTGGCTTCTGCATATTTTATTTTAAAAATATATGAATATATAATTGTGTTCTATTTTCAGAACCAATAAAATCAGTATTAATGTTTCTACTTTGATTAAAAAGAGGAATAAAACATATATAAGGATGATATACTACTCTATGTGAAATAAGCTTTCTATAAGCTTCCCAGGTGACTCAGGGGTAAAGAATCCACCTGCAATGCAGGAGACACAGGTAGAGTCAGGTTCAGTCCCTGCCCTGGAGAAGGAATTGGCACCCTACTCCAGTATGCTTGCCTGGGAAATCCTGTGGACAGAGGAGCATGGCGGGCTACAGTTCATGGGGTTGCAAAAGGGTTGGACATGATTTAGCGACTAAACACTAACAAAAGTGAAATAACATGGCCTCCCTAAACTATACTACTTATGACTGTCAAGAATATAATGAAATAGATAATGTTATTCACTCCTGGTGGCCTCTGGTCTTTCAGTCCTTGGTAATAGAATAATGACTGCTTTGTCATTGACTAGCTATGTGACTTTTTGAAAGAGTCATTTCCCTTCTTCAATTTTCTCACTTATTAAATAAGTTCCCTTTAGGCTCTAAGATGCTATACACTGATGTTTAGTATACATTTGGGTAATTAATGTCAGCTGTTAGCAAGCTATTAAAATTGTGTCTAAGTGTCTGACTCTTCTTTATGGGGAACTGTCTTTCCCATCCATAACCCACTGGCCCATGACTGATAGGTCCAAGAGTGGCCACCTGACTGAAGGTGATCCAATCAAGTTTTCTCACCATGAAGAATTTAGAAAGGGGATTTAGAAAGAGAAGGTAGGTTTTTGTGGACCACTAGAATCAAGGGCAAATAAATTTAGAAGCTGTGGGAAAGAAAAGAAGAAAAAACTGGTCTGTAGAGATAAGGAAGAATAAAACAGACTGAAAAATAATTAAAGTTAAAAAAATTTTTTTTAATATTTCTTCTGGCTTTCTAGTCTCTGGTCCCTTCTGGAGGCCCAGCTGCCTTCCTATTCTTAGTTTCAGTGAGGCAAACTTGTAGCCTTATACTAGACAGTCCTTTTTAGCTTAAGTTATTAATAGATAGAGCTAGTCTTTAACTTACAATCAAAGAATCTTTCCTACAATGTACATCTAACCGGCAGAAACAGACTTGATCTTTAGCCTTTTGGCCCTAGCATCCCCAATTTATGCAAAGAAACTTAAATTACTATCAGATTTAAACTCAGTCTATAAAAACCCACCTCTCTGTCCTACAAGCAACCCTAGGCTTGATCCAGTACCGCTCATTCCAGCTGTACTGTGTGCTCAGTCACTCAGTCATGTCCGACTCTTTGCAACCCTCTGGACTGTAGCCCACCAGGCTCCTCGGTCCATGGGGATTCTCCAGGCAAGAATAATGGAGTGGATTGTCATGCCCTCCTCCAGGGGATCTTCCTGACCCAGGGACTGAACCCACATCTCTTAAGGTCTTCTGCATTGGCAGGTGGGTTCTTTACCACGAGCTTCATCTGGGTAGCCCCCATCCCAGCTACAGCTCCCTAACAAGCCCAACATCAATGTTTCAAAACTGGTGCAGGGGACAAAATTTTCCACCCAGAATGCATCTCTTTGGCATGAGGATTAATTTAGGCTGATTATTTTAAGAAACTGAAGACTCAGGAACTCTCTGCTTTTACTTCCCATTTAGCTGCCTAAAGAATTTAGATATAACACAACCTTGTAAAACAACTACACTTCAATTTAAAAAAAAGAATTTAGATAAAGGTCCTGTTTGCAGAATAGTGCTGTCCTCAGACATATGCAAAGAAAAACTAGGGGGAAATTGGGCAAGGCCTAGATAGAGATTAGAGTCCATTCTGTGTCCCATTGTCTCTGCAGGCCCAGCAAACATTTGTTTACCAAACATTTGCTTTTCTATCTCCATGTGAATTGCCTTCCTCTCCTTTAATGTCCCAAACCACTACCCCCAACATCTTCTTTTGTCTTTAGCTGAAGATGGTGTTTAAGGTGAGGGTTCTGGGCATTTTAGTGAGTTACTCAGTTTTCCTGGGTATCTCCCACATAGACCTGTTATTAAACTTCCATTTGACTTTCTCCTGTTAATCAGTCTCATGTCAATTTTGTTCTTCGATCAGCCCAAGAATATAGAAGGATAAAGGAAAATTTCTAAAAGTCTTGGGGTGAAATGGAGCTCCTAGGAAATGATTTTGGATGAGTAAATGAAAACAAATCTTTCTCACTTCTGTCTTTCTTGTGAACGTTTATTCTGTTTTTCATCAGTCATCTATATAAATAGAGCCATAATCGACTGCTCAGTGCTAAAAATAAGTGTATATTCAGATAGAGGACTGCAGTTATTGCAGGAGTTGCATAATATTCATAAAAGCCTTCCACATTTCCTCTTTAGGATACACCTAGACCAGGTTTTATAAAGTTCAGCAACTGAATTTATCATTGCATTTAAGTGGTATTTGTTGTTTCTAGTAGCAAAAATCTGTATATAACCCAACTGTCCATTAATAAAGAAAAAAAATTACTACATTATGACATTATGATCTGGCTATCATATGGGATTTGTACAGGAATTAAAAAGAATGACTTAAGAGTTGACCTGGAGGAATTTCCATGTTATTGTCAATAATTGTTTTTTTTTTTAAGCACATGCTCATAAAATTTTAACTACAGAAGGAAAATATCATCTATTTGTTACAGAACATGTACTATGAGCCTACCTATTACACAGGCTGGCATACACCTGTACTCAATAAAAGTTAATCTCTTGGGGGCATTATTTGATTTCCCAACTGTGGAGAGATGGGCTAAACAAAATATGGGCTAAACAAAATATGAACTAGATGACTGGAGGGCTCTAGTGATTAAAATTGGTTTGTTGGAATTCTTATTAGAGAAGACTGAAATGGTGTACTGGGATGTGACCCAGAAATCTCCTGGCTGCCCGTTCTGGTGATATTGTGGAATTTGATTCTTGATTCCATTGGGTGTCGCCCAGAGAATGATACAGTAAGTTTCACACTGCAACCTTCTTCAATAATAATAGCTAATGATAATCAGTGTTCTATTTGCTCCTACTTTTATACTTAGAAATGACCACCATTTCTTTCATACCACCATTTTCCATTTATTAGCAATACAGAGGAAATACCAATAGCACCAATCAAAAATGAATCCACATGATGTGTTTTATCCTTACAGCTGTAATAACTAGTAACTAACATGGATTGGAAAGCACTTTGCAAATGTAAAAAGTGCTGTACACATACATTATAATTATCATCATTAATAAATTAGCCCAATTCTCCTAGTATTCAAAAGGCACGTAGGTCAGATACATGGGTTTCAGTGGGGCAAAATGATCACAACATACAATGTAGCAATGATTCACATGTGTTAGCAAGAAGTTTTACCCCATGCAATCCTGCAGAGCTGAAGTTACACACCCTTCAAAAAATGGGAGAATGAAGCTAAAAGTAGACAAAACAGGCTCTTTTTTTTTTTTAGATTTAATGCTTTTGCTTTAATAACAGACTCCTACCTCTTTTGTGTTAACTTTTAAAAGATAATATAGTTAATCAAACTTCTGAAACCGTACATTTAAACAAAATTAAAATTTCTTATTTAAGGTTGGCAGTAAATTTTATTATTTTCTATGAGCTGATATTCCAGGTATTATTAGAATTTCAAAGCATTCTGCAACTTCAAAGAGGTCAAATTGGTAAATTTTNAAAGATAATATAGTTAATCAAACTTCTGAAACCGTACATTTAAACAAAATTAAAATTTCTTATTTAAGGTTGGCAGTAAATTTTATTATTTTCTATGAGCTGATATTCCAGGTATTATTAGAATTTCAAAGCATTCTGCAACTTCAAAGAGGTCAAATTGGTAAATTTTGTGCTTGCACACACCCTCAGGGAATATCTTCAGTATGTATTCCAGAATTGTTACTAGAAAAAAACAGCTTTATCCATTCCCTTGCCAGCCAGTCTTGGCAAGAGATGGCTCTTGGCTGACCACAAATAAAATTCCTTGAATCACCAGTATCTTGATTTAAGAAAGAAATTTTACTGTGTCTTTCATACACAAAAGCTGATTAACAATGGTTAAAAAAAACACTACTCCACTTTTTCACAGGTGTACAAAAGGAAATATAATGGAATTACATTCAACAATAAAGCTTAAAGTTCACTCTAGGTAATAGTTGCAATAACATTCACATACACAAGCACAGAGTAAATATATTTCAGGAGTCTTATAATAGCATACAGCATACATATGGGAGATTGAGTTCAGGTAATATCATAGGTGTTAGCAAGATTAGCAATTCAGAGTGTTATAGAAAAGGAAAACTAAACCAAAGAGAAGGTGTTGGCTAGCACTCCAAGACAAATCACAGAATTCGAGGATTGAAAAGTCTGCTCACTGTTATGTACGAGAAAACAATATTTGTCTTCAATTTCTGGGTCTTGATAGAGTTGGCTAGAGAAGATTGTGTATTCAAAGTGCACAGAATTGTTTTTTAGAAAAGAGAGAGAGAGAAAGATCCTTTTATTTAGTAATTAATACATGCAAGAGGCAGCCCCAGAGTGACCTGAAAGAGTAAAGCTGTGATTGGCAGGTGGCCGGTATAATACAGATGTTTCAGGCAATTCTCTTAAAGCACTTCTGTAGCAGCAATGATCATTTAAATGGCTGTAGACGGAATTCTCTTTCGAGGATAGTTTAGGGGAGTTGTATTAATCATATTTCTCTTTAAAGATTTATAATTATAGATTTGCTCTTTTTTAAATAAATCTATCAAACAACAAACAGCATAAAGTGAGGTGTTGGGGTTTTCTTTTGCTTTTGCATATGTGTTGTTGGAAAAGGATCTGACCTTTTCATAACATTGTGTGCAAAAGAATTTTTAATAAAGTGAGCACAAGGACATATACAGGAAACACATCAGATCTGCTTCTGTTGCCCTGGTTGGCCCCCCCATAGAACACTGAACTACAGGCTTGTAGGTAAAAATGCAGGTTTTAGGTATAATGACACCACAGCCAAGAGACTTAGGGATTCCTAAAGCCTTGTCAGTGGAGGGAATTTTGTCTGCTAGAAGGTGGCCACCACCTCTTGAATTGTAAAGATTTAGAAAGTCTGGTCCTTTTTCATTTCATACTTCGCATTGTTGATTTGCCTTTGTTTTCCAACCCTCCTAGTCTAACCTGGCCCATCCCAGGCAACATCTGACACTCACCTATCCCCGGTGGCCACACATACCCAGTAGCCACAGACACTCAAGCTGCTCAATCTCAAAACCTTTCAGCCTGCCCTGCAAGTGTCATCAAGACAGGATCCCCGGAGCACAGGGCAGAGAGTCCAACCTCTCACTGGCGGGGCTGGGAAGCCTCTCCTTTGCGGCGGAGGAGAAAGGAAACTTGGGTCTGCTTTTTAGGTTCTGCAAACAAGCCAGAGTGGAGAGAAAGAGTTAACACCAGACTTAGCAAAGCTTTTAAGACAAAAACCTGTTAAATGTGATCTAGACAGACACAGGGAACTTTCTGCAGATTTCTGAGGTCTATAAGAGAGGGTCTGTGTGGCCAGGAGAAAGGAGTAAGGAGTTGCTACATGGGAGAGATCTGCCATTGTTACAAAAACTGGCTAAGTGGCTTGTTTCCATTAGATGACCTCACTGGTCACTGTTGTCAGTCGTGCTGTTCCCTTTCTCTTTTTTCTCCTGGGTCTTGTTACCCTTCTTCTTCTTCTTCTTTTTCTTGGTCTCCTCCTTTTTGCCGAAGGTTATGAAGTCACTTTTGTCAATTTGGCTGTTAGTAGGCTCCTGCCGGATGGAGATGATTGCAGGAGATCCTGGGATAATGAATTTGTCTGGCAACTCACCGGGACCAGATTGTTTGGGGTTGCCTGGTCCATATTTAAAGGTCCAGCTGTTGCTGTTGACACCAGCCCCGACTGGAGGGGACACCTCTCCTGCCTCTGGTTCTGCAAGACAAAACACTGCAAGTCAGTCACAGAGTCAACATATGTCTTCCATGTGCCACACTGAACACAGGAGAGGCTGCGCAGGCAGGCACAGCACCCATGAAATCATGGGTTACTTCTTCAAGCCTAGGGCAAGGCCAGTGTCTGGAAACAAGCAGGAAGGCAGATTTTTTTCACCACTGGGCCCATAAATCTAAGTTTCTAATAACATATTTTTGGTTCTTTGTGAAGAATTCCCTAAAGAATATCTGGTTGTGATTACCCTGCCTGGGAGTGGGGTAGGAAATGTACTGGATTAAAGTAGAATATGCAATAAAATACCCAGGAATAAATTTAACCAAGAAGATGAAAGACTGGTACACCGGAAACTTTACAACATTTACGAAATAAGTTGAAGAAGACAGAAACAAGTGGAAAGATATTCCATGCTCATGGATTAGAAAAATTAATATTGCTAAAATGCCCATACCACTCAAAGCAATCTATAGATTTAAAGCAATTCTTATCAAAATTCCAATGGCATTTTTCACAGAAATAGAACAAACAATCCTAAGATTTGTATGGAACCACAAAAGAATCCAGTAGCCAAATTCTTTGTCTTTGTTTGTATTGTATTATTTTTGCATTGCGTGGCATGCAGAATCTTAGTTCCCTGACCACAGATCAAATTCCCCTGACCACAGATCAAATTCGTGCCCTCCTGCAGTAGAAGTGCAGAGTCTTAACCGCTGGACTGCCAGGGAAGTTCCAGCCAAAGCATTCTTTTTTATTTTTTTTTTTTTATTTTTTATTTTTATTTTTTAGTTTGTTTTGCTTTACAATACTGTATTCGTTTTGCCATACATTGACATGAATCAGCCACGAGTGTATATGAGCTCCCAATCCTGACCCCCTCTCCCCCTTCCCACCCCACACCATCCCCTTGGATCATCCCCATGCATCAGTCCCAAGCATCCTGCATCCTGTATCGAACCTAGACCGGTGATTCGTTTCACCCATGATATCATACATGTTACAATGCCACTCTCCCAAATCATCCCACCCTCTCCCTCTCCCACAGAGTCC
>SJYA01000097.1:529847-562682 GCA_006410615.1 Neotragus moschatus | reverse complement strand
TTATGTCAGAGAGTGTTTTGCCTATGTTCTCCTCTAGGACTTTTATAGTTTCTTGTCTTACGTTTAGATCTTTAATCCATTTTGAGTTTATTTTTGTGTATGGTGTTAGAAAGTGATCTAGTTTCATTCTTTTACAAGTGGTTGACCAGTTTTCCCAGCACCACTTGTTAAAGAGATTGTCTTTAATCCACTGTATATTCTTGCCTCCTTTGTCGAAGATAAGGTGTCCATAGGTGTGTGGATTTATCTCTGGGCTTTCTATTTTGTTCCATTGATCTATATTTCTGTCTTTGTGCCAGTACCATACTGTCTTGATGACTGTGGCTTTGTAGTAGAGCCTGAAGTCAGGCAGGTTGATTCCTCCAGTTCCATTCTTCTTCCTCAAGATGGCTTTGGCTATTCGAGGTATTTTGTATTTCCATACAAATTGTGAAATTATTTGTTCTAGCTCTGTGAAAAATACCACTGGTAGCTTGATAGGAATAGCATTGAATCTGTAGATTGCTTCAGCCAAAGCATTCTTGAGAAAAAAAAGAACAAAGCTGGAGGCATGAAGCTTCTAAACTATATTATGAAGCTAATTAATCAGGCAAAAATGGTCAATTAATGACAAATAAGCCAAGAATATACAATGGGAAAAGATCAGCATCTTCAATAAATGATGCTGGAAAAAATGGACAGCCACATACAAAAGAATGAAACTGGGCCTCTATCTTATACCATATACAAAAATTAACTCAAAATGGATTACAAATTTGAACATAAGACCTGAAACCATAAAACTCCTAGAAGAAAACATAAACAGTAAGCTTTTTACCATCAGTCTTAACAATGATTTTTTTGAATCTGATAACAAAAGTAAAAACAAACAAATTACATTACATCAAACTAAAAGAATTCTGCACAAAGAAGGAAGCCAACAAAATGAAAAAGGCAACCTATGGAATGGGAGAAAAAAATTGCAAATTCTACATCTGATAAGGGGTTAGTTCCAAAATATATAAAGAAGTCATAGAATTCAATATCAAAATAATCCCAAACTATCTGATTAAAAAGTGGAAAGAAGATCTGAATAGCCATTTTCCCAAAGAAAACATACAGATGGCCAGCAGGTACATGAAAAGGTGCCCAATGTCACTACTCAGCAGAGAATTACAAATCAAAACCACAATAAGCTATTACCTCACCCCTGTTAGAATGGCTGTTACCAAAAAAACCCTAGAAATAGCAAGTGTCGGTGAGGGTACAGAGAAAAGGGATCCCTTGTGCTCTGTTGGTGGCAATGTAAATTGGTACAGTCACTATGGAAAAGAATATGGAGATTCCTCAAAAAATTAAAAATAGAGCCAGCATATGATCCAGCAATTCTACTTCTGGGTATGTATCTGAAGAAAGCATAAAAACTATCTTGAAAAGATATATGTACCCCATGTTCATTGCAGCATTATTTACAGTAGGCAAGATATGGAAGCAATTTAAGTATCTACTGGTTCATGAATAAAGAAAATGTGATGGATATATATAAAGTTCAGCCATAAAAAAGAATGACATCCTACCCTTTGTGACAACATGAATGAACCTCAAGGGCATTATGCTAAGTGAAATAAATCAATACTTAAATATTTGACAAAATAACACAGAGAAAGACAAATACATATGATGTCACATACATGGCATATAAAAAAAACAAAACAACTAGCTTATAGATACAGAAGACAGACCGGTGGTTGCTAGAGGTGGGGTGTAGTGATGGTGGTGATGGTGAGGGTGCCAAAAGGTTCAAACTTACAGTTATAGTATAAGCTGGTCGTGGGGATGTAATGAACAGTAACTACAGTTACTAATACTGTATTGCAGATTTGAAAGCTGCTAAAAGATGAGATCTTAAAAGTTCTCATCATAATAAAAATGTTTTTGTAACTATGTGTACTGACAGAGGTTAACTAGTCTTACTGTGATCATTTTCCTACATATACAGGTAGTAATCCATACTGTACACCTGAAACTGATATAATATTATGTGTCAGTTATATCTCAATTAAAAATAAAAGATATATATGGGTGCTGTGCTTAGTCACTCAGTCATGTCTGACTCTTTGTGACCCCATGGCCTGTAGCCCACCAGGCTCCTCTGTCCATGGATATTCTTCAGGCAGGGATACTGGAGTGGGTTGCCATGCCCTTCTCCAGGATATCTTCCAACCCAGGGATCAAACCCAGGTCTCCCACATTGCAGGTGGATTCTTTGCCAACTGAGCCATCAGGGAAGCCCCAAAGTATTATAGGACTGAAAGGCAAAAATCATTAATCACACTTGAGAAATTCAAACAAGATTCCAGAAGAGAAGTGAAATTTGTACTGAGATTTGAGGGAAAAGATTATGCATCCACAGGGGTTCCCAATGCAAGAATTTTCCAAGAGTCTTCTAATGGAAGACACACCTAACGTGCCCCCAAAGACATCTAGAAGAGGAGAAGTCAGAGCTGGAGAAGAAGAGTAATGGTCTGTCTGGGCAAAGTGATCCCAAGGCCATGACACTGGAACTCTTTGGCATCACAAAAGGCTCATGTGTCTGACACTGCTCCTTTGGAGGAGCCATGAACCGCCAGACAAATGGTTTATGTTTGACTGTAGTTTGGGATTCTCTGCGTTTGCTATCTCCATCTCCCTACCTCCCATCACTTGTCAGTCTCCTCTAATTTGGCATCCTTGAGCACTGCTTTTCTAACACTGCTCACAGCAAGCTCACTAACTGTATTATTTCCAAAGCCAGTGATCACATTTTAGTCACATCTTATTGAACTTCTCAGCAGCATTAGTTTCAAACCTTCTTGAAACATTTATTTATTTATTGCCCATGCTGCATGGCATCTAGGATCTCTGTTCCTTGACCAGGGTTCGAACCTGTGTCCCCTGCATTGGGAACACAGAGACCTAACACTTTCCCACCAGGGCAGTCCTGAAAGACTTATGTTTAATGAGTTGCTAGTAAAAATATTCTCCTGACCCTTCTCTCGGGCTGTTAGTTTCCTCACAAGATACTGTTCATCTAATGCACTGAAGCTTCCTTGGGTTTGGTCCTAGACTTTTTCTTCTTCACTCTCTCTTTTTGGGATCTCAGCCTGNTCCTGAAAGACTTATGTTTAATGAGTTGCTAGTAAAAATATTCTCCTGACCCTTCTCTCGGGCTGTTAGTTTCCTCACAAGATACTGTTCATCTAATGCACTGAAGCTTCCTTGGGTTTGGTCCTAGACTTTTTCTTCTTCACTCTCTCTTTTTGGGATCTCAGCCTGTCCATGGGTATACACACCATCTAAATATGCTGATGAGATACAAATTTAAAGTCCACAGGTCTCTCCAATCTCGTATATCCATCGCCTGTCTGGTATCTCCTCTTGGCAGTCTCATGGGCATCTCAAACAGAAGCAATCTGAAATCAAACTAATGATTCTTCTCTGTTCCCTTTTAAATCTCTCATCTCAGTTGATGATACTCCATTCACTCCAATGCTCAAGGCAGAAATTTCAGAGTCATTATTCATTTGTCTCTATTCTTCATTCTTCATTTATAATATACCAACACTTGTCATTTCAGCCTCCTAAATGTAACCAGTATCCTCTTCTCCCCAACTTCACTGCTGCTACCTTTTTTCAAGATACCACTACTATATCTTGTTTGTGAATTACAACAATTACAGCCTCTTCCTTGCTCAAACTGCTTCTACTTCTGCCTCTCCCTAATCTTCCACACAGCCAGAGCTACCTTTATTCCTTTAAGTCTTTCTCCCTTTTAAAGGTACTGAAGTATAATATACACACAGTAAAATCCTTTAAAAATAGAAATTATTTTATATCTCTCCCTTTACTTAAAATTATTTGAATGTTTTCTATTGCCTTGAGAAAAAAAATCATACTCCTTAACACGGTATATAAGGCTCTTCAATAACCTGTTATTTTTTTATTCTTCAATTTCATCTACAAGTCTCCCTCTTACCACTATCTTCTAGCCACACAAGTTTTCTTTCAATTCTTTAATACCCCTTGGGATTGTTTTTGCCTCAAGGCCTGTACACATACGGTCTCCTTTTGCCTGAATGATCTCCCCTTCATGCTTAGACTCTCATTCTTCAAGTCTGCGCTTAATTAGAACCTCTTCAGACAGACACTCTACAGTCATCCTAGCCAAGCAGCACCTCCCTTCACCTCTATCACTGTAAAGTCCAGAGAAGCAGAAATATATCTGTTTTATTCACCAATGTGTAGCCAGTGTCTAGCACAATTCCTGTCCCATAACAGGTACTTGATAAATACTTGCTAGATGGATGAATGAAAGGACTGATGTGAGAAATGGAAGTGGTGCCAGTTCCTCAGTAGCTCAAACAGCTTCCCTCTACCACACTTCGGAGTCCCTAAAGACAATCAGGAAATGCATGTGAAGTGCTGAGGCTGTCTCCAGCCCAATGTAAGAGCCCAACAAATGGAATCACACACAGGCAATATACAAGGCACAGCTCTCAGGGCTAGAAGGGCAGGGTAAGGATACTGCAGATTTAGTCCAAATACCAGCAGACAGTAGGGAAAGGGGATAGAAGAGTTTCTTCTCTCCCATAAACTCCTGTGCTTCACCATGCCTCCCTGACTGAGCTGACAATATAGCTCTTTGGAAGAGGGCATGTGTGTGTGTGCAAAGTTACTTCAGTCATGTCCGACTCTTTGCCACCCCATGTCCTGCAGCCCACCAGACTCCTCTGTCCATGGGACTCTCCAGGCAAGAATACTTTAGTGGGCTGCCATTTCCTCCTCCAGGGGATCTTTCTGACCCAGGGATCAAACTTGTGTCTCTTATACTGGCAGGCAGGTTCTTTCCCACTACTGCCACCTGGGGAGCCCATTGGACAGAGAGCAATAGATAGTTTGTCCCCAAGACTGATTTCTTTGATTCACCTAAAATAATCAGATCTGCAATTGCACTCACCCAGAATCTGCCTGTTGACCTTTCAATTATAGGCCTGCCTCTGAGAGACTGAGACAAAAGTGGGAAATGTATTTAAAAGCCCCTGACTTGGCATCTAGGAGAACTGGGTTTCAATGCCACTCCACAGCCCTTCAATTGCTCTCAAAGCCTAGGATGGAAATTTTTTCTGACCACAGCCAGGACCCTGAATGGGGCCTTCAGGATGGTCATCTGGAGAAGCCAAGCTTAGAGATATTTTTATCTTGTAGAGTTAAGGGACCTGAATGACCATGCCTATTGGCAGAGACAGCCCCTCACAGCTGGACTGCTAAGAGTTAATGAGCTTCTTTTATATGTCACTGAGCTTCTGCGCCTGTGCTGGGAGTCTTGGTTGGGTCTGACTCAGCCTCCAGTCTAAGATGCAATCAGAGAACCATTCAGGTACATCCTCCCCATATTCAGCTTCTGCAGAGCAGAACAGGATCTGGTTTCTCCAGCGTCTCCCGGATCCTTGTACTCAACCTATTCAGGCCAATGTATGTGCAAACATCTCTGACGGTTCGTTTGCATGAAATAACAGCTTAAAGGATCTGGCAAACATTTACTGACCTCTTCGAGTCCCTTTTAACCAAGAGCACTGAAACCTTTGGCTGACTTTGTCTATAAAATACCTGACTTTGGGGGCAGAATCAAGGAGATACTTGAGGAGAGTATCTCATGAGACAGATGAGAAAGGAAGATGAGTAAAAGATGAGAAGGAAAACATATCTTTTCTGCCCCAAACCCCAGCCCAGGGCCAGTCCCAGGTGAATCAAAGGAATGCTTCCTCTTTCTGTACTGTCTCCCTTCCCCTTCCTGGGACCTCCCACAGGTCCCCTCACCTCTGCTTCCAGGGACCCAGCACACTGGCTAACAAAGACAAAACTGAGACAAGCCACAGCCCAAATTAATGGATCTACTAGAGTCTTAAAATTCTTAAAGAGATGGCAATACCAGATCACCTTACCTTCCTCCTGAGAAACCTGTACGCAGGTCAAGAAGCAACAGAAGAAAGCCTTCTTCAGCGATCAATGCAAAGAAATAGAGGAAAACAACAGAATGGGAAAGACTAGAGNATAGAGAGTTCCAAAGAATAGCAAGAAGAGATAAGAAAGCTTTCTTCAGTGATCAATGCAAAGAAATAGACAAAAAGAACAGAATGGGAAAGACTAGAGATATCTTCAAGAAATTAAAGATGCGAAGGGAACATTTTATGCAAAGATGGGCTCGATAAAGGACTGAAATGGTATGAACCTAACAGAAGCAGAAGATATTAAGAAGAGTTGGCAAGAATACACAGAGGAACTGTACAAAAATATCTTCATGACCAAGACAATCACGATGGTGTGATCACTCATCTAGAGCCAGACATCCTGGAATTTGAAGTCAAGTGGGCCTTAGAAAGCATCACTATGAACAAAGCTAGTGGAGGTGATGGAATTCCAGTGGAGCTATTNTTGGCAAGAATACACAGAGGAACTGTACAAAAATATCTTCATGACCAAGACAATCACGATGGTGTGATCACTCATCTAGAGCCAGACATCCTGGAATTTGAAGTCAAGTGGGCCTTAGAAAGCATCACTATGAACAAAGCTAGTGGAGGTGATGGAATTCCAGTGGAGCTATTTCAAATCCTGAAAGATGATGCTGTGAAAGTGCTGAACTCAATATGCCAGCAAATTTGGACAACTCAGCAGTGGCCACAGTACTGGAAAAGGTCAGTTTTCATCCAATCCCAAAGAAAGGCAATGCCAAAGAATGTTCAAACTACTGCACATTTGCACTCATCTCACATGCTAGTAAAGTAATGCTCAAAATTCTCCAAGCCAGGTTTCAGCAATATGTGAACTGTGAATATCCTGATGTTCAAGCTAGTTTTCGAAAAGGCAGAGGAACCAGATGTCAAATTGCCAACATATACTGGATCATGGAAAAGGCGAGAGAGTTCCAGAAAAACATCTATTTCTGCTTTATTGACTCTGTCAAAGCCTTTGACTGTGTGGATCACAATAAACTGTGGAAAATCTCTTTAAGAGATAGGAATACCAGACCACCTGACCTGCCTCTTGAGAAATCTGTATGCAGGTCAGGAAGCAACAGTTAGAACTGGACATGGAACAATAGACTGGTTCCAAATAGGAAAAGGAGTATGTCAAGGCTGTATATTGTCACCCTGCTTATTTAACTTATATGCAGCGTACACCATGAGAAGTGCTGGACTGGAAGAAGCACAAGCTGGAATCAAGTTGCTGGGAGAAATATCAATAACCTCAGATATGAAGATGACACCATTCTTATAAAAAGAAACTAAAAAGCCTCTTGATGAAAGTGAAAGAGGAGAGTGAAATAATTGGCTTCAAACTCAACATTCAGAAACTGAAGATCATGGCATTCAGTCCAATCACTTCATGGGAAGTAGATGGGGAAACAGTGGAAACAGTGTCAGGCTTTACTTTGGGGGGGCTCCAAAGTCACTGCAGACGGTGATTGCAGCCATGAAATTAAAAGACGCTTACTCCTTGGAAGAAAAGTTATGACCCACTTAGATAGCATATTCAAAAGCAGAGACATTAGTTTGTCGACTAAGGTCCATCTAGTCAAGGCTCTGGTTTTTCCAGTAGTCATGTATGGATGTGAGAGTGGACTGTGAAGAAAGCTGAGCACCACAGAATTGATGTTTTTGAACTATGGTATTGGAAAAGATTCTTGAGAGTCCCTTGGACTGCAAGGAGATCCAGTCCATTCTGAAGGAGATCAGCGCTGGGATTTCTTTGGAAGGAATGATGCTAAAGCTGAAACTCCAGTCCTTTGGCCACCTCATGCGAAGAGTTGACTCATTGGAAAAGACTCTGATGCTGGGAGGGTTTGTGGGCAAGGGGAGAAGGGGAAAATAGAGGATGAGATGGCTGGATGGCATTTCTGACTCGATGGACATGAGTCTGAGTGAACTCTGGGAGTTGGTGATGGACAGGGAGGCCTGACGTGCTGCGGTTCATGGGGTCGCAAGAGTTGGACATGATTGAGTGACTGAACTGAACTGATCATTGTTCAGTTGCTATCTCATATCTGGCTATTTGTGACCCCATGGACTTCAGCATGCCAGGCTCCACTGTCCCTCACCATCTCCTTTCATGTCCATTGGATTGGTGATGCTATCTTAAGTTATTCATATACATCCTCTCTCTAAAATAAAAATAGAGAACAGAGACTAAAACAACAATTATAGCAGCAAGAAAAGTATAAAGGAAAAATAACAATAGTGAATAGTTAGAGAAATTTGCATATGGGTACAATATTAGATGGGCTTCCCAGTGGTAAAGAATGTACTTCCCATTGGTAAGGAATGAGTCAGTGGTAAAGAATCCACTTGTCATTATGGGCTTTGATCCATGGGTCAGGAAGATCTCCTGGAGGAGGAAATGGCAAGCCACTCCAGTGCTTTGCCTGGGAAATCTCATGGACAGAAAAACCTGGCAGGCTAGAGTCACAAAGAGGTGGACATTATTTAGTGACCAAAGAACCAACAACAATGTAGTATTAGATAAAAGTTCTGTGAAAATGTATCATTTTGTGTGCGATAATGTTGTTACCATTATGTAACACACTATGTTTCTTCTTTCAGGAGAAACATGATAAAGTATTTAGATTAAAATGGAATGCCATCTACAACACTTGCTTAAATGGTTCAGCAAAAATAAAACAAACCTACACATATATGAAAAAGACAGACAAAGCCAAAAAATATGGCAAATATTCTTGAAGCTTTTCTGTAAATATGAAATTATTTAAATAATTTTTAGGAAAAAATAAAGCAAAGTATATCTAGCAATTTGATTGAATACGATTAATAAAAATAATTAATTTTTGCCCCAAATTTATTTCATCTAATACCATAGATCAGTAAGAAAGGAATAAATTTGTACATGAAAACAAACACACACACAACACACGCACATTCACAAAGGGTGAAATCTCATTCAAATAAAGTTGAGTAGGAAAAACCTCACACTAAATAGTACAAACAAATGATTTCAATTATATTTATAAAACAGGCACAATTATTTTGTAAAGACTAGTCAAGTTAGTGGTAACTTTAAAATGTAATAAATAAAATATTTATCTACTTATGAAATTGAAAAGTATTACTTTTGACAAAATATTGGAAATAAAGATCAGTATGATAGATTTTAAATAAGAACTATGGTGGGAAATAAGCAGAAGTAAAGAAAATGAGAAATATACAAAGTGATCTTATGCTGTGACCTCAGTATTCATCAGTATGAAGAAAGATTATACTGAATTTGGGGAATACAAGGTCAAATATGGAGAAGGTGTCAAGAAAAACTAAGCATTTAAGGAAAGAAAGATAATGCCTAAAATTACACTTCTAAAATTTGTATCAGACATATACATCTTTCCAGTATTTTTTCCTGGTTGTCTCTTCCCTCAACTATTTAAAGGTTATAAAATATTTCCAAAGGAATGTCTATTTTTCACACTTCATTGCTTTTTGAATGCCTGCTTATGCTCTTTTAAGGAATAGTTAAATGAATTATGCAAGGGAAGAGAAAAGAATGTTTATGAATGCCTTAACATGATTTATAAATATGAAATACTGATAAACTACTATCCTGCTGGGCTATTACAGATTTTTTTAAACTTCAAAAAATTGGTAATGCTAAAAAATTCTGAGAAATTTAAGTAACTAAAGAATAAATGCCAAGATTGAATTGCTATGTGTATCTACTCTCTCTACATACCTAATAATGGAAAAATTTGGAGACATTATTTGGTGTATAAAAGAATATTTTTCTTTGACACTGTGTTATTTTTCTTTTATTAAACACTTCCTCTACATTTGATGAAGAACATAGGGATTCTCTATTACTTAGGTGTCTTTCATTTGTCCTGTACTAGAGGCTTATTCCTGCTAGGAAGATTAGCTTTGCATGGCTCAGTTCACTTCCACAGTGGAAGCCATAAATCCATCAAAACACATAAAATAGACTGATGGCCTCCTAATTAAAGATGGAATTTATGGTAGAGATAGTCTTCTTGGGAAAATTCTTCAGGAAGCAATAGAGTAAGAACTGCTTATTTTTCTCTATTAAGAGGTTGTTAAATTTATTTTGAAGGCATGAAATGGGATATAAGGATCATCCATGTAGTTACTATATTAGCTCTATTACAAGCTTGTAGCAAATATACAACATTTGGCACCAAAAAGTGGGTCATTAAGCAACTGTAAAAATTGTTGTTTGTAAAATGTTGATGCAAAGATGATCCAAATGATAAATGGGGGAGAATTACTACAGAGAGAACACTGATGTCAATTTAGGTGCCCATGAATTATCCTGGTACTTCAAGAGACTGTCAGAGCTTTTGATAACTGAGTCTCATTTTTAAATAATAAAATGTTTACTGGTTTTAAATAGAGACAAGTAGGTTATCCACAGCAACAGTTTTACTTTTTGCCTCACTGTTATTCCTATTACTAGATGCATTCTCAGACTCATTTTAATTTCGCCGTCTTGAAGATTAACAGTCAACAAAATAATTAAAAATGGAAAACAAGAAAATTTAGTCTTGTGTAACACAAAATTGGCTATCTTATACCCAAGATGAAATATAAATTACAGACATATGGTTAACTGAAACTGCAGTTTGTGAGGTGTAATAGAAAGAAAATCTTATAAATAAATTAGAATGAATTATTTCAACTTCAAAGAAGAGTTTTTTTTTTTTAAAAAAAAAAGATCCACAGCTTTATTTTAGACTTTGATTTATACTCTTTCACCAAATTATTTGTAATTATCACCAAACACATTCTATACTCTCCATTCAATTTATTTTTAAAGAGTAAACTGAACAAAAAGAAAAAAAAGAAAAAAGTTCAAATTATCATCAGAGAAAGTTATTAAACAGTTATTCTTTTATTTAAAATATTCTTTATCTAACACAATATTCCTATTTGTTACTGAAACAGTCATAGATTTTAAAAATATTGAAATACTTTTTCAAACTTTAGTATTCTACATATATACATTTCTGTTCATTTTGAAGAAATTGGTGGTAAATGCATTTTAAATTATACATATTAATGTTTTAGAAACAAACTTTTCAAAAGGTGTTCATTATAACAATGACTTTAAAATACATATCAATCTATTTTAAAGAGAGTATAACAACATGATTAAAGGAAAACAATTGTGCTTCTATATGGTTTCTAGGTAATCGGGTCATCAAAATGTATTCCTTAAATACACACATTTTTATTGTCAATTATACCTCAATATTTAAAGAAGGAAATAGCAACCCACTCCAGTATTCTTGTATGGAGAATCCCATGGGTAGAGGAGCCTGGCTAGCTACAGTCTATGGGGTCACAAGAGTTCGACATGGCTTAGTGACTAAACCACCAAACCACCATACCTCAGTAAACCTGAGAAAGAAAACGGATAATATAATCTGTCTTTCACTCTCCCTCTCTGTATCTTTTTCAATCTGTTCTCCACCATGAGATGAGTTAAAGTGAAAGTCACCTAAAAACAAAAAGAATGTGTTCCCCAGACACCTGATTGGCTACTGCCCTGATCTTGGATTTCTCAACAACCAGAACTTTGAGAAATAAATGAGCAAAAATGAATAGATAGATAGATAGACACTATCAAATTAAGCATGGGCAAATCTGCTATAAAAGACAGATGATAAGTTGTCTTAGACTGTGTGTGGGGGGCAGGGAGGAATGGAGAGTTACTATTAATAGATGCAGAGTTCCAGTTTTGCAAAGGAAAACAGTTATGCAAATGAATGATGGTGATGGTTACTCAACAATGTGAATGCAGTTAATTCCATTGAACTAAGTTTAAAATAAAGTTGGTGAATTTTACCATTATTAAAGAGGAAAAGAGAAAAATATCATTTCTTACAAGACATGTTCTATTTGTTTGATTATTTTCCTGCCTACTATGTAAAAATAAGTCAAATTACTTCTTTAATTTTCTATTAAATAACAATTAATATCAGCGTCAGTTCATTCAGTCACTCAGTCATGTCCGACTCTTTGCGACCCCATGAACCACAGCACACCAGGCCTCCCTGTCCATCACCAACTCTTGTAGTATACCCAATGTCCATCAAGTCGGTGATGCCATCCAAAAATCTCATCCTCTGTCATCCCCTTCTCCTCCTGCCCTCAATCTTTCCCAGCATCAGGGTCTTTTCAAATGAGTTAGCTCTTTGCATCAGGTGGCCAAAGAATTTGAGTTTCAGTTTAAATATCAGTCTTTCCAATGAACACCCACGACTGATCTCCTTTAGGATGGACTGGTTGCATCTCTTTGCAGTTCAAGGGACTCTCAAGAGTCATCTCCAAAACTACAGTTCAAAAGCATCAGTTCTTTAGCGCCCAGCTTTCTTTATAGTCCAACTCTCACATCCATACATGACTCCTGGAAAAACCATAGCCTTGACTAGACTGACTTTTTTTGACAAAGTAATTTCTCTGCTTTTTAATATGTTGTCTAGATTGGTCATAACTTTCCTTCCAAAAAGTGAGCGTCTTTTAATTTCATGGCTGCGATCACCATCTGCAGTGATTCTGGAGCCCCCCAAAATTAAGTCAGCCACTGCTTCCACTGTTTCCCCATTTATTTGCCATGAAGTGATGGGACCAGATGCCATGATCTTAGTTTTCTGAATGTTGAGCTTTAAGCCAACATTTTCACTCTCCTATTTCACTTTAGTCAAGAGGCTCTTTAGTTCTTCACTTTCTGCCATAAGGGTGGTGTCATCTGCATATTGGAGGTTATTGATATTTCTCCCAGCAATCTTGATTCCAGCTTGTGTTTCATCCAGCCCAGTATTTCTCATGATGTACTTTGTATGTAAGTTAAATAAGCAGGATGACAATATACAGCCTTGACGTACTCCTTTTCCTATTTGGAACCAGTCTGTGGTTCCATGTACTGTTCTAACTATTGTTTCCTGACCTGCATACAGGTTTCTCAAGAGGCAGGTCAGGTGGTCTGGTATTTCCATCTCTTTCAGAATTTTCCACAGTTTACTGTGATCTATGCAGTCAAAGTCTTTGGCATAGTTAACAAAGCAGAAATGATGTTTTTCTGAAACACCCTTGCTTTTTTTGATGATTATGCAAATATTGGCAATTTGATTTCTGGTTCCTCTGCCTTTCTTAAACCAGCTTGAACATCTGGAAGTTCATGGTTCATGTATTGCTGAAGCCTAGCCTGGAGAATCTTGAGAATTACTTTGCTAGCCTGTGAGATGTGTGCAATTGTGTGGTAGTTTGAGCATTCTTTGGCATTGCCTTTCTTCGGGATTGGAATGAAAACTGACCTTTTCCAGTCCTGTGGCCACTGCCGGGTTTTTAAATATTGCTGAAATATTGAGTGCAGTACTTTTACAGTGTCATCTTTTAGGATTTGAAATAGCTCATCTCCACTAGTTTTGTTCATAGTGATGCTTACTAAGGCCCACTTGGCTTCACATTCTAGGATGTCTGGCTCTAGGTGAGTGATCAAACCATCGTGATTTTCTGGGTCATGAAGAAACTATTTTTGTATAGTTTTTCTGTGTATTCTTACCATCTCTTCTTAATATCTTCTGCTTCAGTTAGATCCATACGATTTCTGTCCTTTATTGAGCCCATCTTTGCATGAAATGTTCACTTGGTATCACTAATTTTCTTGAAGAGATCTCTAGTCTTTCCCATTCTATTGTTTTCCTCTATTTCTTTTCATTTATCGCTGAGGAAGTCTTTCTTATCTCTCCTTGCTATTCTTTGGAACTCTGCATTCTAATGGGTATATCTTTCTGTGTTGACTAAATGTAAGTAATATGAGGTTCAATTAAAACTGGTCTGAATTCAGATACATATTTGAATTTATCTGTTCATTTGTGTCTGATGCTGGATAGTTTACAGTCATTTTTGTTAATTAAAGCACATAGTATACTACATAAAATGTTTCTACATTTTGTTGTTCTCTGAGCTCTAAAACAGAATTGCTAATTGCTCCCATGAGAAAGTACTGATTATTTGAGATACACATGTTCAAATGCTGTAAAAGTGAAAGTTCACCCGTTAAGTTCAACACATATTTTATAAAAGAATAGAAATAGTATATAATAAAAGAGACCAATTATATTTATTAGTTGTTAAATCACCCATTTTGCTACTGTGAATGTGAACAAATAGTTTACTGTAAAGTGGAACATTACAGTTACATTATGAAGGAAAGTGAATCCCTTGAATATCTACTTAGTTCTAAACCTGAAGTTTAGAAGAGTTGGACTGTGAAGAAGGCTCAGCGCTGAAGAATTGATGCTTTTGAATTGTGGTGTTGGAGAAGACTCTTGAGAGTCCCTTGGACTGCAAGGAGATCCAACCAGTCCATTCTGAAGGAGATCAGCCCTGGGATTTCTTTGGAAGGAATGATGCTAAAGCTGAAACTCCAGTACTTTGGCCACCTCATGAGAAGAGTTGACTCATTGGAAAAGACTCTGATGCTGGGAGGGATTGGGGGCAGAGGGAGAAGGGGACTATAGAGGATGAGATGGCTGGATGGGATCATCAACTCGATGGACACGAATTTGAGTGAACTCTGGGAGTTGATGATGGACAGGGAGGCCTAGCGTGCTGCGATTCATGGGGTTGCAAGGAGTTGGACGACTGAGCGAGTGAACTGAACTGAAACCTGAACTCAACTTTTCACTTTCATAATTTCAATGTGAGACATGAAACAGAAATATTCTGCCACTCGGGAGGAAAATTTGTCATCTTTTAAATATTTTATGATTTATCATACCAATAGTTCTAATGCTAAATCACATTTAGTGTAGCTGATTCACACTTGTTTTGAATGTGTCATTAGTAATAAGTGACTTTGGGTATCTATGTGTTTTTGTGTTTTGTGGTCTGTATGAATGTTTATGTTAAGAATACCTTTGTTCAAAGAAGAGCATTTATCAGAATTCTTGAGTCAAAAGACACTCATAATGGATTTCCCTGGTGACCCTGATCTAGGAAGATTCTCCATATCAGAGGAGCTACTAAGCCTGTGGGCTACAATTACTGACCCCATTCGCCTTAGAGCCTATGCTCTGCAATGAGAGAATCCACCACAATGAGATGCCTGCACACCACAATGAATAACCCTGCTTGTTGCCACTAGAGAAAGCCTGAAAGGAACCGTGAAGACTCAGTGCAGCCAAAAATAAAATAAATTTTTAAAAAAGCACACTCAGCATAAATATATGCATAATCTACTTTATTTTTAGGTATTTTAAGGATGTAATTAATATTCATGTTCATTCACTTCAGTCATGTCTGACTCTTTGCAACCCACGGTCCTCTGTCCATGGGATTTTACAGGCAGGAATACTGGAGTAGGTTGCCATGCCCTCCTCCAGGGGATCTTCTCACCCAGGGATTGAAACCATGTCCCCCGCATTGCAAGCAGATTCTTTAACATTAAGTTACTGGAAAGCAATGATGTAACTAAGAACCTATAAAACCATTCCCCTGTGCACACACACAGACAAAAGCTGAAACACTTCTGGGAAATAATATATATATATATATATTCCTGTATATTCCATGTATATATATATCCATTCTATTTTCTGCTTCCTCACCCCACCCCATCATAATAAGATCATTATCTGAAAGTTAATACTAATAATTATTTTGCTTTCTAAAAATTTAACTTATAGTCATCCATATATATATTTACAAAGGATACTTTTCTCATTTTGATTCTTTTCTCTTTATAAACAAAAGATGATCATATAGACTATGGTGAAACTCTAAATGGCTATTTTGATATAATTTATTCATCTTAACTTTTTAGAGTTTCACCATAGTCTATATGACCATCTTATGTTTATAAAGAGAAAAGAATATAAATAAGAAGATCCTTTGGAGAAGGAAATGGCAACTCATTCCAATATTCTTGCCTGGGAAATCCACGGTACAGAAAAGTGAGGTGGGCTACAGTCCGTGGAGTCATAAAAGAGTCAAATACTACTTAGCCACTACCAACAACAACAACAACAACAACAACAAAATTCATCTTAACTTATATAATATAGCATTGCAAGACTACACTGTGATTTAAACATCAACTTTCTACTTATGAACAGTAAGTTGTTTTCAGGTTTTACCTTCTAAATATTGCTCTCTTGAACATTCTTGTATGTTTCCTTTTAAATTTAGGAACAATTTTATTTTAGAGATATGTTTAAAATAGTATTAAGAGAACAAAAGAGATAAAAACATATTGATATATGCAGTATGTAATTTCTATATTTTAAGTCATTGCCAAACTGTTTCTACAAGCAATGTATAAAATAGGTTACTAGATGATTGGTATGTAGATAAATAGGTAAATAATACAGAATAGGGAGATCATATGATTTATTATCTATAAAGGCACACTTTTTTTTAAACAGAAGTGATTCTATTTCTGATTAGATTATTAGAAATAATCATTATTTTTATTAGTGTTTCACTGTAACTCTTATGAACCTTAAAGTGTAAGTGTTAATGCTCAGTCGTATCTGACTGAGTGGGTTGCCATTTTCCTTCTCCAGGGGATCTTCCTGACCCAGGGATTGAACTCAGGCCTCCTGCATTGAAGGCAGATTCTTTACCATCTGAGCCAACATCCTGGGCTGCCCTAAAAAAGCAAACAATAAAGTCCATAACAAAACAAATAATCAGCAACAAAAACTGGGTCTATTATAATTTTGGAATTGCCCCCACAATATTTATGTTAGGATCTAAGCTTTATATAAGATCAATATTTTCCAGATTCTAGATAACAATAACTCAGATTTCAAGAGAGGAAATTTGAATTATATTATATGAATGCATCATCACCAGACCTTTCATTTTTCATTTATTCAGTATTATTTGAAAGTAATTAGCAAAGAGAGCAGAGAAGGCAAAGGCACTCCACTCCAGAAGTCTTGCCTGGAAAATCCCACGGATGGAGGAGCCTGGAATGCTGCAGTCCATGGGGCTGCACAGAGTTGGACACAACTGAAGCGACTTAGCAGCAGCAGCAGCAATAAGGGAAACCTGAGTTTGATACCTGGGTTGGGGAGATCTCCTGGAGGAGGCATGGCAACCCATTCCAGTATTCTTGCCTGGAGAACACCTGTGGACAGGGGAGACTGTTGAGTTACAGTCCCTGGGGTTGCAAAGAGTCAGACACGATTGAATCAACTAAACACTCAAACACAGCTCACTTTTTATCATTTATTCTTACAAAACTTCTCTAGCATAAAATAGGTACAAGAAAAATATACAAAAATGTAGATGAAATATTTTATTCTTATTTATGTCTATTGGTATAGGTATATTCAGATCTCAATATACTCAATAGAGAAAACAAACAAACAAAAAAACAAACTTAAATTCTCTTTATTTCTATCATTTCTGAATTCTTGCAAGGTAAAATTTTTATCTGAACCAAAATGTCAGTGCTATGTTTTAAGCGAAGGGTGTTGAAGCAGTTAGGTTTTATATTTTCTTCTACAGACTATACAGAATTCTTTGCTTTTAATTATTGTATTGGATTTTCAGAGGCATGTCCTTGGGGGAAAAACATTTGTATTAATCTATGGCCACTGTCACAAGTAATTTATTGGTGATACCAGTATAACTCCAGTTACCCTTTTCCAAGTAACCAAAAAAGTCACACTGTGATTGAACTATAAAATGAAGAAAATATGATTATTAGTAAGGGCTATGAGAAACACTCCATAAATTTTAACATTGGTGACACCATTCTTTTTTTAGTAATGTGAAAATATGCTATTTTGTGTAATGTCCTCAAATCTATAGGGAGAAGACTAGAGAGATCGCTAGATCCAGGACTACTATAGATTCTCCAACACTGTTCTATCTTTTTAAATTGTCTTTGTTCTGTTAACCTACTTTTGTCTTTATCCATCTGCTATATTACTGTTTGTCTATGAATCAATCTATAATCTAATCTTTATAACTTTCAAAATAACAGTATGGAGACATTGCTAGACAATATGGAGACATTTTTAAATTAACAAAAGAATATAGTCAACTTCTGAGTCAAAATGCTAGCTTTGTCACTTTCAAACTACATAAGCTGAGCGTCACAGGAGCTCTCTCTGACTAAGATTCCTTATATTCCTATGATATCAATGGACATTGTTAATAGTCCTTACTTACCTAGCTTGGAAGAAGGATTTATAAATTATTTTGCATAAATTTACCAGCATAATGACAAGTAAATTTAGTTATACATCTATGGATAACAGGCATTTAGAATGTTTAATGCTGTTCTAAGCACTTTTACATGGATAAATTAATTTTCACAATTGCATTTATATTTAAAAAGATCAAAGAAACTAAGCGACTTTTGCAAGATTACACCACTAGATAAATAAGAGTTTCAAACCAGACTGTCTGACTTCAAAGCCAGTGCTCCTAGAATTCTTCTTACACAGAACAATAGATTAAGGTATGATGCCAGGTTACAAGTCTGCATTAAAATTATGATAATGCTAAAATTAGTAATTTTGTATTCTTCAACTGATGTGGCTTTAATATAGTTCTTACTTGGTTTGGGGGCCCTATTGTTTTTAACACTCATGAAGTGTTCAGTCTCTGTCCATTAGACTGAGACATGTACTAGCCAATGTTCATGAGGAATATGTAATTACCAGTAACGCTGAAGAAGCTGAAGTTGAACAGTTCTATAAAGACCTACAAGACCTTTTAGAATTAACACACCAAAAAGATATTGTTTTCATTATAGGGGACTGGAATGCAAAAGTAGGAAGTCAAGAAACAACTGGAGTAACAGGTATATGTGGCCTTTGGAATATGGGATGAAGCAGGGCAAAGGCTAATAGAGTCTTGCCAAGAGAATGCACTAGTCATAGCAAACACCCACTTCCAACAATACAAGAGAAGACTCTACACATGGACATCACCAGATGATCAACAGTGAACTCAGATGGATTATATTCTTTGCAGCCAAAGATTAAAAGCTCCATACAGTCAGCAAAAACAAGACTGGGAGATGACTATGGATCAGATCATGAGCTACTTACTGACAAATTCAGACTTAATTCAAAGAAAGTAGGGAAAACCACTAGACCATTCAGGTATGACCTAAATCAAATCCCTTATGACTAGGCAGTGGAAGTGAGAAATAGATGTAAGGGACTAGATCTGATAGATAGAGTGCCTGATGAACTATGGAATGAGGTTTGTGACACTGTACAGGAGACAGGGACCAAGACCATCCCCATGGAAAATAAATGCAAAAAAGCAAAATGGTTGTGTGGGGAGACCTTGAAAATAGCTGTGAAAAGAAGAGAAGAAAAAAAGCAAAGGAGAAAAGGAAAGATATTAACATCTAAATGCAGAGTTCCAAAAAATAGCAAGAAGAGAGAAGAAAGCCTTCCTCAGCAATCAATGCAAAGAAATAGAGGAAAAGAACAGAATTGGAAAGACTAGAGATCTCTTCAAAAAAATTAGGGATACCAAGGGAACATTTCATACAAAGATGGGCTCGATAAAGGACAGAAATGATATGGACCTAACAGAAGCAGAAGATATTAAGAGTTGGTAAGAATACACAGAAAAATTGTACAAAAAAGATCTTCATTACCAAGACAATCACGATTGTGTGATCACTCATCTAGAGCCAGACATCCTGGAATGTGAAGTCAAGTGGGCCTTAGAAAGCATCACTACGAACAAAGCTAGTGGAGGTGATGGAATTCCAGTGGAGCTATTTCAAATCCTGAAAGATGATGCTGTGAAAGTGCTGCACTCAATATGCCAGCAAATGTGGAAAACTCAGCAGTGGCCACAGGACTGGAAAAGGTCAGTTTTCATCCTAATCCCAAAGAAAGGCAATGCCAAAGAATGCTCAAACTGCCACACAATTGCACTCATCTCACATGCTAGTAACGTAATGCTCAGAATTCTTCAAGCCAGGTTTCAGCAATACATGAACTGTGAACTTCCAGCTGTTCAAGCTGGTTTTAGAAAAGGCATAGGAACCAGAGATCAAATTGCCAACCTCTGCTGGATCTTTGAAAAAGCAAGAGAGTTCCAGAAAAACATCTATTTCTGCTTGATTGACCATGCCAAAGCCTTTGACTATGTGGATCACATTAAAGTGTGGAAAATTCTGAGAGAGATGGGAATACCAGACCACCTGACCTGCCTCTTGAGAATCTTATATGCAGGTCAGGAAGCAACTGCTAGAACTGGACATAGAACAACAGACTGTTTCCAAGCAGGAAAAGGAGAACGTCAAGGCTGTATATTGTCTCCCTGCTTATTTAACTTAGATGCAGAGTACATCATGAGAAATGCTGGACTGGGAGAAGCACAAGCTGGAATCAAGATTGCAGGGAGAAATATCAGTAACCTCAGATATGCAGATGACACCACCCTTATGGCAGAAAGTGAAGAGGAACTAAAAAGCCTCTTGATGAAAGTAAAGAGGAGAGTGAAAAAATTGGCTTAAAGCTCAACATTCAGAAAACTAAGATCATGGCATCTGATCCCATCACTTCATGGGAATAAATGGGGAAAAAGTGGAAACAGTGTCAGACTTTATTTTTCTTGTGCTCCAATAATCACTACAGATGGCGACTGCAGCCATGAAATCAAAAGATGCTTACTCCTTGGAAGAAAAGTTATGACCAACCTTGATAGCATATTGAAAAACAGAGATATTACTTTGCCAACAAAGGTCCTTCTAGTCAGGGCTATGGTTTTTCCAGTGGTCGTGTATGGATGTGAGAGTTGGACTGTGAAGAAAAGTGAGTGCTGAAGAATTGAAGCTTTTGAGCTATGGTGTTGGAGAAGACTCTTGAGAGTCCCTTGGACTGCAAGGAGACCCAACCAGTCCATTCTAAAGGCGATCAGCCCTAGGTGTTCTTTTGAAGGAATAATGCTAAAGCTGAGACTCCAGTACTTTGGCCACCTCATGCGAAGATCTGACTCATTAGAAAATTCTCTGATGCTGGAGGGATTGAGGGCAGGAGGAAAAGGCTAGAACAGAGGATGAGATGGCTTGATAGCATCACCGACTTTATGGGCATGAATTTGAGTGAACTCCGGGAGTTGGTGATGGACAGGGAGGCCTGGCATTCTGCTATTTATGAAGTTGCAGAGTTGGACACAACTGAGCGACTGAACTGAACTGAAATGGACTGAATTATTCTCTGGGACTACTATGGTGGTTCTTCCTCATTTTGAAGCTGCTAAATAGACAATCTAATATCTTTGTCCAGGGAGGAATATTTCCTGCTTTGAGACAGAGCTGGATTCCAACTACCTTTTTTACAGTGCCAGGCCAATTTTTAGAAATCTTTTAATATTTTCTTTGAATAATATTAAATGAATTAATATGTCAGTTCAACACAGTTCACTGATATGCTAAGGTACAATAACCTTTCTGCTTTGTTGCAAATAATAAAAATTAGTCAAGTTCAAATCTAGTAGCTAGTTACATTTCCCAATAATGGTTGATTCTTTCAAATTGAAGTTCTTTTTTCAGCTGAAGAATATATGAATAAGAGCTCTAATCATTAGGCTGCTGCTGCTGCTGCTGCTAAGTCGCTTCAGTCGTGTCCGACTCTGTGCGACCCCATGGATGGCAGCCCACCAGGCTCCCCCATCCCTGGGATTCTCCAAGCAAGAACACTGGAGTGGTTGCCATTTCCTTCTCCAATGCAGGAAAGTGAAAAGTGAGTGAAGTCGCTCAGTCGTGTCTGACTCTTAGCGACCCAGTGGACTACAGCCTACCAGGCTCCTCCATCCATGGGATTTTCCAGGCAAGAGTACTGGAGTGGGGTGCCGTTGCCTTCTCTGAATCATTAGGCAGAGAATATTAATTCTTAGGCTATTAATCAAGTTTTATCCCTCTCAATTTTCCATGTGATCATCCTCAAACAGCAGCTATACACACATACACACGTACACACACACACACACACACACACACACACACACACACACACAGAGAAACACATATCATAAAGAATTGAATAGTTTCTCCTCCTTGGGTGGGATAATCATGTATAAAGCATAAGCTGTAGCAAACAAAGGAAAATTTTATTTTATCATGATTTTCTTCCTATAAATCAGATAAGAAAGTATAAGAATGTTTATCAGTCATGCTTCTAATTTATTAGACCATTGATAAGAAGACAAAAAAATAGTCCCCTCAACATTATTTAAATGATTAAATTTGTATTATTTAATTAATCCACAGAAAATTCAAGCCCAATACTTATATAAAAGTCCTGGGATGGCTTGTCCACAATACACAAACATGCACTATCACAGAACAGAAAAAAGTGAGGGAATGTGGGGACAATTTATTTTCAAAATATTTAGTAATGCATTATGTTCAAAGGATTCAATGGTTCATATTTTGTCTTTTGACAAATAATGTTGAAGAAAAGTATTTAGATAAAAGGTTTTTAAAATATCTCTGTATGTCTAAAACAAATTACATTCTAGAATTACAAATACATATGGGAAGCCACCAAAATATTGATTTTAAAACTTGGTTTTATAGAAGCACTAGTGCTAAAGGAAGAAAGATCTGAGAAGAAAATGTATATTCATAATATCCACTGTAAAATACCCTTTCGACTATGGGGGAAAAAGTCACAAATATGAGAACAGCATGATACCTTTGAGAGCCTTGACTATTATCATTAATGACCCCAGAATTTTACAGTCATAAAGATTCCTATATGTGGCAGGAGGAAGATAAATGTAATCACTACAGACATAGCTCATGACTGGAGTTCCATAAAATCCCCAGATATACAACATGAGTTTGCAAGTTTTGATCAATAATATAAAATTGTATCTCTATGTTAAATTCTTTATCACCTTATTTATATAATTTGTAGCTGTTTTAGAACTGTGTGTTTTTACTAGGGAAACAGATTCTGGTGTTTTAATTCTTGTTACTGTGTTTCTAAGAAAAAATAGGCAGTGTGGAATGCAGATGCAGTATATTTCTAGGTTTTCTTGCTTTCAAAATAAACTACAACCTCCACTTTATATCTGTTTGAAATAATGGAAATAAACTCAACAGATGCAGTACACTTTGCATTTCAGTTTTGCTAAATTTCTATACATGTATTATGTATTTGGGAAAAATTAGCTTTGAGAATGTTTAACTCTACTATAGAAATGACATACTATACATAACACATATAACTAAGTATTTTTAAATTAGAAGATAATTACAATATTGTGATTGTTTTTGCCATGAGAATACTATAAAACAATATAAACAGAAGTTATTACTATTTTTTAAGAACATTGGCTAAGAGATCAGAGCAGAGCTTGTCAGTGTTTTATTTGTATTATATTTAGTTAATTTCTTCTTCTGTTTAAACCGCCATTAATCACAGTATTGAACTATTACTTTTAGTTATGTTTTCCCTTTCAAGTAATTCTTAATCTTCAATAATTTTTTCATAGCATATTCTTTCCTGAAGCTATTTCTAATCTTACTTTTATTTACTCATATATTATAGACATAGTGCACTTATATTGTGTGTAGAACTGTTTCTGCTGGGTTTTGCTCAGTTTTTTCCCCTTGTGTCTCTGGTTATCTTTTATCTTATTCCAGCCATTTCTTTGAAAATCATTTGTAAAAAACACTTGAAATCTGGTATGAATGCTACTTTTACTGAAGAGACTTTCCATTTGCTATTGGTCAGAAGTTCAGTGTCTACCAGAACAGAACATCTACTAGATATTCTCCTAGAACAGAATATCTCAATCCAAGTTCAAGAATTTAAATTCTCAGACTATGTAGGACTAAGCAAGCCTGAAAGCCCATGTGAAGACTTATAATTTTCATTCAGTCTTACCCTTAGTATAGTCTTTTAGAATTCTGGATTTATGTTTCATTTATAGGTGTGGGTATATGGAAACTCTTATCAGATACTTTATCTAGGAGTTCCTTGGAATTTGACAGCATTCTTCTTAAGCAGCTAAGCTGCCTTTCAACTATTTTGCATCTATAATTTTCTCATTAGAAATATCCTTAGAGTAATGCTGATTTTTACTACTAGTTATTTTTCTGGGTTATCATATTTTCCTACAGTTTTGATTGACTTAAATTTCCTTGGTGATCTTTTGAAATTGCAAACATGAGTTTCATTCTATTTCATCAGACAGCTCACTCCACTGATTTCAGGGAAAGGACACCATAATATACTAGCACTTCCATGAAACTACACCTGCACACACATTAAAGTTAACTTTTTACCACTATATACTCCTTAAGTCTACATGGTTAAATAGAACTAGCTTAATTTTCCTGAATGGTTCTACTCTCTTTTTAATTAGCTCCTAGAGTTCTCCCTACTTTATACTACTATTTCTCTCTCTTTTCTTATTAACTTTTAATTGTTTAGAACACTTTATGTATATTGATCATTTTCCTTACCTATTTATATTTGGAACATAAATTCTGTTCTTCTCACCTTATATCAAGTTTTAAATGAAATATTGATATTAAAAATTTTTATATTTGTAGCAAATATATTCTATTCGTTATACTTTGCTTATATCTTCATAAGCTTGCATGGTTTTCTTAAACACATTGTGGTTACTTTATTAAATAAAATTGAGAATGCTATCATTGTTAGTTCCAAATTATAAATTTGACCTAAGAGCATGGACATAATTTTGATTTATCATTATAATATTCTAGTGATCTGAATGTGCCTATATTATAATTTTAATGTACATAATGCTTACAAAAGGCACATCTTTCTATTTTTTTCTCCAATGGACAACTGATATTCCATTCTGTTTTCATTACTCTTATCTTTATCATTCTTCTCTATCATATATATTTCAAAATGTACTCTAATCTCAATTTTTAAAATCTTTCTTTGATCCAATGATTATTGAATTATAAGTGAAGAATATCCAGTAGAGAGTAAGGGTTTAATAATAATATTATGTAGTTATTGATGAATTTACTGGTTTTAAATATTTCATATTATTGTTTCATTTATTTCTAACAATAGTCTCATTATGTAATGAGAAAATATATTATCCCACTCATTTATGACTCTAAATTGAGATTTAATGATTCAATGCTTTGAATCTGATATTTTGTGAGTTTTACTGAAAAAGGTCAGTTTCATTCCAATCCCAAAGAAAGGCAATGCCAAATAATGGTCAAACTACCATATAATTGCATTCATCTCACACGCTAGTAAAGTTAAGCTCAAAATTCTCCAAGCCAGGCTTCAGCAATGAACTGTGAACTGTGAAATTCCAGATGTTCAACTGGTTTTAGAAAAGGCAGAGGAATAGAGATCACATTGCCAAAATTCACTGGATCAACAAAAAAGCAAGACAGTTTCAGAAAAAAATCCATTTCCGCATTATTGACTATGCCAAAGCCTTTGACTGCGTGGATCACAATAAACTTTGGAAGATTCTTCAAGATATGAGAATACCAGACCATCTGACCTGCTTCTTGAGAAACCTGTATGCAGGTTAGGAAGAAACAGAACTGGACGTGGAACAACAGACTGGTTCCAAATAGGAAAAGGAGAACTCAAGGCTGTATATTGTCACCTGCTTATTTAACTTATATGCAGAGAACATCATGAGAAACGCTGGGCTTGGGGAAGCACAATCTGGAATCAAGATTGCTAGGAGAAATATCAATAACCTCAGATATGCAGATGACACCACCCTTATGGCAGAAAAGGAATAAGAACTAAAGAGCCTCTTGATGAAAGTAAAAGAGAAGAGTGAAATAATTGGCTTAAAGATCAACATCCAGAAAACTAAGATTATGACATCTGGTCCTATCACTTCATGGGAAATAGATGGGGAAACAGTGGAAACATGTCAGACTTTATTTTTTTGTGCTTCAAAATCTCTGCAGATGGTAATTGCAGCCATGAAATTAAAAGACGCTTACTCCTTGGAAGGAAGGTTATGACCAACCTAGACAGTGTATTAAAAAGCAGAGACATTACTTTGTCAACAAAGGTCTGTCTGGTCAAAGCTATGGTTTTTCCAGTGGTCATGTGTAGATGTGAGAGTTGGAGTATAAAGTAAGCTGGGTACTGAAGAACTGAAGCTTTTGAACTATGGCATTGGAGAAGACTCTTGAGAGTCCCTTGGACTGCAAGGAGATCCATCCAGTCCATCCTAAAGGAGATCAGTCCTGGATCATTGGAAGGACTGATGTTGAAGCTGAAACTCCAATATTTTGGCCACCTGATGCTGACTCACTTGAAAAGACCCTGATGTTGGGAAAGATTGAAGATAGGAGGAGAAGGGGACAACAGAGGATGAGATGGTTAGATGGCATCACCGACTCAATGGACATGAATTTGGGTATACTCTGCGAGTTGATGACAGACAGGTAGGCCTAGTCTGTTGCGGTTCATGTAGTCACGAGTCGGAAACAATTGAGAGACTGAACTGAACTGATAGCAGGATCCAAGCATTATGGCTTTCAATGGGGATTAATTCACTCTTACTTTTCATTTTTCCTATTACCTGAATAAAAAGAGACCTTTAAATAGACTGATTTGATAAAATATTTATATGGAATGCCTTTATTCCCTCTAGTTAAATACTAATAAATTTTAAAAAATCCTTAAAGTTGAACTTCCTGGCTCTCACTATAATGTGAAGTTGTACATATTTGCATACCAAAAGCTTACTTTTTATTAGTTTGGGATAAAGTGGCTAGAATGTGACCTTTATCTCACAGAATGACAATACGTACATAAATGTACACATATGATATGATTAACAATGTTGATTTGGCAAACAGTTGCTAATCTATGCTGATAACCCTGAGTTTTTGTGGAGCAGAAAGAATAGCATTCAATCGAGTAAGCTTTCCTAATTTTTCCTAATCATAGTAAAATCTTAATTTAATTTAAATTAAATTTAATTTTAGGGCTTCCCTGATAGCTCTGTTGTTAAAGAATCCACCTGCCAAGCAGGATACACAGGATTGATTCCTGGTTTGGGACGATCCACTGGATAAGGGGTAGATTGTTTTCTCCAGTATTTTTGGGCTTCCCCTGTGGCTCAGTTGGTAAAAAATCTGCCTACAGTGCAAGAGATCTGAATTTCATCCCTGGGTTGGGAAGTTCCCTTGGGGAACTGGCTACTCACTTAAGTATTCTGGTCTGGAGAATTCCATGGACTATACACTTACTCCTTGGAAGGAAAGTTATGACCAACCTAGATTGCACGTTAAAAAGCAGAGATATTACTTTGCCAACAAAGGTCCATCTAGTCAAGACTATTGTTTTTCCAGTAGTCATGTATGGATGTGAGAGTTGGACTGTGAAGAAAGCTGAGCCGTGAAGAATTGATGCTTTTGAACTGTGGTGTTGGAGAAGACTCTTGAGAGTCCCTTGGACTGCAAGGAGATCCAGCCAGTCCATCATCCTAAAGGAGATCAGTTCTGCATGTTCATTGGAGGGACTGATGCTGAGGCTGAAACACCAATATTTTGGCCACCTCATGCAAAGATTTGACTCATTGGAAAAGACTCTGATGCTGGGAGGGATTGGAGTCAGGAGGAAAAGGGAATGACAGAGGATGAGATGTCTGGATGGCATCACCGACTCTATGGAAGTGAATTTAAGTGAACTCCAGGAGTTCGTGATGGATAGTGAGGCCTGGCATGCTGATTCATGGGGTCACAAAGATTCGGACATGACTGAGTGACTGAACTGAACTGGACTGAACTGATACAGTAAAAAAATGAGTGGTCAAAAAGAGTAGGACATGACTAAGTGATTTTCACTTTCATAATATTTACCTTCTTTTATAGGTTTTAATTCGGAAAAGGCAATGGCACCCCACTCCAGTACTCTTGCCTGGAAAATCCCATGGATGGAGGAGCCTGGTAGGCTGCAATCCATGGGGTCGCGAAGAGTCGGGCTGAGACTGAGTGACTTCACTTTCACCTTTCACTTTCATGCATTGGAGAAGGAAATGGCAACCCACTCCAGTATTCTTGCCTGGAGAATCCCAGAGACAGAGGATCCGAGTGGGCTGCCGTCTATGGGGTCGCACAGAGTCGGACATGACTGAAGCGACTTAGCAGTAGCAGCATAGCTTTTAATTGTCTGCAAAAATGTCCAGGTTTTTTTTTTTTTGTAATCATCCTACAAACATAAAACTGTAGGAATTAGAAATATGAACAAAAGTAAGATTATCTTTCAAAAGAATAGAGAATATTAAAAAATTGACATTTTTACTGACAATTAAAAACTATAAAAGAAGATTAATATTATGAAAGTGAAAGTGGGCTTCCCTCATGACTCAGCTGGTAAAGAGTCTGCCTGCAATGCCAGAGACCTATGTTTGATCCCTGGGTTAGGAAGATACCCTGGAGAAGAGAAGTGCTGCTCACTCCAGTATTCTGGCCTGGAGAATACCATGGACTGTGTAGTCCACGGATTTCAGTGTCAGACACGATTGAGTGACTTTCACTTTCACTTTCAACTAGTGTATATTTTTATATTTTCCTATTAAATGCTATGTGCTTATGTTTGGCAAGATCTTGGGTAATGTCAAATAATAATTGTACTATTTCTAAAACTTTACTATCATGACAATAGATATATACCAATTGGTTTAATATTGCATCACATTTAAACTTCTGCAGTTAAGCTATGCATTTAAATCATTCAAAAGACAAAAATACAAACTAAACCTATGTTTCAATATCCAAATATAGCATTTAAGTATTATTTTTGACCATTTGGTCATATGATTACCTGGGAAATTAAAAGATCTTAAGATGTATGCAGCACTGGACTATTTCTTTCTCATTACATTCAGTTCACTAGTTATCACTTTCACAACTATGAGTATTGCACTTATAGAATTTAAAAGGATCTACCATGATTCCTTAATCGAACACTCACAGAAAGATCCCTCCACTTCTGTGATGTCAACCTCCTTCTTAAGGAAGGAAAATGTATTAGGTCATTACATTTTAAAAGGCACTTATCGTTGGAGTACTTTTGTTCTGTAGTTAATTTTCATCCATTCTCCTGTTGTAATAGCTTTTCCACATCACAGTCCACTAGTACAGCTGGAAATAGCTTGATGAGGTTACGTTTTTAGTAACTTTGCATGTGTATGGAAAGGGTTGTCATGATACTCAGAGCCTTTTCCTTTGCAGACTTAATAGCACTGATGTTTTTCTCTAGTAGAAACTTTTAAATATTATTTCTCATCTAATGACATGTTCCATGGCCCATCTGGAAACTGTGATAATGAAATACACTAGGACTCTGTGAGTTTAAAAACAGGTTTTTAAGTGAGGCTTTTGCACATAGAAGAAATACAGCTCATGAAAGCTACAAACCACTCATTTAGTCTCTAGCAGTGCCAAGAAATTTTTTCAGAATGGAATTAAAGTTTAGTCTCCTCTGGTGGCTCAGATTATAAAGAATCTGCCTGTAATGCAGGCTGCTAAGTTGCTTTAGTCATGTTCGACTCTGTGCGACCCCAGAGACGACAGCCCATCAGGCTCCCCCATCTCTGAGATTCTCCAGGCAAGAACACTGGAGTGGGTTGCTGTTCCTTCTCCAATGCATGAAAGTGAAAAGTGAAAGTGAAGTTGCTCAGTAGTGTCTTACTCCTAGAGACCCTCTGGACTGCAACCTACCAGGCTCCTCTGTCCATGGGATTTTCCAGGCAAGAGTACTGGAGAGGGTTGCCATTGCCTTCTCCGAGTAATGTAGGAGACCCAGGTTTGATCCTCGGATCAGGAAAATCTCCTGAAGAAGAAAATGGCAACTTATGCCAGTATTCTTGTCTGGAAAATTCCATTTACAGAGGAACCTGGTGGGCTAAAGTCCATGGGTCCACAAAGAGTCAGACATGACTGAGCCACGTTCACTTTGGGCTTCCCTGACCACTCAGACAGTAAAGAATCTACCTGCAAAATGGGAGAGCTGGATAACCATGATGGTGTGGTTCACTTACCTAGGGCCAGATATCCTGGATGTAGTGGACCAAGTGTGAAGGACTGCAGATGTGCTTGCATGTGAGACATCTGGCAGAAGAGGCTAGAGCATGTCTGCAAACAGGATGCTCTGCCCAGAAGGGCCAAGGCGTGAACGGAATGCCCTGCCCCAAGGCTCGTTGTGACCTCGGGAAAAGAACACTTCTTGCAAACAAGAGTGTTTATCTGTTTCTCAAAAGGAGCAGTACCCGAGGCAGATGAGCCAATGTCCAAGGTCCGATAAAGGAAAGTTCAGGGTTGTTTGAGGATGTAAATAAGTTAATGTTTTCAGCTCACGCATGCGCAAATGTAAAGATGCTTAGTCACTACTTGACAACTCCTATGCCTTTGTCTAGATTCATATAAAAATAAAGAAGCCTGGGAGCAGAAAAGTTTTTTCGCTGAACTACCTCATTTTCTGTGTTGTCTGTATTGTCTGTTGTTTGTGTTCTGTGGTTCATTCTGTCGCGGGCACTGGATTGTGAAGTCAAGTGGGCCTTATTAAGCATTATGATGAACAAAGCTAGCAGAGGTGATGGAATTTCAGCTGAGCTATTTGTAATTCAAAAAGATGATGCTGTGAAAGTGCTGCACTCAATATGAGAGCAAATTTGGAAAACTCAGCAGTGGCCACAGGACTGAAAATGCTCAGGTTTCATTCCAATCTCCAAGAAAGGCAATGCCAAAAATTGTTCAAGGTACTTCACAGTTGTGCTCATTTCACATGTTAGCAAGATAATGCTTGAAATCCTTCAAGCTAGGCTTCAACAGTACATGAACAAGAACTTCCAGATGTGCAAGCTGGATTTAGGAAAGGCAGAGGATCAGAGATCAAATTACCAACATCCATTGGATCATAGAAAAAGCAAGAGAATTTCAGAAAACAAAGCAAAACAAAACTTCTGCTTCATTGACTACCCTAAATTCTTTGTGTGAATCACAACAAACTTACCAGTCTCCTGACAAACCTGTATATAGATCAAGAAGCAACAGGCAAAATCAGATACTGCACAGACTGGTTCCAAATTAGGAAAGGAGTACATCAAATCTGTGTATGTTCACCCTGCTGTTTAACTTATATGATGAGTACATCATGCAAAATACTGGGCTGAATGAAGCATAAGCTGGAATCAAGATTGCTGGGAGAAAAATCAACAAGCTCAGATATGCAGATGATTCTACCCTAATGGCAGAAAGTGAAAAACTAAGGAGCTTCTTGATGAGGGTGAAAGAAGAGAGTGAAAAACCTGGCTTAACACTCAACATTAAAAAAAAATTAATATCAAAACATCCAGCCCCATCACTTCATGGCAAATAGATGGTGGGAAACTGGAAACAGTGATAGATTTTATTTTCATGGCCTCTAAAATCACTGATAAAGGTGATTGCAACCATGGAATCAAAAGACACTTGCTCCTTGGAAGAAAAACTATGACAAAACTAGACAACATATTAAAAAACAGAGATATAACCTTGTTGACAAAGGTCCATATAGTCAAAGCTATGGTTTTTCCAGTAATCATGTACAGATGTGAGAGTTAGACCAAGGCTTAGGACCAAAGAATCGATGCTTTCAAACTGTGGTAGTGGAGAAGATTCTTGACAGTCCCTTGGGCTGCATGGAGATCAAGCCAATCAATCTTAAAGGAAATCAACCCTGAACAGTCATTGGAAGGACTGATACTGCAGCTGAATTGCCAATCCATTGGCTACCTGATGTGAAGAGTCAACATGGGAAAAGACTCGAATGTTGGAAAAGGTTGAAGGCAAGAGAAGGGGATGACATAAGATGAAATGGTTGGATGGCATCACCAATTCAATGGACATTAATTTGAGAAAACTCTTGGAGATAGTGAAGAACAGGGAAGCCTGGTTTGTTGCAGCCCATGGGATGGCAAAGAGTCAGACTCAACTTAGTGACTGAACAACAATAGCAACAGTAAAACTTATAATAAAGAAAATGGACAATCACTTCTAATAGTCATCCTATTTCCATAGGATCAGGGAATCTAACTCAAGAAAGCATTTTAAAGTAAGACTTGAGCAAATCCACTTGGATTATGTTTAGATGGCTATGGATAACCTTCACGGCTACAGATGCAACAAGAAATCACAATATGAAAAAAATGGTTTTCTTTAAAGCTGTAATAAGAAGCTACAGACACAAATATGTAAGAACCAATTCTGTTAGGAGGCACCCTTGAGAGATGAACAAGGGACAAGAAGAACATTTATACATTGGTTCAGTTGTTGAGATTGAAATCAGAGCAGACATGAGAGACATTTTCTGTAGCCTGAGAAAGATAGCAATTGGGAAAGTAGACACATTTTGATGAACTCTGGGCTGATATGTGAGATTTTAATCTGAAAGAACCTCCAAGACACAGTTAATTCTCTTCAACAGGTAATTCTCTTTGATGGGAATTTTCTGAGGAAGCAAAAGTTAGGATTATGATTGAAAAACTCAAATCCTATCCTGTGTTCTCAAGTCTGGCACTATCAAAGACTTACGAATTTGGCTACTTCTGGTATCACAGTGTCTCAAATGTGTCATTTTTCAATCAATTTTTATTTAGTATCATGTTCAATAATTTTAGTCTTACAGCGTTGGAGTCTAGTAAGCTCACAATGTGACAGTATCAAAACCTTGCAGCATTGTGGATTCCAAAGTGTTCAAAATAGCAAATCACAAATATAAAAAAATGAAAAAAACCCATTTAAGATAAATAAAAAAAAGAATAATTGATT
>SJYA01000097.1:456848-529772 GCA_006410615.1 Neotragus moschatus | reverse complement strand
GTTCAAAATAGCAACTCACAAATATAAGAAAATGAAAAAAACCCATTTAGGATAAATAAAAAGAAGATTAATTGATTTGGGGATAAACACAAGACAACAAATGACATAGAAAAAAAATGTGACCTCAAAAATATTTATCTAAAAATATTTTTAAATAACAAATGTTAAACAGATTTTCAGACAGAAAAATTGAAATATGTTGTCAGCATACTCATATTTTAAGAAAAGCTAAAGGAAGTTCTCCAGACTAAGGGGATATACCAGATCATACAAGACAGAATGAATACCATGAAAAGTATATGTCCAGGCAAAAATAAAATGTCAATTTATCACATACCTATCTGTATTTTATTTAAAGAATTACTGTTTTTTTAAAGTAAGACGTTAACTATGTATTATGAAGTCTATAACAGGTAGAATTAAAATATATAATGCAGAAGCATAAAGGGTGAATGGCACATTTACCTTGTTTATGAAGTGAAGCTGTTAGTTTCTTAATTGTGTTCAACCATTTGCAACCACATGGATTGTAGCCCACCAGGCTCTTCTGTCCATGGAATTCTCCAGGCAAGAATACTGGAGTGGGTTGCCAATCCCTTCTCCAGGGGATCTTCCCAAAAGAGGGATTGAAGCAAGGTTTCCTGCACTGCAGGTAGATTATTTAACATTTGAGTGATGTCATAATTTGAAAAGGCACATTGATTTCCTACAGGTAACTATTGTAACCTCCATAGAATCTACCAAAGATTTTGCTATGAAGTTAATAGTCTTTCCTCTTCCCATTCTTTTCCCTTGTATTAATGAACAATCCAGTTTTAAAGCCTTTAGCCAAATTAGAGCAAGTCATCTTATTTGTCTCCTGAGAAAACTGTATGCAGATCAAGGAAGCAACAGTTAGAACTGTATATGGAACAAATGACTAGTTCAAAATTGGGAAAGAAGTATAAGACATTTGTATATCATCACCCTGCTTATTTAAGTTATATGCTAACTACACCATGCAAAATGCCTGGCTGGATGATTCACAATCTGGAATCAAGATTACCGACAGAAATATCAACAATTTCATACATACAGATGATACCATTCTAATGGCAGAAATTGAAGAGAAAAAAAATGAGCCTCTTGATGAGGGTGAAAGAAAAGAGTGAAAAAGCTAGTTTGAAACTCAACATTCGAAAAACTAAGATCATGGTATCCAGTCCCATCACTTCATGGGAAAGATAGGGGAAAAGCTGAAAAGATTTTATTTTCTTGAGCTCCAAAATCACTGTGAATGGTTACTACAGCCTTGAGTTAAAGGACTCTTGTTCCTTGAAATAAAAGCTATGGCAAAACTAGACAGCATGTTAAAAAGCAGAAATATCACTTTGTTGACAAAGGCCCATATATTCAAATATATGGTTTTCCCAGCACTCATGTATGGATGTGAGAGTTAGTCCACAAAGAATGCTGAGCACTGAAGAATCAATGCTTTCCAACTGTGATGCTGGCGAAGACTCTTGAGAGTCCCTTGGACTACAAGGAGATCAAATCAGTCAATCCAAAAGGAAATCAACCCTCAATCTTCACTGGAAGGACTAATGCTGAAGCTCTAATATTTTGGTTACCTGATGTGAAAGTGAAGAGGAACTAAAGAAACTCTTGATGAAAGTGAAAGAGGAGAGTGAGAAAGTTAGATTAAAGTTCAACATTCAGAAAACTATGATCATGGTATCTGAGCCCATCACTTCATGGGAAATAGATGGGGAAACAGTGGAAACAGTGGCAGACTTTATTTTGGAGGGCTCCAAAATCACTGCAACTCATGATTGCAGCCATGAAATCAAAAGACGCTTACTCCTTGGAAGGAAAGTTATGACCAACCTAGATAGCATATTAAAAAGCAGAGATATTACTTTGCCAACAAAGATCCATCTAGTCAAGGCTATGGTTTTTCCAGTAGTCATGTACAGATGAGAGAGTTGGACTGTGAAGAAAGCTGAGCACCAAAGAATTGATGCTTTTGAGCTGTGGTGTTGGAGAAGACTCTTGAGAATCTCTTGGACTGCAAGGATATCCAACCAGTCCATTCTAAAGGAGATCAGTCCTGGGTGTTCTTTGGAAGGACTGACGCTCAAGCTGAAACTCCAGTACTTTGGCTACCTCATGTGAAGAGTTGACTCATTGGAAAAGACCCTGATGCTGGGAGGGATTGTGGGCAGGAGAAGAAGGGGATGACAAAGGATGAGATGTCTGGATGGCATCACCGACTCGATGTACATAAGTTTGAGTGAACTCTGGAAGTTGAGGATGAACAGGGAGGCCTGGCGTGCTGCAACTCATGGGGTTGCAAAGAGTAGGACACGACTGAGCGACTGAACTGAAGTGAACTGATGTGAAAGGTCAGCTCATTGGAAAAAGACCCTGATGCTAGGAAAATTTGAAAGCCAAAGGAAAAGTAGGTGACAGAGGATGAAATGGGTAGACAACATCACCAACTCAATGGATATGAGTTTGAGCAAACTCCAGGAGATTTTGAATGACAGAAAGGCTTGGTATATTGAAGTCCATGGGGTTGCAAAGAGTAGAACATTACTTACTGAATGAACAACAACAATGATTTTCCCTTCTTGACTCTCAGCCTTGTGGATTTCAGACTTCCTTAATAGGTCTCCAAAATCACATAGCTGAGTACTTACAAAATACATTCATATATATTCATCCTCTACTGATTCTGCCTCAGTGGTTAACCTCTGAATGATATACTAATGGTTCAAAGGTTCAGGAGAAAAGTTTTTATATACTTTCAAAATTTATGTAAATTTTGATTGCTTAAAAAAACATTAAGAAAAACCAGTAGGAAGATAAAATGTGGTAATAGATAGAACTTAAAAGGAGAATTTTGTTGAGTGAAGAATTCAGAAGGGCTATTTCATAAAAAGAAACACACCTGTGGAAGGAAACAATATAAAGCATGTTTTCAGTTCAGTAGCTCAGTCATGTCCGACTCTTTGCAACTATATGAACCGCAGCATGCTACACCTCCCTGTCCATTACCAACTCGCAGAGTCCACCCAAACCCATGTCCATTGTGTCAGTGGTGCATTCCAACCATCTCACCCTCTGTCAGCCCCTTCTCATCCTGCCCTCAATCTTTCCCAACATCAGGATCTTTTCAAATGAGTCAGCTCTTCACTTCAGGTGGCTAAAGTATTGACGTTTGAGCTTCAACATCAGTCCTTCCAATGAACACCCAGGACTGATTTCCTTTAGAATGGACTGGTTGGATCTCCTAGCAGTTCAAGGGACTTTCAAGAGTCTTCTCCAACACCACAGTCCAAAAGCATGAATTCTTTAGCACTCAGCTTTCTTCACAGTCCAACTCTCATATCCATACATGACCACTGGACAAAACCATAGCCTTGACTAGACAGACCTTTGTTGACAAAGTAATGTCTCTGCTTTTTAATATACTGTCTAGGTTGGTCGTAACTTTCTTTCCAAGAAGTAAGTGTCTTAGTTTCATGGCTGCAATCATGAGTTTCAGTGATTTTGGAGCCCAGAAAAATAGTCAGTCACTGTTTCCCCATCTATTTGTCATGAAGTGATAGGACCAGATGCATGTTATCCATACATTGTTCAATTAATGACAAGCGAGAAGTTTATTAGGAAAATAGTGTCATCTTCATGAGGCATGTGGGAAAAGCAGAAAAGAAAATATGAGAGCACTGCTGAGACCAGATTTTCATGAACTTTTTATGTCATTATATGATGTTTGTACTACAATTTGGGGGAAATATTAAGTTAAAGAAGATAGGTATTTACTATTGTGTCATAGTTGATTTGCAGAGAATAAAGCCAATACAGATGTGGTGGATGGTATGAACAAGTGATAGAGACTTTGAGTACAGTTGAAAGATATTTAATATTATTAACAAGAAACTACTATGTGGATCAAAATAAAATGAAAAATTCTGAAAGAGATGGGAATACCAGATGACTTGACCTGTCTCTTGAGAAACCTGTATACAGGTTAGGAAGCAACAGTTAGAACTGGACATGGAACAACAGACTGGTTCNGAACTCTCTTGCTTTTTCGATCATCTGGTGGATGTTGGCAACTTGATCTCTGGTTCCTCTGCCTTTTCTAAAACCCGCTTGAACACCTGAAAGTTCACGGTTCGCGTATTGCTGAAGCCTGGCTTGGAGAATTTTGAGCATTACTTTACTAGCGTGTGAGATGAGTGCAGTTGAGCCTTAGTTTGAGCATTCTTTGGTATTACCTTCCTTTGAGCCAAATCAGTCATCATCATCTGTCTTTATATATACACATGAGTGGGATGGTGGAGAACCAAAACATCGGAAGCAATATTCATTCTAACCTCATTTAGAATAACATTTCTAAACGGTTTCAATAAAAATATGCTTAAACACTATATACCTTTGCACAGGTAATCAAGATAATTATTTCTCTATTTATGGCCATACATGAAATATTCACACATATTTTAGACAAAAGTTATTCAAAAGCCCTGGGGATTTTTTTCTTTTCTGTTCTCTCTTTTATAATTAAATATGCAAAATGTGTTTCTCTTGGTCTGATTCTTTACTCTTTGCCATTTTGTGACATTTTGAAAATAGTATACCAAATAGAAACAGCATGATCTGCCCTTTAGAAAACAATGGCAGAAAATGCTTATATTCTCAAAGCTGAACAAGTGACTTGAAGTGAACGTAATTAGTTCTTAAAGAAGCCCATGTATCATAAGTCACAAAACACTAATCTAATTGTTTTGGGGATGGTTCATTTTCACTGACTTTTTTTCATAAATGCTATTATTTTCTAGAATATGGTAACTTTTAAATGGAAAATTTTCAATTAATCTTTACACTGTGTAGAGCTAATGCAGGATGTTATCTCTGTTTTAAAGAGTCAGAGTATATGATAGGATTCTCCAAAAAATAATTTTATAAAGCTATTCCCCTTATAATTTGAAAGAAATAGTCTATCAATAAGTATAGTGATCAATAAGTGGCAGTATAGAGAACAAAGAAATTCACAAGTGACTTATTTGGATTTAGAGTAACTGCTGGGCTTATTTTTTTATCTTATCTGTCTTCTGTGCAATGTGGATCTGGACGTTAAGTGTTACATGGGCTTATAGACTGAAACATAACTGATGGCTGTGCTATGGTAAAATGAGATAATGTATGTAAAACACTGGGATATAAATGTTATTTTTATTATTGTCACAGCTTCTACATTTTGGAAAACAGTCAGCCTGGTTGATGTCAATATCAATTACAGAGATACTTGATCTAATCTCTTACTTGTTCAATTGTAATGTTCAAACCATAATCCGATTTACTGCATGGCAGTGTTGCAACAGTAAATTGTAGTTTTAGATATAAAAACACTTAAAATATATTCAGTGCTTGACACACTATATTTTTGTTCTTTTCCAAGTACCTTGATGTTGGATTATTTTCTAAGTGCCTAGGTACTAAAGTTACTAAAACCAAGTATTTTTGCACACCTTGTAATTTAATTTAAAAAGTCTTTACAACATGCATGGTTATTTAGGCATAGTGTGCTCTTTTTATTTAGGGTAGGTTGATATAGAATTAGTATGCTATTTCCCCACTTTTTGAGGACAAACATCACTGATGGTAATTCATAAAATGTAAGTTGTTTGCTCATTAGCAAGATGTTGACAATAGAAAACGCTGTACCCTCTTGCTATAGTATAAATGCCTTGTTTACCATATCTGTAGAATTCTATTTTTCTTTATGTCACATTTATAAAAAATTTTTAAATATACAATTTGAATTATATATTGAAAAGTTTTATAATCATATTCTAGAATTGAGGATGGGGCTGTAAGCCAAATGTTTCTATCATTAATAAAAGTTTATATCATTTAAATAGTTTTTAAATAAAATACCAAAAATTCATCCCTTGTAAATGTCCCCATATGTTATTTTTCATGTCAGTTAATTTTAAATAAGTGTACTCAATTTGGATGAATTCCACTAAACCAATATTAACAACTACCTAACATTGTATAGAGTTTTGCCATTTACACGATACTTAAATAGATGAGTAAAATACTCAAAAATAGTTTAAAAACATATTATTTTCCAGATGCTATAATAAATGCATTTGATTATCAACTTTATTCTACAGATAAGTTAGTAAACCATTATTGTTATATGTTTTAGATGGATCTTGATACACTAAATATTTGGAGCACTTGTATAAGAATTAATGACTTTCCGGGTAGCTCCGCTGACAAAAAAATCTGCCTGAAGTGCAGGAGACCATAACTCAACTCCTGGGTCAAGAAGGACTCCTGGAGAAAGGATAGGATACCCACTCCAGGGTTCTTCAGTTACTCTGGTGGCTCAGATAATAAGGAATCCACCTGCAATGTGGGAGACCTGGGTTCGATCCCTGGCTTGACAAGATGCCCTGAAGGAGGGCATGGTAACCCACTGCAGTATTCTTGCATAGAGAATACCCTGGAAAGAGGAACCTGGTGGGCTATGATCAATGGGATTGCAAGAGTCAGACATGATTGAGTGACAAAGCACATAACACACACCAGTGGAAAATTTCAGGCATATACTGCTGATTCAATTAAATTTCAGGAAGTAATATGGCAAAAAGTAGTATTGAAATGTTGTAATGCTACAGTTTGCTGTTCTCAAAAGAGTATGTTTTGTGAAATAAATATTAAATTTTAAATACATCAACTCTAAAAGAATTTAAAATATAATATGAACACTACCATTAAAGTTTTCATCTTAAAATCTGAGTCTTTTTACTCTTAACACTCTTAATTTACATCTCATCAAGAAGACATGACCTAGGACTGTATCATGTACTGGAATCCAGAAAAGATTTAGATGTGTTTTATTAAATCTGTCCAAAAACTTTTCTGAAAGAAATAATATTTATTTTATCAAGTAAATGCATGCATAAGTACTTACTATCATAAACAGTAGCCACTGCCTCAAGCTCACACCTACCCTCAGGATTGTTACATCTACCTTTCACGATAAGCTTAAATATCTATGTCATAATGCTTTCAGGTTAACACAAATATACTCACTTTCTGCTATGCAAGGTAAGGATGCAACTCACTTTAATCTCCATTGTTTCTCTCCTACTTTCATCNAGTAAATGCATGCATAAGTACTTACTATCATAAACAGTAGCCACTGCCTCAAGCTCACACCTACCCTCAGGATTGTTACATCTACCTTTCACGATAAGCTTAAATATCTATGTCATAATGCTTTCAGGTTAACACAAATATACTCACTTTCTGCTATGCAAGGTAAGGATGCAACTCACTTTAATCTCCATTGTTTCTCTCCTACTTTCATCCAAAAGTTTGATATTTGTATGATTATATGTAGTTTTCAGTTGCATGTCTTTTATATTTACATAATAAATGTATTCCATGTGTACTTAGCTATGAATTTTAGATAATGATTTTGCTTTAAAAAAGGTAAAGAGATTAAGGCATTTCCTCATACTGTCATTTTTTTCTCTTGTCTTTCTGTATGATATGTTTTCATACTTATGAGTACTTATATTCTGTTTTATAGAAATGACTGTTTTCTAAATCTTGGCTAAAGTTGATTCCAAAAAATAAAAATTGAAATTAAATTACTTTATAATTAACAGTATACATATAATTCACTACATAGCTAAAGATACATTAGTCTAGTAGCACAATGTCTGGATCATGCAAAATAAACTATTCTTAGCATGATAAAGAATGCTAATAATCTACTTTCCTACATTTTCTAATAACATGTTTTTCACTTTCTTCTGAGCCCTCACTATTTAAATTCAGATATCTACTAAACACTTTGTTTATATATAATTGGGGCTTTTTATAAAGATGATTTCAATTCAATTCAGTTCGGTCGCTCAGTTGTGTCTGACTCTTTTCAACCCATGGACTGCAGCATGCCAAGCTTCCCTGTCCATCATCAACTCCCAGAGTTTACTCAAACTCATATCCATTGAGTTGGTGATGCTATTAAACCATCTCATTCTCTGTCATCCCCTTCTCCTCCCACCTTCAATGTTTTCCAACATCAGGGTCTTCTCAAATGAGTCACTTCTTCGCATCAGGTGGCCAAAGTATTGGAGTTTCAGCTTCAACATCAGTCCTTCCAATGATAACCCAGGACTGATCTCCTTTAGGATGGAATGGTTGCGTCTCCTTGCAGTCCAAGGGATTCTCAAGAGTTTTCTCCAACACCACAGTTCAAAGGTATATATTCTTTGGATCTCGACTTTTTTTATAGTCCAAATCTCACATCCATTCATGACCACTGGAAAAACCATAGCCTTGACTAGATGAACCTTTGTTGACAAAGTAATATCTCTGCTTTTCAATATGCTGTCTAGGTTGGTCGTAACTTACCTTCCAAGGAGTAAGCGTCTTTTAATTTCATGGCTGCAATCATGAGTTGCAGTGATTTTGGAGCCCCCCCAAAATAAAATCTGCCACTGTTTCCACTGTTTCCTCATCTATTTTCCATGAAGTGATGGGCTCAGATGCTATGATCGTAGTTTTCTAAATGTTGAGCTTTAAGCCAACTATTTCACTCTCTTCTTTCACTTTCATCAAGAGGCTTTTTAGTTCTTCTTCTGTTTCTGCCATAAGGGTGGTGTTATCTGCATATCTGAGGTTATTGATATTTCTCCTGGCAATCTTGATTCCAGCTTGTGCTTCATCCAGGCCAGCATTTCTCATGATGTACTCTTCATATAAGTTAAATAAGCATGGTAACAATAAACAGCCTTGATGTACTCCTTTATCATTTGGAACCATTCTGTTGTTCAATGTCTAATTCTGAATTTCTCTAATGTGCTCCTCACTTCCACCAGAGCTCTCACAGGCAGCCATGCCTTTAATATTCATATTTCTAACAACATCTTGTTCAGGGAAATATAGTTTTTTAAACTTCTTTTTCCTATCTTTTGCCTTAAAAATGCTCTCAGTTTCTTCCCACTGTTGGAAATCTGAAGGTTAGCCACTGTGGCTCAGTATTTACAAGGTAATACAAGACTGCAATAAAGTAACATTTAGGCAGAGTTCTCACCTTGAGTCTCTAAGTAAAATCCAATTACAAAATCCTTCATATTGTAGTAAGAACCAAGCTTCTTGTGATTGTAGAATTTAGATTCCTTGTTTCTATATTGAATGTAATCCTGAAGTTGTTTTCACCTAATAAGTGGTACCTGATGTACTTTCCACATGGCTTCTCCAACTTGATATTTCAAATTCTTCTTATGTTTTAAATCTGTAATTTCCATATCTGCAATCAATGGGAGATAACTATGTCTTCAAAGGGCATGTATGGTTAGATTTAGGTCAGGGTCACCCATATCATCTTTCTATCTTTAAAATGTATATATTTATTTATTTTTCACTCTGCTAGGTCTTCATTTCTGCTTGGACTTTTCTGTAGTTGCTGCTAACTGGGGCTACTCTTCATTGCTGTGCACAGGTTTCTCATTGCAGTCTCTTCACTTGTTGTGGAATATGGGCTATAAGGCATGTGGGCTACAGTAGCTGCCTCATGTGGGCTCAGTATTTGCAGCTCCCCCCTCTATAGCATAAAACGAATAGTTGTGGCACACTGGGCTAGTTGCTCCAGGGCATGTGGGATTTTTTCAGACCAGGGATCAAAGCCATGTCTCCTGTGGCTGGTGAATTATTTACCCTTGAGTCACCCTGGGAAGCCCCTCATCTTTCTTTCTTAAGGAGAACTATGTAATACACTGGCATGTATGCTCATATTGTCCTACTCTTTGCAACCCTGAGACTATAGCACACCAGGTTCATCTCTCAGAGGATTTCCCAGGCAAGAATACTGAAGTGGGTTGCTGTTTCCTACTCCAGGGTATCTTCCTGACCTAGGGATCAAACCAGCATCTCCTGAATCTCCTGCATTCCAGTCAGCTTCTTTACCATTGAGCCACTAAGAAAGCTCTGTAGTATGATATAACTTAATATCAGGAGTAAAATACATATAACTCACTCTTGCTCATGGCGTGTATACCAGAGAGGGAAATCCTAGAGTGATTTTAGAATTCTGTTTATTTCACTGATATTTCAATATATTCCCTTCCCTTTGCTGAGTTAGGTCATGGGCTGAATTAGTATTGCTACAGGCAGAAAAAAATGTATATGGGGAAGGATCATGGCCTAACTGAGTCCTGCTCGAAATGTACCAAGGCAACCTTTAAGACCAAACAGGCAACAAAGAGTCGCCAAACATTTAAGAAAATCCAATAGGAATATTGCAGGAAATAGGATAAAGACACAGAACTACAGTTCTGAATAATTTATAACAATTAATGGAAAAGAAATAAAATGAAAAAATCTAATGTTTGTCTTCTTAAAGATTTGAAAAACGATTGAATTTACAAAAGAGGAAAAAGTCCTTATTAATAAGACAAAAGAAAAAAATTTTTTAAAGCTAACCACAATTTAAAAAATATATTTTTCAACCAATACAAGATTGCAGATAATTTGAAAAACAATTGAATTTACAAAAGAGGAAAAAGTCCTTATTAATAAGACAAAAGAAAAATTTTTTTAAAGCTAACTACAATTGAAAATAAATATTTTTCAATCAATACAAGATTGCAGATAAAAAGGAAAGATTTCTTTAGGAATAAGGAAACACAGACCAAAGAATAAGATGAGTAAAGTGTATAAAGACATAAAGGACTAGTCAAAGAGGTTATGCATCCCCCTAACATAACAGGGAAAAAAAAATAATTGAACAAAATGAGTAGAAGATATAATCACATACTTAAAAAATTCTAAGACAAGAAGGACTATTTTTCAACATGAAAAATAGTACACAGATGCTAAAAAACGGAATTAAAATTGACCTACAATTTGCTATGCCTTTCAGAAATTTGATAACCTCCAAAGAATATAAAAGATCTTAAAATTTCCAGAAAAAAATGTGTATGTTATCACTTATGGAAAAAGAATTACCCTGATATTCTGCCAGAAACAGAATATTAGAAGATAATATGAGAGCTCACCTAATTTTCTTTTTTAAAAATATTTTTATTTTTTAAATTTTATTTATTTATTATTATTTTTATTTTACAATATTGTATTGGTTTTGCTACACATCAACATGAATCTCCCACGGGTGTACATGAGTTCCCAATCCCGAACCTCCAACCCACCTCCCCCTCTACACCATCCCTCTGGGTCAATTTTGGAAATATTTAGATTGCCTAAGTGTTTGTTTTTGTTTTTGTTTTTTTACTGAAGAGTGGGATAATAAAGTATACTCGATATACTAGTCTGGCTTACAATTAGCTCAGAGTAGGGTATAGAGGAAGGGCTGCAGTAATAAAGAATCTACCCCACCAGCCAAAGCAGGAGACAATGGAGATGTGGGTTGAAGCCTTGGACCAGGAAAATTCCCCAAAGAAGGAAATGGCAAACCAAGCCAATATTCTTGCCTGGAAAAATCCCATGGACAAAGGAGCCAGGTAGGCTACAGTCTATGGGATCATAAAGAATGACATGTGAGTGAACACACATATACATATAGAGGAACCTGTGAATCAAACCTCAACAATGAGGTTAAACACCAAAAGAAAACTCTCCTTTATTTGTTTTGTCTAGGACATGGAATGAAGTTAGAGGGACATCATTATCCTGTGACCATGAAAGTCAAGCCACAAACACTGAGAGCAGAGGTGCTAGAAGATGAGCAATAACTGTTTTCTTGAGGAACAGGAACTGTCCTCAAGGAGATCACTGAGGAATCAGTGAACTGCCAGATCATCTCAGACTTCTTGGTACAGAGCCAAACTAAGTATTTCATTTGTTTAAACCATTTTGGGGGAGTTCCTCTTAATTTCAATTGAATTAATTCCTCATAAAACCTGCAGTTATAAATCAAGTCAAAGTATAAAATCAAGTGCCAAAGCTAAATACATATATTTAATTGCAAGTTTCAAGTAATAAAATTATACATTACTCTACCTGAAAGAATCATTCAAGAATAAACTCATTAGGGTTTTAACACAATAAAATGAACATGAGAGTAAAAGGTTATGGACTTAAAAGAAAAAGCCGTGGGATGAATTGATAGGTTGAAGAATGCCTAGCAAGACTGGAAAGTCATTTTTTCAAGTTAGAAGAAAATGTCAAATTCTTCCAAAAAAGATCTTTAATAAAAGGTGATTGAATAAAAAAACTATGATTAAAACCTGAATAATTTTGAAGATGAAGTGTAGTTTTATCAGTATAAGATAGATGAATGGCAAACCACTTCAGTATTTGTGTCTTTCTTTTTTTTTAATTTTCATTTTTACTTTATTTTGCTTTGCAATACTGTATTGGTTTTGCCATACATTGACATGAATAAGCCACGGGTGTACATGAACTCCCAATCTTAAACCCCCCTCCCACCTCCCATCCCATATCATCTCTCTGGATCATCCCTGTGTACCAGACCCTAGCATCCTATATCCTGTATCGAACATAGACTGGTGATTCATTTCTTACCTGATAGTATACATGTTTCAATGCCATTCTCCCAAATCATCCCACCCTCTCCCTCTCACAAAGTCTAAAAGTCCATTCTACACATCTGTGTCCCTTTCGCTGTCTTGCATAGAAGATTACTATTACCATCTTTCTAAATTCACATATATGTGTTAGTATACTGTATTGGTGTTTTTCTTTCTGGCTTACTTCACTTTGTACAATAGGCTCCAGTTTCACCCACCTCAATAGAACTGATTCAAATGTATTCTTTTTAATGGCTGAGTAATACTCATTGTGTATATGTACCAAAGCTTTCTTATCCATTCATCTGCTGATGGACATCTAGGTTGCTTCCATGNCAAACAATTTAACATTATAGTAATCCAAGCCTATGCTTCAACTCTAAAGCTTAAAAAGTGTGATGTTGAAGACCTACAAGACTTTATAGAACTAACACTGAAAAAAAAAAAAAAAAAGATGTCCTTTTCATCATAGGGGACTGGAATGCAAAAGCAAGATATACCCAGAGTAACAGGCAAGTTTGACCTTGAAATACCAAATGAAACAGGGCAAAGGCTAATAAAGTTTGGCCAAAAAAAAAACGCATTTGTTATAGCAAACACCATCTTCCAACAACACAAGACATTTACACATGAAAATCATTGGTTGATAAACAATGAAATCAAATTGATTTTATTGTTTGAAACTGAAGATGGAGAAATTACTTTGCCAACAACGTTCCATATAGTCAAAGATGGTTTGTTTTTTTTTTTTTCCAGTCATCATGTATGGTTGTGAGAGTTGATCCTTAAAGAAGGCAGAGAACTGAAGAATTGATACTTTCAAATTTTGGTGCTGGAGTAGACTCTTTAGTCTTGTCCCTTGGACAGGAAGGAGATCAAACCAGTCAATCCTGAAAGAATTCAACCCTGAATATTAATTGGAACAACTGAAGCTAAAGCTGTAATACTTTGGCTACCTAGTATGAAGAGCTGACCCATTGGAAAAGACCCTGATGCTGGGAAAGACTGAGGGTAGCAGTAGGAGGGGTGAAAGAGAATGAGATGGATGGGTGGCATCTCCAGTTCAATGGAAAAAAATCTGAGCAAACTCTGGGAGATAGTGAAGGACAGGGAAGCCTTTGAGTAACAGTACCTTTAGTGGTAGCTACTAAATCTCTACCACCAAAGATAGATAGATGACAGATATACTTCTATGTAAATTAAAATTCCATTTTTTAACATATATATACTTGTATCTCTATACTGAAATTAATGGTACTCAATTCTGAGATAGTGCATAAAGGATTGTGAAAAATTACAATTATATGATAAATACCTATGGTCAGCAAAAACAAGACGGGAGCTGACTGTAGTTCAGATCATAAACTCCTTATTGCCAAATTCAGACTTAAATTGAAGAGAATAGAGAAAACCACTAGACCATTCAGGTATGAACTAAATCAAATCCCTTATCATTATGTAGTGGAAGTGACAAATAGACTCAAGGGATTAGATCTGATAGGCAGGATACCTGAAGAACTATAGACGAAGGTTCATGACATTGTACAGGAGACAGGGATCAATACCATCCAGAAAAGGAAATGTAAACAAAAAGGCAAAATGATTGTCTGGGAAGACCTTACAAATAGCTGAGAGAAGAAGAGAAGCTAAACTCAAAGAAGAAAAGGAAAGATATATCCATTTAAATGCAGAGTTCCAAAGAATAGCAAGGGGAGATAAGAAAGTCTTCCTCAGTGATCTAAGCAAAGAAATAGAGGAAAATAATTGAATGGAAAAGAAAAAAAAAATTAGAGTTACCAAGGGAACATCTCATGGAAAGATGGTCACAATAAAGGAAAGAAATGGTATGAACCTAACAGAAACAGAAGATATTAAGAAGAGGTGGCAAGAATACACAGAAGAACTATACAGAAAAGATCTTTACAATGCAGTAATGACGATGGTGTGATCACTCTCCTAGAGCCAGACATACTGGGATGGGAAATTGAGTGGGTCATAGGAAGCATCACTACAAACAAAGCTCTTGGAGGTGATGTAATTCCAGTTGAGCTATTTCAAATCCTAAAAGACGACACTGTGAAAGTGCTGCACTCAATATGCCAGTAAATTTGGATAACTCAGCAGCTGCCACAGGACTGGAAAAGGTTAGTTTTCATTCCAATCCCAAAGAAAAGCATTGCCAAAGAATGCTCAAACTACTGCACAATCTCATGCATCTCACATGCCACCAAAGTAATATTCAATATTCTCCAAGGCAGATTTCAAAAGTACATGAATGAAGAACTTCCAGATGTTCAAGCTAGATTTAGAAAAAGCTGAGAAATCAGAGACCAAATTGCCAACATGAAAGTGAAAGTAGAGAGTGAAAAAGTTGGCTTAAAGCTCAACATTCAGAAAACTAATATCATGGCCTCTGGTCCCATCACGTCATGGCAGATAGGTGGAGAAACAGTGGAAAAAGTGACAGACTTTTTTGGGGGCTCCAAAATCACTGCAGATGGTGCCTGCAACGATGAAATTAAAAGATACTTGCTCCTTGGAAGAAAAGTTATGACCAACCTAGACAGCAAATTAAAAAGCAGAGATATTACTTTGCCAACAAAGTCCACCTAGTCAAAGCTATGATTTTTTTCCAGTAGTCATATATGGATGTGAGAGTTAGACTATAAAGAAAGCTGAGCATCAAAGAATTGATGCTTTTGAACTGTGGTGTTGGGAAAAACTATTGAGAGTCCGTTGGACTGCAAGGAGATCCAACCAGTCCATCCTAAAGGAAATCAGTCCAGAACATTCACTGGAAGAACTAATGCTGAAACTCAGATACTTTGTCCACCTGAGGCGAAGAACTGACACATTGGAAAAAACTCTAATGCTGGGAAAGATTGAAGGTGGGAGGGGTAGGGATCAACAGAGGATGAGATGGTTGGATGGCATCACTGACTCAGTGAACATGAATTTGAATAAATCCCGAGAGCTGGTGATGGCCAGGGTAGCCTGGTGTGCTGCAGTCCATGGGATCGCAAAGAGTCTGACATGACTGAGTGACTGAACTGACTGAATAAATACATATATATTCACTTCAAAGTATACTTTAATTACAAAGTGAGAATATAGAAATGATATTAATGTAGATTAAAAAATGATATTTGCAAAAGAAGAATGAGAATGGACAGGTCTGTAAAACTGATGTCAAGAAGAATCTAAAGGGAAAAACCATTAAATATGAATGCTAATCATTTACCATTTTAACCATGAAATGTGTTTTATTCAATTGTTTAATGACAGTTCAAATAACAAATTTTACTTTTACCACAAAAATGCTTTTTTTTTTCTCTTTATACTTTGAGACTTCCAGATGAAGAACAATATATTTAATAGAGTACCATAATAGCACATTACACAGCTACAATTAATGTATTTCAAAAATCATTATCAGTGGATAAAATTGTGTAAAAGTCAAAGTTTATCTTCAGTGCATGAGCATTTTAATTTCTTTTCTATAAATACAAATTATCATCTTAAAATCAACTGCCTTTGGGCTCCTATCCTCTTCTCTTCTATTCTCTATTTCCTACTCCTTCATAGGAATCCTGGTCAGAAATTTATTTTTCATGTTATTGCCACAGATCAACTAGCTACCATTCTCAGAGGCATGGATTTGAATGGGCATAAAAAATAATTGGTATACAAAAGCTCTTAGATGAAACAACAAAGGTAAAAATTTAAGTGTCATCAATGCTTACATAAGATGGGGTGAGAAGTAGATGAAGTTTACTCCTTCAATCATCAAATCAGATCAAGTAAATGATTATATAATAATTACTTTACAAGGCATACAGCTTTTTAGTTAAAAGATACATATTTTTTCTACATATTTTCAAATGTTCAATTAATGAGCCTATATAGTAGACTGATGTGAGAGTTGGACCATAGGAAGGTGAGTGCTGAAGAACTGATGCTTTTGAACTATGGTGCTGGAGGAGACTCTTGAGAATCCCTTGGACTGCAAGGAGAACAAACAGGTCAATCTTAAAAGAAATCAGTCCTGAATATTCATTGGAAGGGCTGATGCTGAACCTGAAGTTCCAATAATTTGGCCATCTGATGTGAAGAGCCGACTCATTAGAAAAGACCCTGATGCTGGCAAAGATTGAAGGCAGGAGGGGAAGGGGATGACAGAGGATGAAATAGTTGCATGGCATCAATGACTCAATGGACACGAGTTTGAGAATCTCCCGGAGATGATGAAAAACAGGGAAGCCTGGTGTGCTACAGTTCATGGGGTTGCAAGGATTTGTACATGACTGAGTGATTGAACAACAACAATAGTAGGCTGAATGTTCCCAAGTGGTGCTATTGGCAAAGAACCCATCTCCCAATGCAGGAGGCTTAAGAGACATGGGTTTAATAACTCTGTGAGGAAGATCCCCTGGAGAGGACATGGCAACGGACTCTCTTATTTTTGCCTGCGAAATTCCATGGACAGAGGAGCCTGGTGGGTTCAGGTCACAGGGTCACAAAGAATGGGACAGGGTGAATTACTTTCACTTTCACTTTGGAGAGCCCAGGTGGCACAGTAGTAAAGAATCTCCCTGCCAAAGCCAGAGACATGGAAGAATGTGGGTTGGATCCCTGTGTAGGGAAGAACCCCTGGAAGAGGAAATGGCAACCCACTCCAGTATTCTTGTCTGGAAATTTCCATGACCAGAGGAGTCTGGAAGGCTACAGTCCATGATGTCACAAAGGGTTGGACACAACTGAGCATGCACACACATATAGTAGATTAAATTATTGATTGTGAGTTTTTGGCTAGAACTATATTGAATCTTGAGATGTCTTTAGAGAGAGTCTTTGATATCTCTATAATATAGCACTTCAATCCATGAATGCTACCTTTATTTAGTTCTTATGTAACTTCATACAATAATGTTTACATTTTTCAGTGTACATGTTTTGTACATATTTTGTTAAGTATATTTTTAAGTATCAGATATTTATCTGCTGCACTTAAGAGATATCTTTTTATTTTAGATTCTCTTTTTGTTGCTAGTATGTAGATAAACAATAAACTTTTAAAATTTTTGACATATAGCATATCAATAAATGAACAAATGTTAAGCTCAATGTTTTTTCAAAATGTATCCCTTTGACCTTCCTGTGTACAATTTCTAGCAGGTTTCTTTGGTCATCTAAATAGATAAATACTAAATGCTACTCATGTATGGGTTAAGTTAATATAAAGTGAACAAACATTGAGACATAATGCATGCTTTTGTTAAAACGTTAGTAATAAAACCATGTGATGTATTTGAAAACAAAAAATAGATAACAATAGGAATAGTGTTCAATAGGAACAAAGTGTTGAATAGGCTACAAGATAATGTTCAGCCCCAAAGCAATATCTTCCTTGTTTGCTGTCATCTTAAACTGATCTTGCTGTAAAGACAGATGTATAGGTAATGTTGTTTTCCAAGGATGATTTCTTTGGACATATATACAATTTATGGGTTTCATAAAGTTTTTAAATAACTAATTACATCTCAAGTTGCAAAAGTCATGAAAATACTTTGAATTTCACCTGTCTCTGTAAACTAGAATTTTTTTTTTTTAATTTAAAGCTGGACTTTGAAGAATTAAAGACAGAAACATATCTCTGGCATAAGATAGTGAAGAAAGCAGAAGCTTCCTGCTATAAAACAAGTTATTTTGCCAGAATGGAGAGATTTACTCTAGCAACTTCTGTATATGTCTGTAGCACAGTTTTACTTTTAAGAGATTATTTTCATTCAACTATAAGATAACATATTGATGTTTTAAAATCGTTGCAGATGCAATATTTATGTATGTACATATATATGTGTTAAGAATATATTAATATTTAGAATGAACAATTCAAAAAGGTTTATGCATTCCATCTATTTTTTATTCATGAAGCTATCTATATGTAGCTACAAATAAAACAAGGAGAAAATACTATAATTTAATGGACACATTAGTCTCAGCTTTGCTATTTCATCTTTTAGGTTAAACTGCTTATTAGCAATATTTACCCATAACTTATTTATTTATTTTTATAATTTTTATTTTTACTTTATTTTATTTTACAATACTGTATAGGTTTTGCCATACAATGACATGAATCTGCCAGGGGTGTACATGAGTTCCCAATCCTGAACCCCCCTCTCACCTCTCACCCATATCATCTCTCTGGATAATCCCCATGCACCATTCCTAAGCATCCTGTATCCTGTATCAAACATAGACTTGCGATTCGTTTCTTATGTGATAGTATACATGTTTCAATGCCGTTCTCCCAAATCATCCAACCCTCTCCCTCTCCCTCAGAGTCCAAAATTCCGTTCTGTGCATCTACAGATTCAATGCAACCCCTATCAAGCTACCAGCGGTATTTTTTCACAGAGCTAGAACAAATAATTTCAAGATTTGTATGGAAATACAAAAAACCTTGAATAGCCAAAGCAATCTTGAGAAAGAAGAATGAAACTGGAGGAATCAACCTGCCTGACTTCAGGCTCTACTACAAAGCCACAGTCATCAAGATAGTATGGTACTGGCACAAGGACAGAAATATAGATCAATGGAACAAAATAGAAAGCCCAGAGATAAATCCACACACTTATGGACACCTTATCTTCAACAGAGGCAAGAATATACAATGGAGTAAAGACAATCTCTTTAACAAGTGATGCTGGGAAAACTGGTCCACCACTTGTAAAAGAATGAAACGAGACTACTTTCTAACACAATACACAAAAATAAACTCAAAATGGATTAAAGATCTAAACGTAAGACAAGAAACTATAAATCTCCTAGAGGAGAACATAGGCAAAACACTCTCTGACATAAATCACAGCAGGATCCTCTATGATCCACCTCCCAGAATACTGGAAATAAAAGCAAAAATAAACAAATGGGATCTAATTAAAATTAAAAGCTTCTGCACAACAAAGGAAACNGTAAGACAAGAAACTATAAATCTCCTAGAGGAGAACATAGGCAAAACACTCTCCAACATAAATCACAGCAGGATCCTCTATGATCCACCTTCCAGAATACTGGAAATAAAAGCAAAAGTAAATAAATGGAACTTAATTAAAATTAAAATCTTCTGCAAAAAGGAAACTCTAAGCAAGGTGAGAAGACAGCCTTCAGAATGGGAGAAAATAATAGCAAATGAAACACCTGACAAAAAACTAATCTCAAAAATTTATAAGCAACTTATGCAGCTCAATTCCAGAAAAATAAATGACCCAATCAAAAAATGGGCCAAAGAACTAAATAGACATTTCTCCAAAGAAGACATACGGATGGCTAACAAACACATGAAAAGATGCTCAACATCACTCATTACCCATAACTTAATATTATAATATATGATCCATGACATTAGTCCTAAAATGAAAAATAAATATGACAAGTTGATTCAAATTAATTTATATGTTTACTTGTTCTATATAAATTAATCAACCCAATTATAAATAAGTGCTAATAACAAGCTTCCCAAAGTTGGCACAATTTATAACTTCTAAATTGAAACCCCTCAGTAATGTTGCAACTCTGAGATTTAGATGAAAATCTTACTTTAAAAAATGTATCTATCATTGAAAATAGAGCAAACTAGTCTATCTCTATTTACATAATAATTATTTTTAAGAAACTTAAAAAATGCCAGATGTTCTGAAATACACAGACTCGAATAGGTTAGTATGCTAATTATGAGAGTGAAAAAAATAGTGGATTGTCTACTATACCTTGAAAGGAAAAGGAAGGCACTGATAGCACTGATACAATGCTCCTCATTGTCCAAAGATCAACCAAAACTTAGGAAGTCAATCATGATTTTTTTTTCCACCAAAATCAAACCTATGTAATAAGTATCCAGAGACTGTTCTGTACTATTTTGATATTGTGCTATATGACCAATCACTTACATCAAAATGACTGTAAAATAAGAGGGAAAATGTTGTATCACTATTCAGCATATCATGAAGTCTAAGAAAATGTCTTTTAAATGTATTTTCAAGTGATAAAGCTAGATTGTAACCTTAAAGAACCAAGGAGTATTGATAGAGCCATTAGCTCGTAGATTCAACCAATAGATTCCTAACAGAGTCTTGCTACTATCCTCGTTCCTCTCTATGTACAGATATGTAATAACATGGAGCATAGCACACTTGTGCCAAGTTAGCTTAGGCTTACTATATAGGACACTTCTAAACTACCCCGTTTCCTGAAAAGTAAAATGATTTGAAGCAACCCTGAATCAATGTGAAGTTTTACCAGCATAGCGTAGGTAGCTGTATAACATTGAGAATGGGATCACTGGGTTGTCCAACAGAAATATAATGCAAGCCCCATATTCAATTTTAATGCTATGAAAGTGCTGCACTCAATATGTCAGCAAATTTGGAACACTCATCAGTGGCCACAGGACTGGAAAAAGTCAGTTTTTATTCCAGTCCCAAAGAAAGGCAATGCCAAAGAATGCNCATAGAAGTTAAATAATCAGGGTGACAATATACAGCCTTGACATATTCATTTTCCTATTTGGAACCAGTCTGTTGTTCCAAGTCCAGTTCTAACTGTTGCTTCCTGACCTGCATACAGATTTCTCAAGAGGCTGGTCAGGTGGTCTGGTATTCCCATCTCTCTCAGAATAGGTTAGGTTGTTTATTTGAAATTTTTCTTGTTTCTTGGGGTAGGCTTGTGTCACTTTAAACAGAACTACTTTTGCTGCATTCCATAAATTTTGGAAGGTTGTGTTTTATTTTCATCAGTCTCAAGACATTTTCTGACATCCTCTGATTTCTTTGTTGATCCAATGGTTTAGTTGCATGTTTAGTCTCCGTGTGTTTGTGTGTTTTCCATTTTTATTCCTGTAATGATTTCTAGTTTTATATCATTGTGGTTAGAAAGGATGCTTGATATAATTTATATCTTCCTAAATTTGTTGAGACTTGTTTTGTGGCCTAGCATGTGGCCTATCCTAGAGAACATTTCTTGTGCATGTGAAGAGAATGTGTATTCTTCTGGTTTTGAATGGAGTATCCTATATATATCTATGATATGCACCTAGTCTCATGTGTCACCATCCTGGAGCTGGTTTTACTTCCTTCCAAGTGTTCTGATCAGAGGCAGGGCCGGGACCCAAGCCAACTCTGCTCCCTCTAAGTGTCTGCACTTTCACTGGCTATGGCAGCCTTAACAGGCAGCAGCACAGGAGCAAAAGGGGCTAGAGCAGGAGTCCTGTGTGGGGTTGGAGATGCCCTGGGAAAGTTCTGGCAAGCTGGCTAGAGCACCAGTCAGTTTTCAATCTGCTTACCTCCACGGTATGACTAGGAACAAGCAAGTCTACGCACAAGCTTTTCAAGAGTGGAGTCTTAGTTTCTCACAGTCTTAATATAACCCCCACTGGTTTTCGAACCAGCTAAGGAGCCCATCTTCCCAGTGTTAGACCTTGAGGCTAGGGTATCTAATGTGTGGCTCAAACCTCTGGCTCCTCAAGGAGGACCCCTGAACCTGTGATATCCCTCCTCCTCTTCTGGGTCCCCTGATAGGACTATGGTTCCCAACTAGGTCCAATCTCCACTCTCCCTACCAGACTCCATGTGGATCTTTCTTTATTGCCTTGTTTGTAGATTCGCCATTCTGCTAGTCTTTAGGTCAATATCAGGGAGAGTTGTTACATAAATAGTTGTAATGTTGATGTGTTGCTGAGGGGAGGTGAGCACAGCATTTTCCTCTTCCACCATCTTGATCCCACCTCCCTCCATGTGTTATTTTAGATGTCTGACCTTGGAGCTGATGTAGCTATAAGGCAAACACCTTAGTGAATTGTTGTTTGTAATCTTGCTCTAAGGTCCTTTCAAAATGCTTGGCTATGGCCATAAGCCTCCCATCCTATTTTCTGCCTTTTTAGCAATCTACTAATCTCAGGTGATAATCTATTTTCAAATAAAGCAGCGAGCAGGTTGGGTGACTATATTTATTATATGGAACTCAGAATGCTATAGGAAGAAGCTTTTCAAGAGGGCCTTGTGGGCTTCCCTGGTGGCTCAGAGGTTAAAGCGTCTGCCTCTAATGCGGGAGACCTGGGCTCAATCCCTGGGCAGGAAGGTCCTCTGGAGAAGGAAATGGCAACCCACTCCAGTATTCTTGCCTGGAGAATCCCACAGACGAAGGAGCCTGGTGGGCTACAGTCCATGGAATCACAAAGAGTCGGACCCAACTGAGCGACTTAACTTTCACTTTCTAACTTTCACTTTGCATGTTTAAATAGTAGACCAGTCAATACAGTGGAAACCTAGGAATGACTTATAAAAGACCAGTTGCTGTTTGAGAGCTTTTTTCCTAGTTGAGGATTTCAGATATCATCCTCAGGATTTTTCCATTCTGCTTCCATTCTGGGGCTTCCCCAGATCCTACCAAAATATGTAAAACCTGAGGTCATATGCTCTGACTCTAAATTCTTCCCAAAAATTGGGGATCCTCCTTAAGTATAGGAAATGCATTAACTATGGCTCTTAGTTCAATCTTTAACCAAGAGGTGAAGGACATCTAAGGAGGTTAGTAACCCTGGGCAGTTTCATTTTAAAATGTGAGTGTTTGATAGTCTCCTCAGAGTGGAAAAGCAGTTCAGACAGAGGATTAGTAAAATGAAAGTACTCAGGTAAAGGACAGAGAGGAGCAGTAGGACTCATTCTAGTCCTATCATCTTTTGCTTTTGGTACCTCTTGTGTCTTTAGTTTTTCATTGGCACTTTCTAACGAGTCTTTTAATGATGCTATTTTGGAATCCTGAAGCCATTTGGGAGCTGTGCATGCCAATTAAAATAGGTATCCCATTCTGTTTGTTTAATTTGGGAACCCTTACTTTCAAGTGCACTTCTTAAATGAATGATTCTGTCTAATTGGAACATTCCCTTAATGGCTGTTGCAATTCTAGGTTGTTTTCAGCAATATTTTGCCATTTTTGTAGACAAGTACAGTTTCTAGGGTTATAGTTCTTAGACATAAAATAAGCAGTACTGGAAGATGCTGCACTTGACTCTTTAGAAATTAAAGATTCTATCTCTTCTAGGTAGACTTTATCTACTGAGAACAAGACAAACAAGCATGTGCATCTTAAAACTCCAGCAGTAACTAATTACTGCACCTGGCCAAACAAAACGCATCGATAATGCCAATGTAGAGTCTGGGACTAGGGGAAGGACTGGACCAACAGACCTCAAATGGGGAAGTACAGCCGCCACCAGTGGCTCCCCAGGTGGAATCTGGGGGAGAATCCCAAACAAACAGGGCACTACAGACCAAACTGCAGGCAGCTCCCAACATGGAATCTGGGAACAGAACCGAGGGATTGGGGGTTCCAACCAAATGGGAGATTATGGTCCAAACTACCAGCAGCTCCCAACATGGAACGAATGATTTCAGATAAACGGGAAACTGGCTGGAAAACCAGTTAGATCAGGAGTTCAATGCAGACTGGACAAAGTTCAGAATCAAGAGAAACTTACCCAAGGCTCTCAGAATCAGTGAGGAAGGCTGAATTCAAAAAAGGATTCATGAGTACCACACCTTATGTTTCTTGTTGTTCCCATGTGCCATTAGAAGTTTGCCTTGGATCCTGTTTCGGACACCAAATCTATTAAAAACAAAGTTCAACAAGTAATTAAAGATCTAATTGGTGTTTTTGAATGATTCATGAATCAGGCAGCATCCCATCTAACAAAGAGGAGCTCCAGAAAGTTACAGAAGGGTAAGGTTTTGAAAGGAAGGACAAGGAAGTCATAAACAGGAAAAAGGATTAGGTCATCTCCTTTTTGGGAAAGGAGGGTCTTATTAGGTGGGTTACCTCATCTTCCTTTGGGGAATAGAGAGGGCCCATGTGACAGATTACCTCATTGGTGCCGACCAGAAAATTCTTGACTGCTTAAAACTACATTTCTGGGGGAGGTTGAAGACTCAGTATCAAGCCCCAGTTTGATGACATGACCTGGCCTAAGTGACTCCATCTGGACCTGTATTGTTGTTTTTAACATAGAAATGGGGAGAGGGAGGGATGTTTGAGGGCACCCCACTCAGGGAAGGAACTTGACAAAGATGAGGGTCCAAGATTAACAAAAAGGAAAGAGGAGATGAAAGAACAGACACAAAAGCTCCTTGATGACGACAAGGTCGCAGCCTGACTTCATGGGGATGTGCTAGGAGGCCAGAGATGAGTTAAGAGCACAGAGAGGGGCTGGTGCTCATCCAGGGATCTTAAGTCCCAAGTAAGTTTGTCCTTCCAAAACAGTAATTATCAAGCCCTGACCTACAAAAGAATGTGTTACTATGCTAACCCATATTGTTGAGTTTTTTCCTCAACTCAGAAAGGAAAATAAGATGAAGAATAGGATTCTTTCAATTAAGATTTCCCTTCTTTCATATGTGTTTCTAAACTGTTAACGTACTTTACTTACCTATCCAATTAAGCACAAAACTACATATTTATTATTTAGAGTTGCATGATCCAGAGTGCTATAGTTTCTGAGTGCACTGGCTCATCATCGTGTTTTCCCATTGTTGCTGAGAAGGGCAAACTAGTAAGGAATGCCTGGAGTGGACTGGCTTAGAAGCTCCAGTGTTTAGAACCCTCATCACTGCCTGTCCTAGGTGGACACAGATCCTGAGATCTGCCTTGTGAGAACTTCCACATCATCTTTGAAGCTTACCTCTAGGCTGGCCATTTGTCATTGTCTGTCAATCCATCATCAGTGATCATAAAGTCCAAACTCCTGCAATGCGGGAGACCTGGGTTCGATCCCTGGATTGGGAAGATTCCCCTGGAGAAGGAAACGGCAACCCACTCCAGTATCATCCCTAAGGCCTTTCAGCTGAGGCCTTATGGCTGGTCCCACCCCCACCCCATCCCCAGGCATAAGCCAAATAGTCTGGCTTCTTCTGTCACCTCCGCGCCAAGATTCGTCTTTTATCGGAGCTTTAGAAAATACTGCATGTTTTCCATCTCCTATCCATGATTCCATCTGATCTGGATGAATTCACTGGTGGAGGGATAGGGGACAGGGGATGGGGGTGCAGCGACCATGGCTAAGAGACGATGGATGCTGACTTGGAGTATCCCTACCATTCACCCCAGTTCTGGCCACACTCCTGACATTGGTGTCAAAGCTCTTGTCAGGAGTATCTTCCTCAGACAAGATATTAAGTTTGACTCCTGATCCCTCCCAAATTGGAGGAAGGAAGGGGTCCATATTGGGCACCTGGCTTCTAGAAGGTCACTCCAGTTTCTGTGTTGATACTTCAGGAACCCATGCCCTGAATGCCAGGGTTGATGGAGTCTAGAAATTCAAGACTAGTGCATTCCATACACACTGTCTTTCCTGAACATTCTGGGCACTTTCTCTGTCCTCTTTCATCTCCTATTCTGTTTGTTTGCTCCTTCCCCATTCATGTGGCTTCCCCATTCTGTTATCTTCCCCCCGAGACACCAGAAAGGATTTCTTGATTCTTCTTCAAAAATTGACTTGTTGCTCTGTAGTTTCTGGACTTCTCTTAGGCCCTACCACCCATCCATCTACTCATCCAATCTGTCCACCCGTCCATTCATTTGAATTTTGCCAATTTTCACCCAGGGCATGGAGGACAAAAGCGTTGTTACTCTAATGGAGAAAAGGGGATGGTTGTCATAAGTGTGTCTTATCAGGGATCTAATAAGCACTAAATAATTTTTAATTGAGTTATCTACTCTACCATTATATTACCTGTGGCTAAACATTTTAAGTTAATGTTTATCCCACATTTTCATTTCAGTTCAGTTCAGTTGCTCAGTGCAACTTTTTGCAACCCCAGGGACTGCAGCACACCAGGCCTCCTTGTCCATCACCAACTTGCGGAGCTTGCTGAAACTCATGTCCATCGAGTTGGTGATGCCATCCAATCATTTCATTCTCTGTCATCCCCTTCTCCTCCTGCTTTCAATCTTTCCCAGCATCAGGGTCTTTTCCAATGAGTCAGTTCTTTGCACCAGGTAGCCAAAGTATTGGACCTCCAACTTTATCATCAGTCCTTCCAATGAATATTCAGGACTAATTTCCTTTATGATTGACTGGTTGAATCTCCTTGCAGTCCAAGGGGTTCTCAAGAGTCTTCTCCAACACCACAGTTCAAAAGCCTCAATTCTTTGGCTTTTGAATTCACAATTAAAAAGCATCAATTCTTTTAAAATCCTACATTTNACCTCCAACTTTATCATCAGTCCTTCCAATGAATATTCAGGACTAATTTCCTTTATGATTGACTGGTTGAATCTCCTTGCAGTCCAAGGGGTTCTCAAGAGTCTTCTCCAACACCACAGTTCAAAAGCCTCAATTCTTTGGCTTTTGAATTCACAATTAAAAAGCATCAATTCTTTTAAAATCCTACATTTTAAAGATAGGCAAACTGAAATTCAGACGGCTTAGAGTTACCAGAGCCATAGTCAAACCCAATCTGACATCTTCTCTTTACACTACTCTGGAGTATCCTGCCTCTCCACCATCCATCACCTATAGCCATAACCCAGAGATGGACTCAAGTCAGTCTGTTTACTGGTGTTCCTGCCACTGCTTCACATTGCCATGCCATTTGTTGGGGAATGAAAATTAGTCCGAACAGAAAAGAAAGCCACAAATGAGACAAAAGTTGGTTATGGAATTAAGCTATTTTCTCCTTTCTTAACATAATTTAGTCAAGTGAATTTATGCACATAAGCACAGCTATTGCCTTTTGCATGTTAAACACTCTGCCCAGGATCTGAACAGAAAATGATGTTCATGGAAAGCCATTCCCTGAGGCAACAGGGTACACATGGCATTGCTCTTATCAAGAGTGGAGCCACAGATCTTAAACTGGGAGGGTCTGGATTTGGCTCCAGCTAAAAGAGATGGGAATACCTGACCACCTGACCTGCCTCTTGAGATATCTGTATGCAGGTCAGGAAGCAACAGTTAGAACTGGACATGGAACAACAGACTGGTTCCAAATAGGAAAAGGAGTACATCAAGGCTGTATATTGTCACCCTGCTTATTTAACTTCTATGCAGAGTACATCATGAGAAGTGCTGGACTGGAAGAAGCACAAGCTGGAATCAAGATTTCCAGGAGAAATATCAACAACCTCAGATATGCAGATGACACCACCCTTACGGCAGAAAGTGAAGAGGAACTAAAAAGCCTCTTGATGAAAGTAAAAAAGAAGAATGAAAAAGTTTGCTTAAAGCTCAACATCCAGAAAATGAAGATCATCGCATCCAGTCCCATCACTTCTTGGGAAATAGATGGGGAAACAGTGGAAACAGTGTCAGATTTTATTTTTTGGCAGGTCGAAAGTCACTGCAGATGGTGACTGCAGCCATGAAATCAAAAGACGCTTACTCCTTGGAAGAAAACTTATGACCAACCTAGATAGCATATTCAAAAGCAGAGACATTACTTTGCTGACTAAGGTCCGTCTAGTCAAGGCTAAGCTTTTTCCAGTAGTCATGTATGGATGTGAGAGTTGGACTATGAAGAAGGCTGAACGCCGAAAAATTGGTGCTTTCGAGCTGTGGTTTTGGAGAAGACTCTTGAGAGTCTCTTGAACTGCAAGGAGATCCAACAAGTCCATTCTGAAGGAGATCAGCCCTGGGATTTCTTTGGAAGGAATGATACTAAAGCTGAAACTCCCGTACTTTGGCCACCTCATGCAAAGAGTTGACTCATTGGAAAAGTCTCTGATGCTGGGAGGGACTGGGGGCAGGAGGAGAAGGGGAGGACAGAGGATGAGATGGCTGGATGGCATCACTGACTCGATGGGCATGAATCTGAGTGAACTCCAGGAGTTGGTGATGGACGGGGAGGCCTGGTGTGCCGCGATTCATGGTGTCGCAAAGAGTCAGAGACAACTGAGCAACTGAACTGAAGTGAAGAGTTTCATTAAAAATTATAAGAAGCAAGTGAAATTTAATAAAATATTCTAAAGTATATATTATTTAAAGAATATATTCTATTTACTACATTTAAAATATTATTTATCAAGAGGAAATAAATATAAAATTATGGAGATAATTTACATTCTTTTATGGATAAAGTTAAGAAGATTATGGAAGCTTCCTGTTGAAAAAGACTGACTGTGGGGGAAACTCAGTCTTATTCTGATAGGCTGATGAGCGGGGCATGCTCAGTAAATCTTTAGTCCAATTTTCTGTTGATGGAAAGGGCTGTGTTCCCTCCCCGTTTTTTGACCTCAGACCAAACTATGGTGGAGGTAATGAAGATAATGTCTACTTCTTTCAAAAGGCCCCATGACACACTTCTGCATTCAGTGTCCCTGATCTTGAAGCAGGCCACTGCTGACCCACTCCTCCCTGGAGACTCTTGGACACTCACAGGAAATCTGGGTCAGTCTCTTGTGGGGTCACTGCTCCTTTCTCCTGGGTTCTGGTGTGCACGATGTTTTGTTTGTGCCCTCCAAGAATGTGTTTCACCAGTCCTGTATAAGTTCTGTAATCAAATCTTACTGGCCTCCAAAGTCAAAATCCCTGGGAGTTCTCAGTCCCTTTGCCGGATCCCCAGGTTGGGAAATCTGTTGTGAGTCCTAGAACTTTCTTAACAATGTGAGAATTTCTTTGGTATAATTGTTCTGCAGTTTGTGGATTGTCTGCTCAGCAGCTCTATGATGGGGTTAATGGTGATCTCCTCCAAGAGGGCTTATGCCACAAGCTGTGTGACCAGGTCTCCTGCCCCCAGAACCACTGCCCCACATCTCACACATTAGCAAATTAATGCTCAAAATTCTCCAAGCCAGGGTTCAACAGTATGTGAATCATGAATTCTCAGATGTTCAAACTGCATTTAGCAAAGGCAGAGGGACCAGAGATCAAATTGCCAACATCTGTGGATCATTAAAAAGGCAAGAGAATACCAGCAAAATATCTACCTCGGTTTTATTGATTAAACTAAAGCCTTTGACTGTGTAGATCAAAACAACCTGTGGAAAATTCTTCAAGAGATGGGAATACCATGCTACCTTAACCTGCCTCCTGAGAAATCTGTGTGCAGGTCAAGAAGCAGCAGGTAGAACTTGACATGGAACAATAGACTGGTTCAAAACTGGAAAAGGAGTATATCAAGACTGTATATTGTCACCCTCCTTATTTAACTTATATACAGAGTACATCATGAGAAATGCTGGGCTGGAAGAAGCACAAGTTGGAATCAAGATTGCCAGGAGAAATAACAATCACCTCAGATATGCAGATGACACCACCCTTATGGCAGAAAGTGAAGAGGAACTAAAAAGCCTCTTGAGGAAAGTAAAAGAGGAGAGTGAAAAAGTTGGCTTAAAGCTCAACATCCAGAAAACGAAGATCATGGCATCCAGTCCCATCACTTCCTGGGAAATAGATGGGGAAACAGTGGAAACAGCGTCAGACTTTATTTTTTAGCTGATCCAAAGTCACTACACATGGTGACTGCAGCCATGAAATTAAAAGACACTTACTCCTTGGAAGAAAAGTTATGACCAACCTAGATAGCATATTCAAAAGCAGAGACATTACTTTGCCAATTAAGGTCTGCTAGTCAATGCTATGGTTTTTCCAATAGTCATATATGGATATGAGTGTTGTACCAGTCAATCTTAATGGAAATCAGTCCTGAATATTCATTGGAAGAACTGGTGCTGAAGCTGAAACTCCAATGCTTTGGCCACCTGATGGGAAGAACTAACTGGAAAAGACTCTGAGGCTGGGGAAGATTGAAGCCAGGAGAAGGGAACGACAGAGGATGAGATGGTTGGATGGCATCACCAACTCGATGGATGTGAATTTCAGTAAGCTGCAGGCATTGGTGATGGACAGGGAAGCATGGCATGCTGCAGTCCATGGGATTGCAAATAGTCGGATACAACTGAGTGACTGAACTGAACTAAACTGAACTGCGTTTACATTGTTTACTTCATGTTTTGTTTTCAAAATAAAGTGTGTGTTTCATGTTTATACTATATTTTAATTCTGACTAGCAACCTTCAATTGTTCATTAGCTACTTGTGCCAAGTTCCCATGGTACTGGAAAGAACAACTATTTACCAGTAGAGTTCACTAATAATTGCTTAGCGACATAATGGAGCATGATTAACAGCACCCCTCTTCATCATCTATCCCACGCAAGTCACTACTGATGTTAATCTGTCATAATTATCTAACATGCTGAGATCATACTTATGTTTTTCAAATTAAAATATAATTATTTTCCCTCATTTAAAAACTGTACAGCTGTTCAATGGAAAATAAAAACCATGCAAAATATGAAGAGAAAGTAAAAATAAGTGAATATCCATACACCAAAGAGAATCAGTTAACTTTCTTAAACATTTTGTTTAATATCCTTTCAATATCACTCCATAGGTGAAAATAAACTAGTCATATACTGAATCTCATATAATGTATGCAAACTATATAAATTTATAAATATTTGTATCTGTTCACAATTTTCCCTGTACAATTTATGAAACAGAAAACATTTTAAATGATTTAAGATATGTCATCATTAATACAGAGGAATACAGTGATCTGTATAATTTCATAATTTGTTGCTCATTTCATTAATAAGGGAAAAAAATGTCATTGAAATAACGAATGCTTATATCAATGCAGTAAAGGACAAGTTGTCAGTAAAACCTTTCACAGTGGATATTTCAATTGGTGTCTCAAAATATTTGACCTTTCTCAAATCTGTCCCCATACACATACCATCCAATTCAAATTATTGTTTCAAAAATTAATAGGTGTTAAAACGTTAGTCCCATAGGTGTTGTACTTTATTTCATTTGTTCTGTATTACATCCTTAGGCTTAGACATAAGACAAAAGTAAGAAAGGGCTACAGAAAATAGCAAATACCCCAAAACTAAAATTACTCTTCTTCAGGCTACTACCATGAATTTTCTAAAGCATTTTCAAAGCTTCAATTTTGGCAAAAATTTAAGAAGCAAAATTAAGGATATCAGTTTGTACTTGTCTGCAGTTAAAATGCGGATACAGTTTATAGCTAATAGAGTGAGATGAAATTTACATTTCTTTAAGAAATATAAATCACCAAGTATGAACTGCTTATTCTATAATGCTTTTCTATGAATGTGTTACATCAACTAATGAGAAAGAAAATAACCTGTGCAACTTTGACTAATGTATTTTTAACATGACTGTATAAACACTAGCGTTAAAGAGGTCTCCCATGCAAGACAGATGTCATCACACAAGAAGAGAATACTGCCTACATGCTATATATCATGTTATCTTATCAACTATCACACATATGCATGTCTTTGGTTACCAAATTGACAATGATAAGGGGAACTGGGGAAGGAAGGAAGGAATAGGGTGAAGATCTGATTTGTTAATAAGAATCTTTCCCTAGATGGTTAAGTTTTAGGAACCTCAAAGCAAACTAAACAACCATCAAAGCAAAAACCATTATGATCAACAATGAAAATTCCTGTTCTGTAAAGATAATGTTCTGTTAATTAATTCTTTATTGTTCATATGCAATTCCTGCTGCCTGGTCTAGACCTATGCTACTCATAGTATGGTTGGTCTACTGTGTCAATTCTCAACCTATAACTATATAAGTACAGATAGTACAGATACTAAGGGAAGCACAATATTTTTAGCAATATTATGAAGGAATTTTATGGCTACAAAATCCAATAATTTTTAATGGGTCCAGCTAATATATTTGTGATTTTTATTTTTTTCTAGTTAAAAAGTGATGCATTTTGCACAAGAATAGCCCAGATGGGATTGGACGTTAAGATATTTGTCATTCATCACAGATTGCACTTGGCTAGGCCACTGTCTTGAAAATCTTTGTTTACTGATGTACTTGGTTAAGACTCCATATTTATAAAAACACCAACCTGTCTCCAGATAAAAGGTGTATCAAGAAAAGGGAACAGTTCTCTAAAAATCAAGAATGCTAGTTTGATTCAATTGTTTTTTTCTTTAGCTTCTTTTCTTCACTTTGGAGTTCACGTTTAATGAAAGCTTAATGAGTACCTCTCACTATTTCCTATGTAGGCCTATATTAGGATACAGTTTATAAATGAAGTTTATAAGTACATATAAGTTTAAATATTTCCTTTTATTGGCTTCTACCTATTTCATGAGGATATTTGATCCACAAATGAAATTATATGGATAATACATTTTAATGTTGCAGAACTGACACTGCTGATACAGATCACATTCTTAAATCCATATTTTTAATGCAGTTGGTTTGCTCATAGACATACAATCAGAGCAGAGGAAGCATATTTTATTTAGGACCTATCAAAGTACTCAGAATAATTCCCATAGTAAGCTTTTTAAATTTATTATCATTCACTATCATTCTTTTTGTGCACCATCAGTCACTCAGTCATTTACAACTCTTTGTGACTCCATGGACTGTAGCCTGCCAGGCTCCTCTGTCCATGGGATTTTCCAGACAAGAATACTGGAGTGGGTTGCCACTTCCCTCTTTGAGAAATCTTCCTCACTGAGGGATCAAACACACATCTCCTGTGTCTCCTGCACTGGCAGGAGGATTCTTTGTCACCGAGCCATCTGGTAAGCCCAATATCAGTAACATCATTTATGGGGAGCTATAAATGATAGGGGTGCATTTGAAGGAGATGTATATGGAATGAGCACTAAATACATCTGCATCACCAAAGAAGAGATCCTGTACTGAGGAGATATGAAGAATGTGGTTAACACTTTGTAGCAAGAATATTTTGAGAGTCAGATATGTTGCACACATAAAGCATGATAGTGCTAGTGTGAATATTCAGGTTTCATGATCAAAGGTCAATGTGCTTAAATCTCAAGATGGTTTCATTGGTTCTGATAGATAATTAAGTAATTAATAATTAATTAATCCTAGGGTCACACCACCATGTTCGAATTTTGAAATATTTTATAACCATGAATTTGAGCAAATGCCAGTGTAGGAGGACACACATTGTGGAGGACAGTGGAGCCTGGCATGCTATAGTCTATGGGTTTGCAGAGTCAGACACAACTTAACAACTGAACAACAGTGTAATGTTGGATAGATTACTCATTTCCTATGCACTTTAGTTGTCCTATATATAAAGTGGAGATAATAAGAGGGCCTCCATGATAAGACAGTAATAAAAGTGGCACAAGTTAATAGGCAATATATGTTCCAAGGATTTCAAACTGTGCCAATCACAAAGTCATCATTCACTGTCATTTCCTAAGGCCAAGATTCTTCATGGTGAAGGTTGAAAGCTTTAAACAGATTTATAGCTTCAGTGATTGCCTAGCTTATTTAGTAGTTTATTTGTTTTATTAAAAGTGAAAATGTTACTAGCTTACTTGTGTCGTACGTTTTGTGACTCATGGACTGTAGCTTGGCAGGCTCCTCTGAACATGGAATTTTCCAGGCAAGGATATTAGAATGGGTAGCCATTCCCTTCTCCAGGAGATCTTCCTGACTCAGTAATTGAATCTGGTCTCCCACATTGCAGGCTGATTCTTTACTATCTGAACCACCAGGGAAGCCCCATTTGTTTTATTAGTCAAATAACTGCATTTGTTTAGATATAGATAACTAATATTCTATGACATTTAAGTAGATTTCATTCAGGTGGAAGAATAAGTAAATAATCATTTCATTTGAATCATTTCATCTGAATGTTGCCAGCAAATAAACATAAAATTCAAGTACAATCACTAAACAATATGTCTAGACATTTATGTCACATTCTTCTAGCCAGATGTTGATATGAGATTTTAGTAGCATTTATATTACCTAGCAGAGGTGATTCTTCTAAAAGCTGTTGTCAGTACTTGTCAAATTATTGGATGTTAATGTGAAAAATAAAGTATCCAGATGAATGAAGATGAGTTGCATAGACTTTCTCTATAGGCAACAGAACTGGCCTCCTTACTGAGAATGTTTATCACTCAAAGTGAATGTGTATCTAAAATGTTGCCTATGGCATTCCATAAGAGTAAGTGAAAATGTCATATTATAAGATGACAGTAGCTTTGCATTTGCATTCTAAACTCTTTGTATAGGTGTGAAATCTTTGGGGAAAGGAGTCACATAATTTTCTTTAGCATTCAACTAGTAAAATTGAGACTCTGTTTTCAGAGAAGAGAAAGTCTGTAATTTCTGGATACTTTTAGTAAAATCTATCAACCATTTAAAACATCTGGAGTCTGATTTAGCCATTATTGTGGGCTGAAGCTTTGTTCATAGTGATGCTTCCTAAGGCCCACTTGACTTCACACTCCAGGATGTCTGGCTTTAGGTGAATAACCACAGAATAGTGGTTGTCCGGGTCATTAAGACTTTTTTGGCATAGTTTTTCTGTGTATTCATACCACCTCTTCTTAATCTCTATTGCTTCTGTTAGGTCCTTGCCATTTTTCTTCTTTATTTTGACCATTCTGCATGAAATGTTGCAATTTTCTTCAAGAGATTTCTAGTCTTTCAAATTCTATTGTTTTCCTCTATTTCTTTGCATTGTTCACTTAAAAAGGCTTTCTTATCTTTCTTTGCTAGTCTCTGAAACTCTGAATTCAGATGGGTATATCTTTCCTTTCCTCCTTTGCCTTTTACTTTTCTTCTTTTCTCAGCTATTTGTAAGGCCTCATCAGACAACCATTTTGCATTTTTGATTTTCTTTTTCTTGGGGATAGTTTTGGTCACCATCTCCTGAACAATGTTATAAACCTCCATCCATGTTTCTTCAGGCTCCCTATCAGCTTGAATTCCTTGAATCTGTTTGCCATCTCTACTGTATAATCATATGTGATTTAATTTAGTTTATACATGAATGACCTAGTGGTTTTCCCTATTTTCTTCTATTTAAGTCTGAATTTGGCAATGAGGAGCTCATGATCTGAGCCACAGTCAGTTTCCAGCTCCCAGTCTTGCTTTTGATGACTGTATAGAGCTTCTCTAACTTTAGCTGCAAAGAATATAATCAGTCTGATTTCATTATTGACCATCTGGTGATTTCTATGTATAAAGTAGTCTCTTGTGTCATTCGAAGAGGGTATTTACAATGCCCAGTGTATTCTCTTGGCAAAACTCTGTTAGCCTTTCCCCTGTTTCATTTTGTACTCCAAGGATAAACTTCACTGTTAGTCCAGGTTATGTCTTGACTTCCTCATTTTGCATTTCAATCTCCCATGATGAAAAGAACTTTTTTTTTTTAATGGACTTAGAAGGTCTTGGAAATCTTAATAGAACAGTTCATCTTCAGCTTCGTCAGCACTAGTGGTTGGGGTGTAGACTTGTATTACTGTGATATTCAATGGTTTGCCTTAGAATTGAACAGAGATCATTCTGTCCTTTTTGAGATTGCACCCAAGTACTGCATTTCAGGCTCTTTTGTTGATTATGAAGACGACTCCGTTTCTTCTAAGGGATTCTTGCCAACAATAATAGATATAATGGTCATCTGAATTAAATTTGCCCATTTCGGTACATTTTAGTTCATTGATTCTTGGATGGCCTTNTTAGGTCCTTGCCATTTTTCTTCTTTATTTTGACCATTCTGCATGAAATGTTGCAATTTTCTTCAAGAGATTTCTAGTCTTTCAAATTCTATTGTTTTCCTCTATTTCTTTGCATTGTTCACTTAAAAAGGCTTTCTTATCTTTCTTTGCTAGTCTCTGAAACTCTGAATTCAGATGGGTATATCTTTCCTTTCCTCCTTTGCCTTTTACTTTTCTTCTTTTCTCAGCTATTTGTAAGGCCTCATCAGACAACCATTTTGCATTTTTGATTTTCTTTTTCTTGGGGATAGTTTTGGTCACCATCTCCTGAACAATGTTATAAACCTCCATCCATGTTTCTTCAGGCTCCCTATCAGCTTGAATTCCTTGAATCTGTTTGCCATCTCTACTGTATAATCATATGTGATTTAATTTAGTTTATACATGAATGACCTAGTGGTTTTCCCTATTTTCTTCTATTTAAGTCTGAATTTGGCAATGAGGAGCTCATGATCTGAGCCACAGTCAGTTTCCAGCTCCCAGTCTTGCTTTTGATGACTGTATAGAGCTTCTCTAACTTTAGCTGCAAAGAATATAATCAGTCTGATTTCATTATTGACCATCTGGTGATTTCTATGTATAAAGTAGTCTCTTGTGTCATTCGAAGAGGGTATTTACAATGCCCAGTGTATTCTCTTGGCAAAACTCTGTTAGCCTTTCCCCTGTTTCATTTTGTACTCCAAGGATAAACTTCACTGTTAGTCCAGGTTATGTCTTGACTTCCTCATTTTGCATTTCAATCTCCCATGATGAAAAGAACTTTTTTTTTTTAATGGACTTAGAAGGTCTTGGAAATCTTAATAGAACAGTTCATCTTCAGCTTCGTCAGCACTAGTGGTTGGGGTGTAGACTTGTATTACTGTGATATTCAATGGTTTGCCTTAGAATTGAACAGAGATCATTCTGTCCTTTTTGAGATTGCACCCAAGTACTGCATTTCAGGCTCTTTTGTTGATTATGAAGACGACTCCGTTTCTTCTAAGGGATTCTTGCCAACAATAATAGATATAATGGTCATCTGAATTAAATTTGCCCATTTCGGTACATTTTAGTTCATTGATTCTTGGATGGCCTTGCATAGCATGGCTCAAAGCTTCCTTCACTTACACAAGACTATGGACCATGTGATCATCTTGGCTAGTTTTCTGTGATTACTTAGTTTTCTGTGATTATTTCCCTTATCTTGAATAATTTATCATCAAATTGATAAAAATGAATGAATTAAACAAATGAATTATAATGCATCATGAGAAATGCAGTAACATCTGTACAATATTGTAATAGCTTAGAGGAGTATGGAGAATGAGAAGTCTAAGAGCAGAAAAGTGAAAATTGCCAACCGCTACTGATTTATAAAGCCAAGCCCCAAGGCCATATGCTATAGTTAAAAGTCCAGGAAGAAAGAAATTGTTTGTTGTTTCCCATTGTCTCACCTCCTCAAAGATTTTTATCTTTGTTCCAAGTTATTTGGACATTTCAAAGAAGTCACGATTTCCTGGCCTATCAATTGGGACGGTTTTGAAAGCAACTTATTACCTTCCATTTTTATACATAGTACAGACCATTGTTCTATAGCATCGATATTTTAATTGAATATGATTGATTAATTTATTAGACATCCAAAATTATGTTTCAGATTGCTATTGGTATTAACACCTAACAACAACCACAACAAAACTATACCTTACAAGTCAGAAAAGTCAGAGGAATTCAAACTCCATCATTGACCCTGTCATACTTAACAGTTTTTTCTTTGAAAGTTGTAAAGTAGCTTGTAATAAAAATAGAGTAAGGTCAATTCCAAAGATGATAGAGATGTGTTTACTTTTTGAAGGAAAAAAGAGGAAGTGATCAGATTTTATTTCTTCAGTTTTGACTTTTATGACTTGGAATTTTTTATAACAGTGAAATCATTATTACTGAAATTATTGGATACAAAAATTAGGTATTGCATGTCTGGCCCCTCAGTTTCTCACTGAAAAAAAATTAACATCTTTCTCAGTCATACAATTTTTCTCAAGATTGAAGCTAAATTATTATCAGAGAGAATAAAAACATTCAAATAAGCATGATTTGAAATATACATAGGCACATACATACACATATAATTAATTTTGCAAACTATTGATTAATGAATAATGTGAAAGTGTTAGTCACTCAGTTGTGTCCGACTCTTTGTGATCTTATGAACTGTAATCCACCAGGATCCTCTGTCCATGGAATTCTCCATGCAAGAACACTGGAGTGGATTTCCATTTCCGTCTCCAGGGGCTCTTCCCCACTCAGAGATTGAACCTGGGTCTCCCACATTTCAGGCAGACTCTTTACCTTATGAGCCACAAGGGAAGCCACAATGAATAATGTAAAAGATGTAATTACAAGAGAAAAAAGCTTAGATACATTATGTCCTACATAATATGAATCACTAATATATTCTAAAATATTCTTACTTTGAAAATTGTGGGTTCAATGAGGGAATATACGTGTATGTAAATATACATTTATGCTTACTTTTATATTTAAATTTAGTATTTTTTATCCTGTAATAAGAATTGTCTGTCATTGATTTATTTTAAAAATTGAGGTTTTGAGGTTTGCATAATTTTACATAAATATGTTGACTTTGTGGATATAGATTTTTGCAATATACTTTACACTTTAGAATTGTTTCTATATGTATCTTCTAAAACAATTATAGTAAATAAAAATCCTCTTCATAAAAAATCTATTGTTCACTTGATAATATTAATTTACAAAGTTAGAGCTCTTACTAAACCAAATCAATGCCAAGCTTATGTTAGTAAATAGGAGGAAAATGTTAACTCATTTATATTATGTATGTCAAAATAAAAAAAAAATTTGACATACAAAGTCTAAATAGATTAATTTAGATTAAAATTCACAAGTGTTGGTTTTATATCCTATTCAAATTATTGAAGCCATAGGATACAATTATTTACTTCACTCTTAAAATAGTTTCCCCCTCATATTTTATTAATATAGCCTAAATGTGGCAATATATTAATAAATAAAATGAATTATGTAAGAAAATTATTCATTTTCTTCTTATATATTTTATAATAATACAGGATAATATAATTTTATATAAAATGCCCCTTTTACATAATTATTTCAAAAGTAATTGCTTTTTATTTTTAGTCTCTAGATTACATTTAAAAATGGTGCAAAGTACAATCAGCTTTAAGTTTATTGAAGAGCAACTAGCTTGAGGAATCCTGTTACTGGGGGAAAAAAAAGAAAGCTGCTTGTTTGTCCCACAGATCACCCAGATACCAGCATGGCCTCCATGTTTGATGAGAGGATAGGGTATTTATCCTTGTTTCATACTAAGTGATACAGAGTTTATACTGGATTCTGATGTACAAAAGAGGTAGCCCTAGAAATGGATCCCCTTAACAGAGATAGATATATACTATCTGGACACATAAAATCACTGTGGAATACTGCATTGGTCACAAGTGTACTCAAGAAGGGGCTTCCCTGGTTGCTTGTCTGGTAAAGAATCCACCTGCAATGAAGGAGACCCTGTTTGGATTCCTGGACATGGAAGATCTGCTAGAGAAGTGATAGCCTACCCACTCCAATATTCTTGGGCTTTCCTGGTGGCTCAGCTGGTAAAGAATCTGCCTGAAATGTGGGAGACCTGGGTTCGATCTCTGAGTTGGGAAGATTCCCTGGAGAAGGGAACCAGATGCCCACTCCAGTATTCTGGCCTGGAGAATTCCATGGACTGTAGAGTCCATGGGGTCGCAAAGAGTCATACACGACTGAGTGACTTTCACTTCACTTCACTTTGTACATAAAAAGAGGACTTCCTTGATGGTTCAGTGATAAAGAACCCACATGCAAATGCAAGAAACATTATTTTAATCCTTGAATTGGGAAGAGCCTCTAGAAAAGGAAATGGCAACNGCCTGAAATGTGGGAGACCTGGGTTCGATCTCTGAGTTGGGAAGATTCCCTGGAGAAGGGAACCAGATGCCCACTCCAGTATTCTGGCCTGGAGAATTCCATGGACTGTAGAGTCCATGGGGTCGCAAAGAGTCATACACGACTGAGTGACTTTCACTTCACTTCACTTTGTACATAAAAAGAGGACTTCCTTGATGGTTCAGTGATAAAGAACCCACATGCAAATGCAAGAAACATTATTTTAATCCTTGAATTGGGAAGAGCCTCTAGAAAAGGAAATGGCAACCCATTCCATCATTCTTTCCTGGGAAATCTCATGGACAGAAGACTCTGGTGGGCTTTACTGTTCATGGGGTTGCAAAAGAGTCAGACACAACAACAAATAAATAAGAAGTAATGTTAAACCTTTGGTTAGAAATCATAACAGTAAATTGGAGAGATACATAGATACTGTTGGGATGAATGTAAAAATAAAACAAATATCAAACTAAGAACTTTATGTTAGACCCAATTTTGGTGCCTCTGTACCTCCTTTTCACTTGGTCCAAATTGTCTTATTCTTCTTTTGTCCCTGGGCTTAGGCTTCTATTTCAGTAGATCTCTAACTGCCTCCACCACTGCCTCATGCTCTAGCTTAACAGTCTTTGTTATAGTCTTCAGAAGAAGCCCATGCAATTCTCCTGCTTGCAATGGACAAGAGGACATCGATTTGTCAGTTGAGTTGTTGTTAAGTCGCTCAGTTTTGTCTAATTCTTGTGATTCAACGGACTGAAGCACACCAGGTTTCCCTGTCCTTGACCATCATCAAGAGCATGCTCAAACTAAGTCAACTGAGTCGGTGATGCTATCCAAACATTTTATCCTGTCATCCCCTTTACCTCCTGCCTTCATTTTTTCCCAGCATCAGAGTCTTTTCCAATGAGTCAGGTTTGTGCATCAGGTAACCAAAGTATTGGAGCTTCAGCACCAGTCCTTCCAATGAATATTATTCAGGGTTGATTTCCTTTAGGACTGACGAGTTGGATCTCCTTGCTATCCAAGGGACTCTCAAGAGTCTTCAACACCACAGTTCAAAATCATCAATTCTTCGGCGCTCAGCTTTCTTTATGGTTCAACTCTCACATCCATATTGACTATTGGAAAAACCACAGCTTTGACTAAATGGACCTTTGTCAGCAAAGTAATGTCTCTACNCCTCTATGACCCTTCTCCCAGAATATTGGAAATAAAAGCAAAAATAAACAAATGGGACCTAATTAAAATTAAAAGCTTTTGCACAACAAAGGAAACTATTAGCAAGGTGAAAAGACAGCCTTCAGAATGGGATAAAATAATAGCAAACGAAGCAACTGACAAAGAATTAATCTCAAAAATATACATGCAGAATTCTTAATAGTCATGTATTTTATCGTACCACTTCGGGCAGGCACTGTCCTTCTGGGTCATCTGAATTTAGAAAACTTACTGAGATTATTTTTCTGATTTTCATTAAAAATAAAAACACAAACAACTTTTAAAAAAGAAGAAAGGAAAAGAGAAAGATGTAAGTAAAAGAAAATCCAATAAGAAACTTTGGAGTTCCTAATTCATAACAGAAATTAAAAGATCTTCAAAAAGAAACTTGTCTAAAGAACTGTGAAGAGACTGATTTTAACCTAGACTAGCAATTTAGCTTGCCACAGGTTCATGGATGCCAGCAGAAGACAAAAGCTTATTGGTTCAGAACAAAAAAAGTATAACACTCATGGCAGGGGAGGAAGTAAGAGCTTCATCTTTGTTTTATATCAGTTTCATTTGCCCCACACTCTCCACTGGGCTGAAGCACAGGTTGGTCTAGTTGAATGCTGAACATTTAGCTGTTTGGGGCCTTGGCAGAGGAAGCCCAAGCCTAAGAAATGCCAGCTGATATAAAGGGACTGCAAGCAAAACTGTCCAAGCTTTGTAACAGAAGAAAACATTAGCTTTCTTATCCTGGACAACAAATACAACTTTTCTTTGCTCTAGGGGAAGAGACTATATTTTTCACAGTATTTTGCAATGCAAACATCCTTGGAAAGGTTTTCCAGAGCTAAAAATGTCAATAACGTCTCTCAAAACAGGTAGAGAAATAAGAGAAGACCATAGAAAATTGTCTCCCAAATGTCTCATGTTATTATGGTTTTTTTTTAATACATAAAATGACTTGGGGATGATATTTTCTGACTCTTAACCTTCTCTCTTTTTTTCTGAGTCTGTTCTGTTTTATCCCCTCAATGTATTTCATTTCAAATACATAAGATTAACTAATCTTTCATTCAGTAACCCAAGATCTCTGAATACACTCCAAGGGATCAATTATTTTTTATTGAAATGACTTCTGTTTCATACTGAAATGAAATCCCCAGGCAGGAAGAAACTAATTTCCTTTTTGCTATACTAGTTCAATAATATATTTGCTAAATCTAGAGGTCACAAATGCATTATTTATTTCTGTATCATTTCAAGGAAAGACAGCAATAACTCTATGGAGATTCTTCTCTTAAGATCGTACAGTTTAAATGATTTTGTATGTAAGTTAATGCTAGAGACCATTAGCTCCAAAAGAAAAAGGCTACACTAAATGATAATCTCCAGATACAAGCTAGGAGATTATAAAAATCATTCACCTGTATTGGTAGAATTAATAAATGCAGGAAAAATGAGGAGGAACGTGAGTCTAAATAGATTAAATATATAGGGAATACACCAAAATTGCTTAATTGGAAATAAAAAGTGCTCCCTGAAACAAGTATAGTACTTGACATCTAGAAGTAGATATATAAACAATGAAGGGGGAACAAAAGTGAAATAAAAAATAAGCTTAAAAATTTAGAAAAAATTAAGCAAATTAAGTATAAGTTTAAAAATACATACTAATATGACATAAGATGGCAAAGCCAAATACAAAAAATATATATTCTAAATATATTTAAAAATTATATATGTAGATATATATACACATATACACATGTATATGTGTGTGTGTATATATATATAACTTTATATGTGNGAACAAAAGTGAAATAAAAAATAAGCTTAAAAATTTAGAAAAAATTAAGCAAATTAAGTATAAGTTTAAAAATACATACTAATATGACATAAGATGGCAAAGCCAAATACAAAAAATATATATTCTAAATATATTTAAAAATTATATATGTAGATATATATACACATATACACATGTGTATGTGTGTGTGTATATATATATAACTTTATATGTGTGAATATATATATATATATATATATATATATATATAAAACTATATACATAAAGATATGTAGCTTCCCTGGTGGCTCAGAAAGTAAAGAATCTGCCTGCAGTGCAGAAGACCGGGGTTCAGTCTCTGGTTCCCTGGATCAGGAAGATCCCCTGGAGAAGAGAATGGCTACACACTCCACTATTCTCGCATGGGGAATTCTATGAACAGAGGAGCTTGGAGGACTATATCATGGGAGAAAATATTTAATATGTGAAGAGAAAATATGGAAGAAAATCAGCAAGTAGGGTTTAGTCTCTGTAATTTTAAATCCTTACTAAGTTCTTTAAAAAAAAATAGAAAAAAGTATTGTCATATTAATAATATAAATTTGAAATTCCCTCTGATACATTTGTCACATACCTACCTAATATATACTTAAAATGTGCTTTAAATTTATAAGTATATTTTAAAAGCTAGTTAAATAAAAAGGTATGGATCACATATGAATAATTTATTGTTTCTTCTATCTATTTGAAGTGCTTGTAAATATGTCTACTAAAAGGCCTTCCTGTCACTGGCATAGTGGCTGCAACTGAAAGTGTTTGAATGGTATTTATTTTTGTTTGAAATAAATATTATCTGTAAATCACTAAAAAATATAACAGCAATTGACTTGCACATCAGAATTTCTGGATTCATAAACTGACCATGTTAATGGAAATCTATGCAATCTTGGACAAGTTTATTTCTTCATTTTGTTTTCAAGTAAGCATGCTGGTACAGATGTGTCTAAGTGAGATTTATGTTTTAAAATTTCATGAAGACATTTAAATTGCTTTCATATATTGCACATTGTTACTAGCCCTACAATGAACAGAGGGTACATGTATCTTTTTGAATTTGTGTTTTCATTTTCTTTAGATAAATATCCAGAAATGGAAATGATGGCTCATGTAGGTGGTTCTACTTTAGTTTTTTGAAGAAGCTTCATACTGTTTCCATTGTTGTTGCACAATGAGGTAGGATAAGAAGTACACACTTAGAGATATAAAATAAATAAATTACGGTGATGTAATATATATACACAGGGAATATAGTTAATAATATTGCAACAAATTCATAGAGTGATAAATGGTAATTATCTTATTGAAGTGATCAGTTATTTCATAGTGTAAAAAAATATTGCATTGCTATGTTGTACATCTGAAAGTAATTTAATGTTGTATGGTAATTACAACAACAAAAAGGTACAAAAAAAAATTCCATGGTGATAAAAAGAAGTCAGAGCTATCTGCCCTCTAGGAAAGACTTTGCTTAACAGTCTATTTCGGTCTTGTCCTCATGTGAAATGACCTCTTCTGCATCAAGAGGAAGCACTTCCTTCTTAATTCTTGATTTAATGCATGAGTCAGGTTTAACCACAGGAGACAAGGTTGTAATATCCTCTCATTAAAGTCATCTGAGTATGTTGTGGCTACAAGCAATAGTTTCTTTTGATAACTTTTAAAAGAAAAATATAAACAGAGGAAGAACAGATAATACAATGATTTTATAAAACTGATTTAGCCAAGAAATCATTACAAAAAGAGAGCCTAAAATAAACTAGCTACATAAACAGTTGTTCTTTCTTTTAATCCCCCTGGCAATTTTAACATTTCACTGCAGATTTAATTTATTACATTTTTTTATTCCATATATTTTTCATGCTACATTAGTTTTGTGTGGTTTATCTCTGAAGCATCCAGAATTTTCTAAAGATTGGGGAATCTGTAAATAATCCTACAGAACATAAATTTCTTATTAAAAAACTTTAAAAATTCTTCCAAATAAAATTTTAAGATATCATGTGATATACATCATATCTTAGAAAATGCTATTTGTAAAACAAACAAACAAGGGCATTTTAATCTCTTGCAGAAATAAGAAAGCTAAAATATCATCTAAAAAGTTTTAAATATTCTAATAATATCAAGTAGCATTTTCCTTAGATTTAGGAGATCCATTTAATATTCATCTAGGATACAAAATTCCAAAAGGTATTCCTGAGGATGCTAAAATAATGAAGACTAGTATATGAACCCTGAAAGGACCAATATCTGCAGTATCTAAAATTTTGTTCAGCAACATTTTGTCTAGTAGACATCAGAGTGTTACCAACCCACTTCCTTTGCCCCAAAACAAGGGGCAGGAAAGCTATCCATTGATACTGTGTGTGTGTATATATATGTATACACACACACACACAAAGACTTTCCAGATTTCTCAGATGGTAAAGAATTGGCCTGCAATCTGGGAGATCTGGGTTCTATCCCTGGGTTGGGAAGATTCCTTGGAGAAGGAAACAGCTGCCAACTCCAGTACAACTCCTGGAGAATGCCATGGACAGAGGAGCCTGGCAGGTTACAGTCTATGGCATTGCCAAGATTCGGACAGGACTGAACAATTTTCACTTTCAATTTCATATGTGTATATATATCACAATCACAGAAAACTAATCAAACTTATCACATGGACTACAGCCTTCTCTAACCCAATGAAATTACAACCATGCTATGTAGGCCACACAAGATGGACAAGTCATAGCAGAAAGTTCTAAGAAGACATGGTCCACTGCAGAAGGGAATGGCAAATCTACTTCAGTATTCTTGCTTTGAGAATCCCATGAACAGTATGATAAGGCAAAAAGATATAACACTGAAAGATGAACTCATCAGGCCATTAGGTGCCCAATATGATACTGGAGAAGAGTGGAGAAATAACTCCAGAAAGAATGAAGAATGTACCCAAAGGAAAAAAAAAAATGCCCAGTTATTGATATGACTGGAAATGGAAGTAAAGTCTGATGGTGTAAGGAACAATATTCCATAGGAACCTGGAATACAAGGTCCATGATTCCAGGAAAGTTGGAAGTGGTTAAAAAGGAGGTGGCAAGAGTAAACATAGACATTTTAGGTATCAGTGAATTAAAATGGAATGGAATGGGCAAATTTAATTCAGATAACCATTATACCTACTAATGTGGGCAAGAATCCATTAGAAGAAATGAAGTAGTCCTCATAGTCAACAAAAGAGTCTGAATTGAAGTAGTTGGATTCAGTCTAAAAAAGGACATATGATCTCTGTTCATTTCCAAGGCAAACTATTCAATATCACAGTAATCCAAGTCTATACCTCAACCACAAATGCCAAAGAAGCTGAAGTTGAATGGCTCCATGAAGACCTACAAGACCTTCTAGAACTAACACCAAAAAAAAGATGTCCTTTTCATCACAGGGGACTGGAATGCAAAAGTAAGAAGTCAAGAGAAACCTGGAGTAACAGGTAAGTTTGACCATGGAGGACAAAATTAAGCAGGGCAAAATCTAACAAATTTTGACAAAATATATACTGGTCATAGAAAACACCCTCCTCCAACAACACAAGAGAAGACTCTACACCTGGACATCACCAGATGGTCAATAGCAAAATAAGATTGATTACATTTTTACAACCAAAGATAGAAAAGTTCTACACAGCAAAAACAAGACTGGGAGCCGACTGTGGCTCAGATCATGAAATCCTTATTACCAAATTCAGATTTAAATTGAAGAGAATAATGAAAACTACTAGGCCATTCAGGTATGACCTAAATAAAATCCTTTATGATTATCGAGTGGAAGGGAGAAATAGATTAAGCAGATTAGATCTGATAGACAGTGCCTGAAGAACTATGGATGGAGGTTTGTGACATTGTACAGGAAGCAGGGATCAAGACCATCCCTAAGAAAAGAAAGGAAAAGGCAAAACGGTTGTCTGACAAGGCCTTACAAATATCTTAGGAAAGAAGGGAAGCTAAAGACAAAGGAGGAAAGGAATGCCCATCTGAATATAACCATCTGAATGTTATGTTCCAAAGAATAGCAAGGGGAGATAAGAAAAACTTCCTACATGATCAATTCCAAAAAAAAAAAAAAAAAAAGCAAGAGAGAGGGAAAAAAAAAAAACAATAGAATGGGAATGACTAGAGATCTCTTCAAGAAAATTAGAGATACAAAGGGAATATTTCATGCAAAGATGGGCACAATAAAGGACAGAAATGGCATCGACCTAGCGGAAGCATAAGACATTAAGAAGTTGCAATAATACACAGAAGAACTATACAAAAAATCTTCATGACCCAGATAACCAAGATGGTGTGGTCACTCAGCTAGAGCCAGATATCCTGGAGTGTGAAGTCGAGTGGGCCATAGGAAGCATCACTACAAACAAAGCTAGTGGAAGTGATGGAATTTCAGTTGAGCTATTTCAATTCCTAAAAGATGATGCTGTGAAAGTGCTACACTCAATTTACTGGCAAATTTGGAAAACCCAGATGTGGCTACAGGACTGGAAAATATCAGTTTTTATTTCAATCCCAAAGAAAGGAGATGTCAAGGAATGTTCAAACTACTGCAAATTGCACTCATCTCACGTGCTAGCAAAGTAATCAAAATTCTCCAAGACAGGCTTCAATAGTATGTGAACCAAGAACTTCCAAATGTTCTCTACTGGATTTAAAAAGACAGAGGAACCAGAGATCAAATTGCCAACATCTGCTGGATCATTGAAAAAGCAAGAGTCCAGAAAATAAATCTGCTGCTGCTGCTACTGCTAAGTCGCTTCAGTCGTGTCCGACTCTGTGCAACCCCACAGACAGCAGCCCGTGCGACCCCACAGATAGCAGCCCACCAGGCTTCCCCATCCCTGGGATTCTCCAGGCAAGAACACTGGAGTGGGTTGCCATTTCCTTCTCCAGAAAATAAATCTACTTCTGTTTTATTGATTATGCCAAAGCCTTTGACTGTGTGGATCACAACAAACTGTGTAAAATTCTATAAGAGATGGGAATACCATACCACTTTACCTGCCTCCTGAGAAATTTGTATGCATGTCAGAAGCAACAGTTAGAATTAGACACGGAACAACATACTTGTTCCAAATTGCTAAAGGAGTATGACAAGGCTGTATATTGTCACCCTGATTCTTTGACTTATACACAGAGTACATCGTGAGAAGTGCTGGGCTGGACAAAGCAGAAACTTCAATCAAGATTGCCAGGAGAAATATCAATAACCTCAGATGTGCAGATGACATCACTCTTATGGCAGACAATTAAGAACTAAAGAGCCTATTGAGACATTATTTTATTAACAAAGATACAGGTAGTCAAAGTTATGGCTTTTCAAGTAGTCATAGATGGATGTAAGAGTTGTAGTATAAAGAAAGCTGAGTGCCAAAGAATTAATGCTTTTGAAGTGTGATGTTGGATCACTCTTGAGAGTCCCTTGGACAGCAAGGAGATCAAATCAGTCAATCCTAAAGGAAATCAGTCCTGAATATTCAGTGGAAGGACTGATGTTGAAGCTGAAACTCCAGTACTTTGGCCACCTGATGTGAAGAACTGACTCATTTGAAAAGACCCCAATGCTGGGAAAGATTGAAAGCAGGATGAGAAGGGGAAGACAGAGGATGAAATGGTTGGATGACATCACCGACTCGATAAACATGAGTTTGAGCAAGCTCCAGGAGTTAGTGATGGACATGGAGGACTAGAAAGCTGCAGTCCATTGAGTCACAAAGAGTTGGACTCTACTGGGTAACTGAACTGAACTGAAATCACTTCATTTGTGTCTGACTCAGAAGGAAATGGCAGCCCACTCCAGTATTCTTGCCTGGAAAATCCCATGAAAGGTGGAGCCCGGTAGGCTACCATGGGGTCACAAAGAGTCGGAAACGACTGAGCAACTTCACTTACTCACTCACTCACTGCAAAATATGGACCATATCCCACCAGTCTCCTCTGTCCATGGGATTCTCTGGGCAAAAATACTGGAGTGAGTTGCGCAGCCCTCCTCCAAGGGATCTTCCTGATCAAGGATTAAACCTGAATCTCTTATTTCTCCTGCATTGGCAGTTGGGTTCTTTACCACTATCTCCACCCAAGATGTTCATATACTTACATACATATATACATATGTATATATTTTTCTAATGCTGCCTTAATTCCAAACTAGAAAGATCTGAAATGGGGGATGCATAAATCTCACTTTCATTTTTCATGAAAATTGACAAGCAAATATATCACTGATAAATGACAGTGCTAAGAGGAAAACCCGTAGGAATCTCTGAGTGGCCTAAAAAAACTTAAGACAGGTTGAGGTTCTTTTGACAGTAGGTACCCCTCATAGGAGCTGCAGGATCTAAAAAAAGAAGAATATTTAAAGGAACAGATAGACTTCTAGAAAATTCTCCACCAGGGAAAATACAACCTTAAGAAAATCAGGCATGACTGAAGTAAACATCTCATACGGCAAATAAAAGGACAAAAAGAAAATGTATTAACTGAGTGGTGTGTTCATTCTCTCAGCCTATTATTCTACCATTCACCCAGCATTATGACACTCAAATTTTCTCCCTCCTTTAAGAATAATGTTAGATTTTTCTAATAAGGAAACTAATAAAACCAATGAAAAACATCTATGTAATGACACACAATTCTTCTCAAGGAAAAACCAAATAATATCACCCTTAAAGACTCTTATAATAGGCCTCACTGTGCAAGTAAAAGAGAATTGTGGTCTCATATAGTGTCTTACTCATTGAATTTGCAGTTATATAATAAGATCACCAGAACTTAGAAATACATATACTATAAAAGCTGAGTTTAAAAAGTGCAGCAAATATTTTTAAAAAGCAGGAAATATGTTGTAAAGCCAATATCTTCATAAAGACAAAAGGAGATGGAACACTCACACATCTAGAAGGATATGCCATAGGGAAGACACACACACAACTGATTTAGGTTAAAATTAATCTTGAGCTATTTCAGAAGCAGGTATTTGAAATGGTGTTTTTCTCGAAACACAAACACTATTGGTCCCCTTTATAACACAACCCAACTCATTAAAGTTATAAGTAGAAAAAGGTACACAATACAGCTAAAATTTTTAAACAAATTACATTATAGAAAAGTAATTCATTTACTACTTTTTGTCATATCACTCAATACATATTTGAAATTAGGTTCTTAACACCATGCACTTTGGTCTTATTAAAAGCTCATAATAGAGCTAGAAGTTTGTAAACTCAAAAATGAAAAGCATCAAGAAATTAAATAACAATCACAACATTAGTATTGGATTTTCAAAAATAACAAAAGACAAAACTGAGGGTCTGTATTAGGAATTTAAATACATTTGTTTGGCTGGAGTTATGTGTAAAATTCTATAAATGCATCATCAGTTGCAAATAGTACGATATGTTTTACCAAAGAAAATAATAGAAGTTTTGATTTGGTTAATTTAAATTCTGCACTAAAATCACTGTGAAAGCATAGAAAATAAACCTACTCTGAAAAAAAGTCTAAGTTCAAATATCTTTACATAATACATTGATACATTTCAATTTGGTGAGGAATGTTAGCTATGTTAATAAAAAACAAAGCCATACTACATTTATGAAAGCAACTCGTCTCTTTCCAAAAGCAGCTTATAATTGTCTTTTTGGAAAACACTGACCATTTAATTATTTTTGGACAAAGTTAGAAGAATTATTTAGTAGAGAATATAAATCAGGAATTTTGTTAGAGCATGAAATTAAGTACCTCATAGAGAAGATGGAAGTCCCAAGAGTTTAAAGATGATGCTATTGACATATCAGTTCATTCTAATATAAATAATTAGTTCAGTTCAGTCGCTCAGTCATGTCTGACTCTTTGCGACCCCATGAATAGCAGGACAGCAGGCCTCCCTGTCTATTACCAACTCCCGGAGTTCACTCAGACTCATGTCCATCGAGTCAGTGGTGCCATCCAGCCATCTCATCCTCTGTCGTCCCCTTTTCCTCCTGCCCCCAATCCCTCCCAGTATCAGAGTCTTTTCCAATGAGTCAACTCTTAACATAAGATGGCCAAAGTACTGGAGTTTCAGCTTTAGCATCATTCCTTCCAAAGAAATCCCAGGGCTGATCTCCTTCAGAATGAACTGGTTGGATCTCCTTGCAATCCAAGAGACTCTCAAGAGTCTTCTCCAACACCACACTTCAAAAGCATCAATTCTTTGGTGCATATCAGTTCATTCTAATATAAATGATTAGTTCAGTTTAGTCACTCAGTCGTGTCCAACTCTTTGCAACCCCATGGACCACGGCACACCAGGCCTCCCTGTCCATCACAAACTCCTGGAGTTTACCCAAACTCATGTCCATTGAGTCGGTGATGCCATCCAACTATTTCATCCCCTGTCGTCCCCTTTTCCTCCTGCCCTCAATCTTTCCCAGCATCAGGGTCTTTTTCAAATGAGTCAGCTCTTTGCATCAGTTGGCCAAAGTATTGGAGTTTCAGCTTCAAAATCAGTTTCTTGGAAGATAAACACATGTTTTACAATCAATCCTCCAGGAAATCAACCATGAATATCATTGGAAGGACTGATGATAAAAATGAAGCTCAAATACTTTGGACACCTGATGCAAAAAGCTGACTCACTGGAAAAGACATGGATGCTTAAAAAGATTGTAGGCAACAGGAGAATGGGAGGGCAGAGGACAAGATGTTTAGATAGCATCATCAGCTCAATGGACATGAATCTGAGCTAACTCTGGGAGACAATGAAGGACAGGGGAACCTGGCATGCTGTAGTCCATGGGGTTGCAAACAGTCTAACATGATTTAGTGACTGAACAACAACAATAGTGTGTAAAAGAGCTAGCTAATAAGAACTTACTTTAAAGAATAGGAAACTCTACTCAATACTCTGTGATGATCTAAGTGGAAAGGATATGCAAAAAATCGCAGATATGTGTACATACAGGTGATTCATTTTATTGTATAGCATAAGCTAACATAATATTTTAAAACAACTATACTCCACTAAAAATTAAACAATTTTGTAATAAGAAAAAAAAAACTACTCTCTAAACTTGTTGAGAGCATTAAGTACTAATCTAGCTTTTTGTAAGGCACACAAAGAGAGAAACAACTATATGACTTTTAGAACCAGGCTTCAATTGTCAAATCTCATGTTACAGAGAAAAATACAAAATTGGTTGCTTATTTCCTAAATTTGATAGAGAAATTGTAACATTTTACATTATGTAACATGTTATATAATTTGCTATTTTATATTACATGTTATATAATTTACAAATGTTGCATGCTACATTACTTGTAATATTTAAAATGTCAAATCCATTTGCAAAATTTAAAATCAGTTTTTGTGTTACCCTAAATATCTTTATCATATGTTTAAAAAAAATTACTGGGTTAACCAAGCATTATACCAGATGGGCAACCTGTTATTCTATTTGTAGACATTTTTACGAAAATATTCTTTCAAAGTTTAGGCCTAATTCAAGTCTGTTTAATTTATTTGCTTAGTTGTGATTTATAGATTTCAGAAATTAAGGTAACACCAAAACATGGGTCTTAATGGACATCAGAGATACTAAAATAATCAAAGACACTAGTGAAAACCCTTGATGAATAGCAATTGAAATCAGTCTAAGGAACTGAAAGTGTTTTAGATATCAGTATTTCCCCATTTTAATTGTCTCAACTTTTAAAATATCTATTATTGTCAAACAATTCAAATGTTTAAAGTATAACATGATGAAATGTTAATTAGTGTATCTGCACTTTCATCTAAATACTGTGGAATGTTTCTTTCAGGATTATATGTACTCACTTTTGATGAATATTAAAGCAAAATGGGATCTAATTAAAATTAAAAGCTTCTGCACAACAAAGGAAACTATAAGCAAGGTGAAAAGACAGCCTTCTGAATGGGAGAAAATAATAGCAAATGAAGCAACTGACAAACAACTAATCTCAAAAATATACAAGCAACTTATGCAGCTCAATTCCAGAAAAATAAATGGCCCAATCAAAAAATGAGCCAAAGAACTAAGTAGACATTTCTGCAAAGAAGACATATGGATGGATAACAGACACATGAAAAGATGCTCAACATCACTTATTATCAGAGAAATACAAATCGAGACCACAATGAGGTACCATTTTACACCAGAGTGGTTGCGATTCAAAAGTCTGCAAGCAATAAATGTTGGAGAGGGTGTGGAGAAAAGGGAACCCTCTTACACTGTTGGTGGGAATGCAAACTAGTATAGCCACTATGGAAAACAGTGTGGAGATTCCTTAAAAAATTGCAAATAGAACTTCCATATGACCCAGCAACCCCACTGCTGGGCATACACATCAAGGAAACCAGAATTGAAAGAGACACATGTACCCCAATGTTCATTGCAGCACTGTTTATAATAGCCAGGACATGGAAACAACCTAGGTGTCCATCAGCAGATGAATGGATAAGAAGGCTGTGGTACATATACACAATGAAGTATTACTCAGCTATTAAAAAGAATACATTTGAATCAGTTCTAATGAGATGGATGAAACTGGAGCTGATTATACAGAGTGAAATAAGCCAGAAAGAAAAACACCAATACAGTATACTAACACATATATATGGAATTTAGAAACATGGTAATGATAACTCTGTATGTGAGACAGCAAAAGAGACACAGATGTATAGAATGGACTTTTGGACTCTGAGGGAGAGGGAGAGGGTGGGATGATTTGGGAGAATGACACTGAAAAGTGAATACTATCATGTAAGAAATGAATCACCAGTCTATGTTCAATACAGAATACAGGATGCTTGGGGCTGGTGCACAGGGATGATCCAGAGAGATGATATGTGGTGGGAGGTAGGAGGGGGTTCAGGATTGGGAACTCATGTATACCAGTGGTGGATTCATGTCAATGTATGGCAAAACCAATACAGTATTGTAAAGTAAAATAAAGTAAAAATTTAAAAAAAATTAAAAAAAGAAAACAAACAAAAAAAAAAGAGTGAGATCCAGAAAAAATAAAAAAAATAAATAAAGCAAAATAAAAATCTAACCATTTACATTACATTTCCATCTGGAGTTTGGGAGTCCTTTTCATTTTTCTATGGAGCAGCATATACAAGAAATCATCCCTCAGTATCCACAGAGGATTGGTTCCAGGATCCATTGTGTATACCCAAACTGAGGAAGCTCAGTCCCATATTTTGCATTCCATATCTGTGGTTTCTGCATTCATGGACTGAGTAGGAGGGTTAAATTTATTGCTTGTTTAAAAGCCATGACAATTCTGTGTCAGATTCATATGTATCATTGTTATGATACTGGAATTACTTCATCTTCTTTCTTTCCATTTATTTGACACTGTCTGGCTCCTCTTCTTTTCCTCTCCTTTTTAACTTCTCCTATTTTTTCTTAGATGGTTTCTTCTGCATCTATGAAAACTTCCCCCTAGCTAGTAGTACCAAGTTCTGGAAGTGTGTGTGTGTGTGTTTGTGTGTGCGTGTGCATTTGCACGTGCCTATGTACAAGTATAGGTGGAAAATATGGCCACTTGTATTTGTGGCTACAATAACAGGTAACTGGCTCTAGTAGGAAGATAACCATTGCTCATAGTCTATTGTTGTTGTGCTCAAATGTGTCCAACTCTTTGCAACCCCATGGACTGCAGGCTGCCAGTTTCCTCTGTTCATGGGATTTTCCAGGCAAGAATACTGGGCTGTCATTCTGTCCTCCTGGGTATCTTCCTGACCCAGGGTTCGAACTCACATCTCCTGAGTCTCCTGCATTGGCAGACAGATTCTTTAACTTTAAGCCACTTGAAAAGCCCTGTCCACACTCTGGATCACTACAAATATTTCCTTTTGAAACTCCAAGTTATCTAATAGAGCCAATCTTTGGAGATATCTTTTGGACTCTCCTTTAACTACTATCTGGTAGGCTACAGTCCGTGGGGTCTCAAAGAGTCCGACACTACTGAGCGACTTCACTCACTTAACTACTATAGTGAAGTGACTATAGTGCAAACTACTAGTCCTATTGATGTATTTTTAAGATTCAAAAAATCTAACTGTTCAGTTCAGTTCAGTTCAGATCAGTCACTCAGTCCTGTCCGACTCTTTGTGACCCCATGAATAGCAGCAGGCCAGATATCCCTGTACAGCAGCATCTCCCTCAGTTCGCTCAAACTCACGTCCATTGAGTCGGTGATGCCATCCAACCATCTCATCCTCTGTCGTCCCCTTTTCTTCCTGTCCTCAATCCCTCCCAGCATCAGAGTCTTTTCCAATGAGTCAGCTCTTTGCATGAGGTGGCCAAAGTACTGGAGTTTCAGCTTTAGCATCATTCCTTCCAAATAACACACAGGACTGGTTGGATCTCCATGCAGTCCAAGGGATTCCCAAGAGACCTCTCCAACACCACAGTTCAAAAACATCAATGCTTTGGCACTCAGCTTTCTTCACAGTCCAACTCTTGCATCCATACATGACCACTGGAAAAACCATGGCCTTGACTAGACCGACCTTTGTTGACAAAGTAATGTCTCTGTTTTTCAGTATGCTATCTAGGTTGGTCATAACCTTCCTTCCAAGGAGTAAGTGTCTTTTAATTTCATGGCTGCAGTCAATATCTGCAGTGATTTTGGAGCCCAGAAAAATAAGTATGACACTGTTTCCACTGTTTCCCCATCTATTTCCCATGAAGTGATGGGACCGGATGCCATGATCTTCGTTTTCTGAAAGTTGAGCTTTAAGCCAACTTTTTCACTCTCCTCTTTCACTTTCATCAAGAGGCTTTTTAGTTCCTCTTCACTTTCTGCCATAAAGGTGGTGTCATCTGCATATCTGAGGTTATGGATATTTCTCCCTGCAGTCTTGATTCCAGCTTGTGCTTCTTCCAGCCCAGCATTTCTCGTGATGTGTTCTGTATGTAAGTTGAATAAACAGGGTGACAATATACAGCCTTGACGTACTCCTTTTCCTATTTGGAACCAGTCTGTTGTTTCATGTCCAGTTCTAACTGCTGCTTCTAACCATCATGATTTTTCAAATAAATAAATATCCATCCTCACTGCCTGCACCAAGTTCCTATGACAAGATCCCTAGTCTCATACCCAAAGATTCCTTTTCACCATTCATTGATTAGGTACTGAGATAATCCCTGATATGCTATACTATTATTCCATAATTCATGAACTTTCCAAATGATCTATTGATATCGAATGCTGAAAGATAAGAGATGGCTTCACATAGTCTATTTGCCTGGAAATGTATATTCTTCCATATGTATATGTATATTCTTTCATGGAGCTAGTTCACTGGCACTCTTAAGATCTCTGGTAAGAGAGGCTGACTCTGTTACCATAGCAGGAATAATTTCCCCATGTTCATTGGTCCCCTGCTTGCCTCCATACCACATAGCATCCAACACAGTTGTCATAGTAGTATAATTGCATTCTCTCAGTACATGATTCCTGCTCCAATTAAAATAATCTTTCTTGAAAATAAATATTCTGCTTCCCTTTCTCACTATTATTATTTCTAGCACCAATGGCACCCCGCTCCAGTAGTCTTGCCTGGAAAATCCCATGGACGGAGGAGCCTGGTAGGCTGCAGTCCAGGGAGTCGCAAAAAGTTGGACACAACTAAGCAACTTCACTTTTACTTTTCACTTTCATGCACTGGGGAAGGAAATGGCAACCCACTCCAGTGTTCTTTCCTGGAGAATCCCAGGGACGGGGGAGCCGTGGGCTGCTGTCTATGGGGTCGCACAGAGTCAGACATGACTGAAGCAGCTTAGCAGCAGCAGCAGCATTAGCACACAGCCAACAGTCAACAAATATTTATTAAATAAATTACAAGTTTTCAAAATTTTGGCAAAGAAATTACATTACTTTTATTTTTATTGTAGTATAAGTGTTTGCCAGTGCTGGACACAGAGTAGATGGCCAGTAGTAACTTGTAACACATACTACACTCCACCTGGAGGCACAGTTGTATATCCTGTGCTCATGCTCAGTCATAGCCAACTCTTTGTGACCCCATGGACTATAGCCAGCCAGTCTCCTCTGCCCATGGGACTTTCCAGGAAAGAATTCTGGAGTTTTTGCCATTTTCTTTTGCAGGGGATTTTCACAACCCAGAGTTGAAACCTGTGTCTCCTGCATCTCCTGAACTGGCAGGCAGATTCTTTACCATTGAGCAACCAGGGAAGTATATAAATAAATGAATAATTTGAAATTATAGGCAAATGTTGGAATAAATATTATTTTACTGAAGAAATAAAATAATTCTTCAGTTCAGTTCATTCACTCAGTCGTGTGTGACTCTTTGTGACCCCATGGACTGCAGCACACCAGGCTTCCCTGTCCATCACCAACTAGTGGAGCTTGCTCAAACTCATGTCCCTTGAGTCGGTGATGCTAGCCAACATCTCATCCTCTGTGGTCCCCTTCTCTTCCTGCCTTTAATCTTTCCCAGCTTCAGAGTCTTTTCCAATGAGTTAGTTCTTGGCATTAGGTGGCCAACATATTGGAGTTTCAGCTTCATCATCAGTCCTTCCAATGAATATTCAGGACTGATTTTCTTTAGGGTTGACTGGTTTGATTTCCTTATTGTCCAAGAGACTCTCAAGAGTCTTCTGCAACAACATACTTCAAAAGCATCAATAATAATTAAGCATAAAAATAATTCTGCTGCTGCTGCTGCTGCTGCTAAGTCAGTCGCTTCAGTTGTGTCTGACTCTGTGAGACCCCATAGATGGCAGCCCACCAGGCTACCCTGTCCCTGGGATTCTCCAGGCAACAACACTGGAGTGGGTCGCCATTTCCTTCTCCAACGCATGAAAGTGAAAAGTGAAAGGGAATTCGCTCAGTAGTGTCCTACTCTTCCCGACCCCATGGACTGCAGCCTACCAGGCTCCCCCATCTACATGATTTTCCAGGCAAGAGTACTGGAGTGGGTTGCCATTGCCTTCTCCTAAATAATTCTAGGAACTCTTAAGTCTACTGCCTATTCCTTTCAAACCATATCATCCTCCTTTTCTCTCAGATGTGTTCAAATTCTACTCTATATACTGTTAATTATTCTCTGATTTTCTTTGTAGTTTTGCTTGCTTGTTTGCTTATTTTTTTCTTTTTTCTTTTCCTTATTTGGGAGGCTCTTTATGGATGAAACATACTGTGTAGATTCTACAAAGACTTGAGTTTTTCCTCTTGGTTTTCCTCCATCTAACATATGTATCTGTACCTTGCATTCTTTATTATTGGGTAAGAATCTATCTTATAATTATATTTACATTCATTACCTTCTATCATTGATAAGTATAGAGGTTTTATTATTTTTTTCAAAATTATAAAACCTGTTGATTTGAACATCATGTCACCTTATGCTTATGAACAATGTTATTTTTTTCAAAATTATAAAACCTGTTGATTTGAACATCATGTCGTCTTATGCTTATGAACAATGTTATCTGGGCTTTATACCTGGGAGCTGAAATTCTATGAATGTTCTATGTATTTTCACATTAATAGTATATGTGAACTACATAAAACAAAAAATATATATAATAGTTTGAGTTTTTATTATTTAAAATAAGAAAAGTACAAATGTATCAGAAAATGCAATGTAAATAACATCTTCAGGCTTTTCTTTGTATAGTATCATGTCATCTGCCAACAGTGACAGTTTTACTTCTCCAATTTGTCAACCAAAAAAATGGGAGTAAATATTTACAAATGATACATTTGGCAAAGGATTAGTCTCCAAAATTTACAAACAGTTCATGCAGCTCAACATTAAAACAAACAAACAGATCAACCAAAAAATAGGCCGAAGACCTAAAGATATATTTTCCCCAAAAATGCATACAGATGGCCAAGAAGCACCTGGAAAAGATAATCCAAGTCTTCCATGTTGCAGGCAAATTCTTCACAGTCTGAGACACCCGGGAAGCCCTTATTAATTATTAGAGAAATGCAAATAATAACTACAATGAGACATCACTGTACTCCAGTCAGAATGACCATTATCAGAAAATTTGCAAACAGTGAATGCTGGAAGGCTGTGGAGAAAAGGGAACCTTTCTACACTGTTGGCGGGAATGTAAACGGTACAGGTACTATGTCTGTAAATACGTGTATGTGCTCAGTTGCTAGGTCAAGTCCAACTCTTTGCTACCCCATGGGATATAGCATGCCAGGCTCCTCTCTCCATGGGATTTTCCATGCAAGAATATTGGACTGGGTTGCCATTTCCCACTCCAGAAAGTCTTCCTGATCCAGGCATTGAAATTGCAACTTTTGGGTCTCCTGCATTGGCAGGCAGATTCTTTACTACTAGCACCACTGCTCCTTTGCAGAACTGAAAGGACTTTCATTAAAAAACTAAAAGTAGAGCTACCCTATGGCCCAGAAATTTGGGGGCATTTTTCCAGAGAAAAACCTTGTCTTAAAGAATATATGTAATGTTCATTACAGTATTATTTACAACAGTCAAGATATGGAAACTACTTAAATTTCCATCAATAGATTAATGGATAAATATATGGTACATATATACAATGGAATATTACTCAAGCATTAAAAATAATGAAATAAGGTCATTTGAAACAATACTAATTAATCTGAAGATCATACTAATTGAAGTATGTCAGAGAAAGTAAAAGTAAAATAAAAAGTAAAATATCATATGATATTGCTTATATGCAGAATCTTTAAAAAAAATTATGTACATGAACTTATTGCAAAACAGAAACATACTTACAGAGTTACAGAACAAATTTATGATTACCAGGGGGATACTCGGAGTGGGAAGAGGAATAGATTGTAAGTCTTAGACTGACTTGTGCACACCACTATATTTAAAATAAAATGCCTTTCTATGAAAGAAAAGAGAAAAAATAATAATAAATAACATTATTCCCTGTTCAAAAAAATCAAAATACTGTTTTTTTTTAAGTTTGAAAATGACTAATGAAATACATGAAGATGCTGCAAAAACTATAACAAATGCATAATGAGTTGGATATAAAAAGGAAAAGGTAACATTGAAAAATGCTGAGTTCTAGGCTTTCATATCTTTAATATGCACTTGTATAAGACTTGCCAGTCTTGTTTCACCTTTACTGGTCACTCAGTTTAAGAAGAAATAAATAACTTGCATTCTTTCCTTGTCTGTTGGTCTCTGGCAGTACACATATGGTAGATTTGTGGATACACAGCCGCACCCTGATATCACACTTCCTTTGTTTTCAAATGTCTCTTTTGGTCCAAAGAATGGATTTGCAGGATCATTAGATCAGTGGTTTAAATGTTTAGTAAATCCTTATACAGTAATGAGGGTCCAAGGTCTTGCACAGAGAAAATGCAAACTCAAGGCTTAATAATGACAAATCAACTTTCTTTCCAGATTTGTAGTGTCCCATGTAAGCAACTTTTTATTAAGTAGCTGGAAAATCTCCTTGAATAATGGTATTATATGTAAGGCATTACTAGCCTTTTTCCTTGGAGCTTTGTTATTCAGCAGCAGCATTAACTAGAGTGTCTGGAGTAAGTTGAAGTTTCTGCAACTATCGATCCCATATATGCCCTTTGTGAATACTACGTTGTAGCCAGTTGCTAATGACAGCTTGCAAAGTCATTGTTTCCCTGTATTTATTTAGTGATTGACTCTTCTATGGTGGATGTGCACTGTTAGACTTAAAATGTTATACAAAGATCTTTATAACATTTTCTGATTCACATAGATCCATCCAATATGTTCATTTATAGTTCTAGACACCTGGCAACCAAAAATTTTCATTCTGGTTTTTGACCAACCATTTAAGTATTTTCTCTCTATTCATTGGTTTATTTATTACCTTGGGCTACTTATGTTTCTGCACAAATTAGATGATCTAATAAGCTGCCTGAATCTCTGGTTTTGGGGAGGATTTTCTCATGTGTTAGACTATGAAACAAGGATGCCAGAAATTTATTGGCAAGTTCTCTTTATTTAAACTCAAGAGCTGAATTGGAAGAATGGAAAGGTTGAACTAAAATACAGTTATAAAGAAGATTCACAATACTACAGAAATCATTGCAATTGGGATGTGACTTCAAAATTTTTCTTATTGAGCGAATGGCCTTGAAATTCTTAATACTAAATGGATCTCTGTATGGATGCAAACTGACACCATGAGGGCATATAATGTGTCCCAGACTGCATTTCCATGTGAGCTGTCAATGCCAAACATTCTTATTGCCTAGGGACAGAGTCTGTCTATACTGGAGGAAGAATATGCGACACATAGTATAGCATCGGCATGGGAGAGCATTTTGGTAAATAGGGATTATATGAAAGACAAAATACAAATAGGGATAGTTTTGAGATCATCGAGTTTCTAAAATATTCTTTTTGTAATTAAATGTAAGAATGATGGAAAAGCACTTTGGATATCATGGGCAACACACCAATAAAATTGACATTGTTATTAACATAAAACCTTCAAGGCAGTGTCTGTCTTTTACTGATGCACTATTGAAAAAAGCCACTGTCAACAAGCATGTGAGTCAATTGAATAGTTTAAAGTTTTGTGATAGTGACAAATAAAAATGTAAGAAAGAGAAAGTGTCTTCTTTGCTTGCTCAAAATGTATCAATCCTTTCAGATTCTGAGTAAACTAAATACAGGAAAACTTTTCAGGTTTATCACAAAACTTTACAATGAGCTTTTCCTCAAATTTGCAGGATATCTTATATTAGTAATATGCATTGTTAGATTAACAAATATTAATGTATTATTATTAACTAACATTCCCACTTCATTCAGATTTATTTAGTTATTGTCCAATACCACTTTTTTCTGTTCTGCTGCTGCTGCTAATTCGCTTCAGTTGGGTCCGACTCTGTATGACCCCATAGACTAGATCCCATTAAAGATGCCACAGTATATTGAATTGTTATGTTACTCGAGCTTGTCTTGGCTGTGATAGTTTCTCATTTTGTTTTTGATGACCATGAAAGTTTTGAAGAGTATTGGAGAGTTATTTTGTAGAATGCCCCTCAGCTTGGAGTTTTCTGATGTCTTGCTGGTGATTAGCCAGGGGTTATGTGTTTTCAAGAGGAAGATAACAGAGACAAATTGCTATTTTTCATGGCATCATATCAAGGATATATATTATCAAAATGATATATCACTGGTTATATTGCCTTCGACCACTTGACTGAGGTACTGTATGTCAGCTTTCTCCACTGGACAGCTACACTTCCCTACCAGCACATTCCACAGAGTATTCTTTGAAAAGTAGTCACTGTGTATAACCTACATTTTAAGGATGGGAGTTTTGCTTCCCCTCATTAAGGACAGAGTAGCTTATTAAGTATTCTTCCTCATCCAAAATTTGTCTGTTGTCTCCCAATTGTTTATTTCTTATTCAACCATTCATTTCTTATCTTTTTGGGGTCATTCATATTCATGGTGTTCTCTGAATTTCATGGGTCTGAGTTGGTGTATGTGATTAATTTTGGAGTTTTCTAAATCGTTATTATTATTTCTTTTTTTTTTTCCTGCTTCATTCTCTCCTTCATCTTCTGGTATCAGTTATTTTTACATTACACTTTTTGAGATTATCTCACAGTTCTCAAATATTTTGTCCTGTTTTTCTTTTTATTATTTTCCTCTGAATTTAAATTTGGAAAGTTTCTGTTAACATATCTTTAGAGTTAATGTGTCTTTCCTTGAAAATTTCAAAGGAATTCCTTATTTCTTTCAGACGGCTTTTGATTTCCAATCTTTATTTTTTATTCTCTACTAGAGATTCTGTCTCTCTTTTTACATTACCTATCGTTTACATTAACTATAATTCTTTCCCATTGCACACTTTTTCTCTTACTGCCTTAATACACACATACACGGACACACACATGCACACACATACACACAATTTTTAAATATTTCCTCCCATATAACTCCAACATCAGTGTCATATTGAGTCCTGATGCTTGCAATATCTTTTTAAGCAGTATTTTTCTTGCCTTTAGCATGCCTTGTAAGATTTTTTGAAAGTCAGGCTTCTTGTATCACATAATATGAAGTGAGATAAATAAGCTTCTTATTATTGTAAGGAGGTGAGTAATGACTTCAAGTTTTTACTTAATGGAGCTGAAGCCAAAAATCTTAGACAGTGAGAACAGAGCAATGAACAGAATAGGAAAGAATTCCTGGTCTTCAGGTATTAAAGGATAAAGTATGCTACAGACTTTTTCATGTTATTCATTTTAAAATATCTACAAAGAAAAGCAAAATGTAAACATTAAAAACATTCTATTTTGTTGTCAGTTAGTAAAGTGAGTTAGCATATATTTGTAGTATGCCTAACTCAATTATTCTTGAAAAGTAAACTTGCCCAGGTTTTTCTGTATGTGAGTGGGAATGTATATTCTGACACTTATTTGTATATTCCCAATAAAACAGCATTACTTTGTCATTACAATATAATGTGTTTGAATATAATGCTGATAATTTTGTATTCAATATGTAGTTTCTCTATCCTCTAAAATTCCGGAATCTGATTATTTCATAGACATCACCAGAAGTACAACCATCTCAGCAGTAAGAAATAAAGGACAGATCAGGAGTGACTACAAGCCACTCCTTAGGTTCAGCGAAGGAGGATAATATTTCTATGGGCAGGGTGGTGCAGTATGTCTTTGACAAATCAACTATCAAAATGATACAGATATTAGAGATTTTTCATTAGAATATGGAATTTGTAGATATTTCAATTTATTAATTAATTCCACAATGATTTATTGAGCATCAGCTTTATACTAGCTCCTTTATTGGCACTTCGGATAATATGTATCAGTAAAAATCTATCAGCATGATTGATAACAATTGATAATTGTTTTTGGTAAGCTACAGCATATGGGATTGCAAAGAATCACATACAATGGAGCAAGTTCACATCAAGATGATTGCATTCTGACATCACAAGATAAGTTAACCATTGGTTTTCTGTACCTGTGATTCATGTAAAATAATGTATAGAATAAAAAGGTATTAATTATGAATAAAATGCATACTCTATTCATGGACTATAAGTTGAAAATAGTATATGACACACATATCTGTACTAACATCTTGTAAACTATGTCATATATAATAATAGAATATATTTTCTAAACTTCAAAACACTGCTTATATTCAAACCATATGACCTTGCTTGTTAGCCTATCATTGAACCTTAAACAGCATTTGTTATTCATTAATGAAATAGGAATATAGATGCCTGCCTTAAAAGTTTCATCACATAATCAACATAAGTATTGTATTTATGATCATTTGCTTACCAATAAACTTACAATCAATGTCACATGAAAATTCACCAATAAACATTCACTGAGTATTTTAGAGATGAGATGCATCATTTCATTAGCTTTGAGAAATTGTGCAAATAAAATAGATATGATGTCTAACCTCACAATTACATGCTTATAGGAAAAGCAAAGCATGCATGTAAATGACTTTAGTATAAAAAAGAAAGGAGAAACTATTTCTGAAACCATAAATCAGGGCCTATATTAGGAAGGATATACACAGCAGCTTATTTAATCTGCCCACAAAGTCTATGAGAAAAAGAAAAAAATGTTTCAGTTTCTGAGGAAAAATGTATCAAAAATAATAACACATTTTAATGTGCTTCTTCAATTTTAGTTTGACATTGAAAATAATTTATTATTAGATGATCACCATCAAGTGAACTTTCTATTTACTTTCTAGAGAACATAATGTTAGAGGAAAGATGTCTGAAAAACAAAATGTTTTCAAAGTTCATGGAAGGGACAATGCTGATGAAAGATAACAAGACCTTCTCCTAGGAAGTACCTTACAAAATTTCATTTCTTAAAATACTCAGATAAAAAGGAATTATTTTATCCTGTTTTTTTGCCTGCAAAGACTGGTAGGGCCAAGTTTTTCCAGTATGTAGCCAAGCAAGGAAAATGATTTAAAATGATAGAATCTATTGTTTTGTAATATGCTTTGGTACTTATTTTTCTAGTAATTTACCAAACTTTTAAATCTAATTACCTTAACACTGTAGCTCACGCATTGGTAATAATATAGATGCTTCATTTTTCTTACAAGTTTGAATCCCTAACTGATATTAGAGGATTTTTTTTTTTTTCAAAATTTCTTTGTCTATTTTATTAAATTTATTTATTTTTAATTGAAGGATAGTTGCTTTACAGAATTTTGTTGTTTTCTGTCAAACCTCAACATGAATTAACCATAGGTCTAGATACTTTCCCTCCCTTCTGAACCTCCCTCCCATCTCCCTCCCCATCCCATTCTTCTAGGTTGATACAGAGCCCCTGTTTGAGTTTCCTGAGCCATACAGGAAATTCCCATTGGCTATCTATTTTACATATGGTAATGTAAGTTGCCATGTTACTCTTTCCATACATCTCACACTCTCCTGCCCTCTCCCCATATCCATAAGTCTATTCTGTATGTCTGTTTGTCCATTGCTGCCCTGTAAATAGATTCTTCAGTGCCATTTTTCCAAATTCCATATTTACTTGTTAGAATATGATATTTATCTTTATCTTTCTGATTTACTTCACTCTGCATAATAGGTTCTAGGTTCATCCACCACATTAGAACTGACTCAAATGAATTCCTTTGCATGGCTGAGTGGAACGACACAGGATGAGATAGTTGGATGGCATCACTGACTCAGTTGGTCTGGGTGGACTCTGGGAGTTGGTGATGCACAGGGAGGCCTGGAGTGCTGTGGTTCATGGGGTTGCAAAGAGTCGGACATGACTGAGTGACTGAACTGAACTGAATATTCCATTGTGTATATGTGCCACAACTTCTTTATCTATCCATCTGTTGATGGACATCTAAGTTGCTTCCATGTTCTAGCTATTGTAAATAATGCTGCAATGAACAGTGGGATACATGTGTCTCTTTCAATTTTGGTTTCCTCAGGGTATATGCCTAGGATTGGGGTTACTGGGTCATATGGTGGTTTTATTCCTAATTTTTTAAGCAATCTTCATACTGCCTTCCATAGCGGCTGTATCAATTTACAGTCCCACCAACAGTACAAGAATGTTAACCTTTTCTCCACACCATCTCCAGCATTTATTATTTGCAGAAATTTTGATGATAGCCATTCTGACTGGAGTGAGGTGATATCTCATTGTAGTTTTAATTTGCATTTCTCCAATAATGAGTGATGTTGAACATATTTTCATGTATTTGCTAGCCATCTGTATGTCTTCTTTGGAGAAATTTCTGTTAAGGTCTTTTCCCCACTTTTTGATTGCGTTATTTGTTTTTCTTGTATTGAATTGTATGAGCTGCCTGTATTTTTTTGGAAATTGATCCTTTGGCAGTTGTTTCATTTGTTATTATTTTCTCCCTTTCTGAGGGTTGTCTTTTCACCTTAGTTATAGTTTCCTTTGCCGTGCAAAAGCTTTTAAGCTTAATCAAGTCCCACTTGCTTACTTTTGTTTTTATTTCTGTTACTCTAGGAGTTGGTTATAGAGGATCTTGCTTTGATTTATGTCTTCAAGTGTTCTGCCTGTTTTCCTCTAAAAGTTTTAGTTTCCAGTCTTACATTTAGGTCTTTAATCCATTTTGAATTTATCTTTGTGTGTGGTGTTAGGAAGTGTTCTAATTTCATTCTTTTTACATGTAGCTCTCCAGTTTTCCCAGCACCATTTATTGAAGAGGCTGTCTTTGGCCCATTGTATATTCTTGCCTCCTTTGTCAAAAATAAGGTACCCATAGGTACATGCATTTATTTCTGGGCTTTCTATCATGTTCCATTGGTCTATATTTCTGTTTTGGTGCCAGTACATACTGTCTTGATGACTGCAACTTTGTAGTATAATTTGAAGTCAGGAAGGTTGATTCCTCCAGCTCCATTCTTCTTTTGTAAGACTGCTTTGGCTATTCGGGATCTTTTGTGTTCCATATGAATTGTATTTTTTTGTTGTTGTTCTAGTTCTGAGAAAAATGCCATCGGTAATTTGGTAGGGATAGGATTGAATCTGTAGATTGCGTTTGGTAGTATAGTCGTTTTCACAATATTGATTCTTCCTACCTGGCAACATGGACTATCTATCTCTCCATCTGTTTATGTCATCTTTGATTTCTTTCACTAGTGTCTTACAATTTTTTGTGTACAGTTCTTTTGTCTCCTTAGGTAAGTTTACTCCTACATATTAAATTCTTTTTGTTGCAATGATGGAATGAGATTGATTCCTTAATTGCTCTTTCTGATTTCTCATTGATAATATATAGATATGCAAGTTATTTCTGTGTATTGATTTTGTATCTTGACACATTGCTAAATTCACTGTTTAGCTCTAGTAATTTTCTGATACTATCTTTATGGTTTTCTGTGTACAGTATCATGTCATCTGCAAACAGTGAGAGCTTTACCTCTTTTTGGAACTGAATTCCTTTTATTTCTTTTCCTTCTCTGATTGCTGTAGCTAGGACTTCCAGAACTATGTTGAATAATAGTGGGGAAAGTGGATACCCTTGTCTTGTGCCTGATCCCAGGGGAAATGTTTTCAGTTTTTCATCATTGAGAATGTTTGTTGTAGGCTTTTCATATATGGCCTTTACTATGTTGAGATGGATTTGTTCTATGTCCATTTGTTAAAGAGTTTGAATCACAAATGAGTGTTGAATTTTGTCAAAGGCTTTTTCTGCATCTATTGAGATTATCATATGTTTTTTATCTTTCAATTTTTTAATATGTTGTATCACATTGTTTGATTTGCATAGATTGAAGAATCCTTGCATCCCTGGAATAAACTCAACTTGATAATTGGAGTATGAGCTTTTTGATGTGTTGCTGAATTCTGTTTGCTGAAATTTTGTTGAGGATTTTTGCATCTATGTTCATCAGTGATATTGGCCTGTGGTTTTCTTTTTGTGTGTGTTGCCTTTGTCTGGTTTTTGTATCAGGGTGATGGTGGTCTCATAGAATGATTTTGGAAGTATTCCTTCTTCTGCAATTGTTTGAAAGAGTTTTAGAAGGATAAGCATTAGCTCGTCTCTAAATGTTTGATATAATTCTCCTGTGAAGCCATATGGTCTTTGGCTTTTGTGTTTGGGGAGATTTTTGATCACAGCTTCTATTTTAATGCTTGTAATTGGGTTGTTCATAATTTCTGTTTCTTCCTTGTTTGATCTTGGAAGATTGAATTTGTCTAAGAATCTGTCCATTTCTTCCAGGTTATCCATTTTATTGTCATATAGTTGTTCATAACAGTCTTCTATAATCCTTTGTATTTTGCCAATGTCTGTTGTAACCTCTCCTTTTTCATTTCTAATTTTGTTGATTTGATTCTTCTCTCTTTTTTTCTTGATGAGTCCAGCTAAAGATTTGTCAGTTTGTTTATCTTGTCAAAGAACCAACTTTTAGTTTTATTAATCTTTACTACTGTTTCTTTCATTTTCATACTATTTTTTTCCATTTATTTCTGCTCTGATCTTTTTTAATTAATATAATTTGATTTATTTATTTATTTTAAATTGTAGTATAATTGCTTTATAATGTTATCTTAGTTTCTGCTGTACAACAGAGTGAATCAGCTATATGCATACATATATCCACACTAAACCTCAACCTCGTACCCCATTCCACCCCTCTTGGTCATCACAGAGCACCAAACTGGGGATATTTTAAATATAAAGAAATAAATGAATACATTGAGACAAAAGAACAGGATGACAATAAATCACAGGTGGTTCAAATCTATCACATTTGAGCCCAGGATTATTCACGAAAATGATTGTAATTAAGAGGGGAACATTTTCCACTAGAAACCTTTGTGCTTCCAGGTAACATAAAATTTTAACGTGAGTTAATTAGTACAAATTTATTTTTTAGATGTGTTGGTTTATATTTTCCATTATACCTGAAAATGGACACACTTCAATGAAAAACCTTGTCATATTTTTGCATTATATGTGAGTTTCTACCGTTTCATAGATGAACTGTCTCTTTGACCTGGAACAAATAACCTCTTATGTAGAAATTTTGAATTTACCAATTAAGCCCAGTCTAAGTGATATGCCACACAGTATCTCAAATTCTGATGAAATCTTAACACATCATCTTGTTACCCTCTCCCGGATTCTCTAGTTCAACTAGTCTATGTGCTGTAGCACAGGATGAGAGCAAGGTGATAGGGGCAAAAAATCAGTTTAGTAAAGTGGATTTTTTCACATGTATAGTATTATACTTTGTTCCTTGTAATTTTATAAATGCACAACATGAATTATCTCTGAGGGATTTATCTACAAGCAATTTATTTTGGAGGAAAAGATAATGGCTGCAATTCTGTATCCATTACATTGAGATACTAAACTTAAAGACAGAGTAATAATGAACACACTATTGGCTATTAAAATTGAGTGGAAAGTCAAAAGTCAAAGAAATGTAGCATAATGATAAGGAAACATATTTTAGGTATTATTTGGCAAAGACCTGAAATGATTATTAAATATAATTTCCAGTACAAAAGACGACAGAAGAAGCACGTCTATTTTATAGATAGCATATGTCTGGGGCCTTCTTGCTTTTGTCTTCCAGTTTTGCTGACTAAAGGCTTATTTCCAGATCTCTGCCTTCCTACTTTCTGTAGTCTCAACCTTCTGAACCCTGATAGTTTCTCCTTCACACATCTAATCTGCTGGACTCAACTTGGGTTCCCTTTCCTAAGTTAATTTTCTGGAAAAATGCTTCTAAACAGAAACATAGGGAAATTATAGATAGAGGTTACAGGGGCTTCCCTGGTGTCTCAGCGGTTGAAGAATCTGTCTGCAATTCAGAAGACCTGAGATCAGTCCTTGAGTCGGCAAGTTTCCTGGGAGGAGGGAATGACAGCCCACTTCAGTATTCTTGCTTGGAAAACCCGTAGACAGAGGAGCCTGGCAGGCTACAGTCCGTGGGATCACAAAGAGTTGGACACCACTGAATGACTAACACACATACATCATATATTGTCCTTTCCTTAGAAACTGCAGTCCTTTGAAGTTTGTTGTCATTTAAAAATAGTTATTTTATATATGCTTCCCAGTTCTTCTTTTTCTTTTTTTTTCTTTAAATAGAAGGAGATTGTGATTCAAAGTACATGTCCCTAAACCATCCTATTTCAATATCAGGTGACACTCTAAGACTAAACAATGCAAATAGAACCCCAAATTAGACACCAGAGACATAAAAAATTAAGCATGATGGAATTAATTCACCTCAACAAAACTTGCATATGAAAACATATATCTAAAACAAAGAAGATAATATAAAGACTAAATATTAGTAAGTCACTGAAACACAGCCCTGCTTATGATAACGGTTGAGGAAATAACTGGTATCATCACTTGTGTGACAGAACAAAGCATAACATTGATTTTTTTTTTCCTTAAGCAATATTAAATTTTTTCAATGTATTGATATCTTACATGTATTTCTTTGACTCGCTTTAGGTATATACTGGCTGATGAAGCTATTTCCTCAATTCTACCTATCTGTTCAATATATTTGAAACACACAATTGCCAGTCTTATGACAATCCATTAAGTTTTATGTATCTTGAAAATTATACTAACTACTTTACAAGAGTATTTATAGCGAGTTTTCATTTTTATGTGGAAGAAAACTCCTAGGGAGGAGGACAAAGCTCCTAATGAGGGCACCCACTCACAGATAATGATTATATAGCTTTGGGAGAAAATCACTGAAAAATGAAAAGAAATGAAAATTACCTTTGTGTCACCCAGAGGAAAAAATAGAGGATTTCTATCACATGTTGAATGAAACAATCTCTATAAAAAAAGCAGATATGTGTTAGGCACGGAGTCCAGGAACACTCCCTCTACCCAATTGTTAATAAAAACCACCCCCAGCCAAACTTCTGGAAAATCTTAATTCTACCTTCTAGCTGTGTTTACCTGATAGGAGCAAGAGGGCTTAACCACAAGAAAATGATTTTAGTTGACTGAACTTCAAAATTGGGACAAATGTCACTCTCCAGTTCATCACCATCTCATTGCAGTAACTGCCTTCCAGGGCATATTGGTTCAGCTTGCTTCTGACCCAGACTTCAGAAGGGCTCTATAAGGGCAGAAGAAAGTCATGAACTACATGAAAAATAACCAACCATTTCCACGAATCAGGATGGCAAAAGACCACCATCCCCTAAAACCCTCTAAACCTTTCTGTAAGAAGTCTGTCTTTGCTTGTAATCAGAGACACGGTGTTCTTGAACATCCGCTCCTCTTTCCTGTCTTTGTACACTGAATAAAAGCCTATCTTGCTTGCGCTGAACTCAGTTTCCTTAGTGAAATCACAACCTGAGCAAGCAAGAAAGAACTTTGAGAGAGAGGAGAGGGGAGATTGGAGATGGTTCAGTTCAACTGGGGTCCCAAGAAGAGAGCTGGCATCTAATCCAGTAACAAGTGGTCTTTAGAGAGAATGACAGCAGGTAGCATTTGGAGGATTTTTGAAACTTCAGGGCAGATTGGCACAGGGATATTTCACACTCTGTGGTTTTGCCTTCATGTCTTAAGTAACTACGATGCAGTTCATCTATGAACTCCACCCTTTTTGGCCAGAGAAATTGGAGGAAAAAGCTTGATGTAACAAATGATACCAGATATGAGGGGGTTAACCTAGAAAGGAGAGAGTCTTAAAAGGGAGATATCAAATTCTGTGAATTGCAAATACCCTACTCCCTGGGTGACCTTTGAACCACATATACACATATATGCATGGTCAGCTAAAAGCTGTCCAGATTGAGAGCTGAGATGTCACCCACGACAGACAAGACAGAGTACTTTTAATCTAAGTGAATTAATTATCTACTAAAACAACTATATCCACTTTCTTCAGAGAATATAAAAGAACCTAGGTGCCACAACATAATATTCATTAATGAATTAATTATCTACTAAATTAATTATCTACTAAGTGAATTAATTATCTACTAAAACAACTATATCCACTTTCTTCAGAGAATATAAAAGAACCTAGGTGCCACAACATAATATTCACAGTATGCAGAATGCAAATGAGAGATATTCAACTTATTCAAAATATCAAGAGGATCAAAATCATCAGGTATTATGAAAATTCAAATTGAAAAGCACAGTAGGATATCAATATATATCCATCAGAATAGCTATAATTTATAAAATTAATCTTGTGATGATAAGACTTTATAATCTAAATTACTACTGGCCCTAGGATATAAAATATTTCACTTTAGGAAACTATTTTGAAAATTATTTCTTAAAGTTATATACTATACAATGTTGTCTTTCTATTCCTAGACATTTAAACAAGAAAAATGACAAAATATTTATATATTTATATATAAAACCTGTACGCAAGACAGCAAGAGAGACACAGATGTGTAGAACAGCCTTTTGGACTCTGTGGGAGAGGGAGAGGGTGGGAGGATTTGGGAATATGGCATTGTAACATGTATGATATCATAAAGGAAACAGATTGTCGGTCTAGGTTCGATGCAGAAGGCTTGGGACTGATGGGCGGGGATGATCCGGAGGGATGGTGTGGGGAGGGAAGGGGAAGGGGGGGGGTCCGGATTGGGAACTCAGGTACACTTATGGCTGATTTATGTCAATGTATGGCAAAATGAGTACAGTATTGTAAAGCAAAACAAACTAAAA